>OX101788.1:13252175-13669670 GCA_944452715.1 Ophion slaviceki | reverse complement strand
GAAACAAAGGTTTCGTAAAGAAAAAATGAATTCACCGTTTCACATTTTGAATTCACATTTTGAATAATAATCACTTCATTATTTATCAATATTTTTTTACAAAGAAAAAACACAAACGTGGAAAGACTGTGGAGTAATTGCGTGTAAAATCCTAACCTCGTAATCCCAATACTCTCGCTACAAGAAAAAAGAAAATCGCGCTGTTTTTTGCGCTCTAAAAGGTGAAAAACAATTAAAATCGAATGATTTTTCCTCACCTTGTCGTCGGTCCTCCAATTAACGTTATTCTCGTGCAATCACCCGTCGTGTGAAACAAACGATACCGTAAAAAATCGTTGATGTTCATCGAAAGTTTGGCACTTGGAGAAGAATGTCCGAAAGTATAACTCCCACCGAAGGTATTAGCATCTCGAACTGACTTTTTGAACAATATTTATTTTCAATTAATCAACGAAAGATTATGTGGATGAAATTTAGTTGGAATTGGGAACGAAATTCTTCCTAATTCGTATATGAGGGTATTTTTATTATTAATCCGGTTCTGCCGACGTGTATGCACACGAAGACATCCGCACTTTTCGATATCACAACGGCGACTATATCCCTATAGCCTCTTGGAGATTCCTCGAGGGCACCCTACACCACTTTTGTATGTGAGCTGCATAGAAGAAAGCAGCGAGAGAGAGAGGGAGATACGCAGCTAGATAGATAACAAGAGAGGAAGAAATACAGAGAGAGAGCGAGAGAGAGAGAGAGAGAGAGAGAGAGAGAGAGAGAGAGAGAAAGGAAGAGCTATTCTAGCAAAGAGGGTTGGAAAATTCAACCCCTCGTAGCTACACTTCGATATACATACAGGGTGTGTCCTTATCGTACGATACCAAAGACTACGCTGAAGCGCGATAAAAGTCAACGTGTTTTCATCTGCCCAATTTTTGTTGTCACTTCAAGGCTACAAAAATCACCCCACCGACTCCATCAACCCTTATCAGCCATATCAGCCTACGAACTAAATTTGCCAAACAAGACTTTGGATAGTCGTAATGAAACCGTGCAGAAATTGTCATAGAAATCCAATTGGATTCTCATACTTTGTCCTACTTCCTGATAGGTATGGATCCAATGGCTCATCACATTGGATCCCCATACTAAAATGTCACGCTCGTACATTGGATTCTAATCGGGATTCGCTGTGGAATCCGATATACGAATACAACTTGATTCCCAAAGGACTCCTACATTATGACGTTGAAGTTTGCATCGTTGGAACGCAACGATGCAAACTCGATGATTACTCGCAACCCTTTTTTTTGCAACTTGGGGTAAACCTGTAATAACAGTACGTAAAAACGTTCGAATGATGTTTATAGCCTAAATCGGCGAAAAAGAAATGTTGTTTTAAAAAAAGAATTAATTTTCGTTGCGTTCGAACGATGCAAACTTCAAGATCATCCCACATTATCGAACAGAATCCGATAAGATCCGTGATGGATCCCATCGCATTCTGTAGGTTGAATTTCCTAAACAAAATGTATAGATACGCAAAATGAGTGAATTTTTAAAAAGTACGAACCTTATCTCAAAAATGTATAAATCGCTTCAAAAAGTATATCTCAAAAATCGAGTTGAATCACATCACTGAAAATCCACATTAATTATCGTTTATTTACTTTACCGCACTTTGACGTAATATCACGACACACGTGGACGCTCATGAAGCGTGCAGGTTATGTTTCAACACGCCGATTTTTTTCTCGTGATTTTTCACGTATTTTCTATTTGAACATGGTGAGAATTCTCAAACGGAGGATACCCTATGTGCGGTGTCCCCAACAAATCCCTATAGAGAATGTACATGAAGTTTGCATCGTTGCTATCCAACGGTTTCATTTTTTTTTTTCGATTTTGTAATTTCCTATTTTTTCTTAGTCAGTTCGGCTCTAGTTGCTAAAAAATATGGTAAAATGAATAAAAAATATTTACGGCCACCGGGACCAACCAAACAAAGTCGAAAAAAAAAATGAAACCGTTGGATAGCAACGATGCAAACTTCATGTACATTATAGAGATGTGGATGGTCCTGAAGTTTGCATCGTTGGAATGCAACAAAGATTCGTTTTTTTATGTTTTAATGTCCTTACTTTTATTATTTCACAATATCTTCTTCGCAGATTTCAATTCTCGATCTCTAAATAAGCCAATTGAAAAATAATCGAGGGATTATCGTAACAAATATCCGGTAAAAAAAATCGAGCAATTGAAAAATAATAATTATCATTGCATTCCGAGGATGTTAGCATCCTTCAATGGGATGTTCAATCTCATGCGATATGGGGGCATCTTGGGACTCCCAGTTGACAAATCCGGCTGAGAAATTTAAATTAACGTGGTCATCCCATGTGACAGTTATTTCTTTTCGCTTTTTCTTGGGATTTTTTTATGAATCATTACAACACACTATCTTTGAATTTTTACCACACGTTTATTAACATTTTTACAGTCCCTCAGAATTTTATCGAACAAAAATAACTAGTTGAATCGACTTTACATCGTTCGGAAGACACTCATGTGCAAAAGAAAGTTGGTTGACGGCTGCCATGATTCCGGGCGTTCTGCTCATGTGACGTAAAGAAATCAAACGGCATTTTAATTTGTAGACCTGAGGCTATCGCCGGAACTAGAGTAAACGAAAAATATCGAATATTGAATTTTCGGCACGGTTTTAAAATTTAAGTTCGAAGTTTCGTCATTTTTTTTCGACTTTTCCAGCTTACACCAGACCATGGCAGATATCAGAAATATTCTAGTTCGGGTGACAACTATAGATGTGCCGACTATACCATGAAAATTTTAGCGAAATCCGCCCAATAATTTTTGAGATATCATGGAAGCCAATTTGAAAAATAAAATGGTGAGAAAAAGCTTTCAAAAGTTCAAGCACGATTTACACAAAGAAAATGTTGAGTCACCATTTGTCTGCTATACCGGGTCCACATAACACGCACACATTTTTTGCAATTTGTGCCAAAAAAATCGATTTTCGGGCCTGTCACATGGGATGACCGTCTTAAAAATTCTCAAACAACGTCAATGGGAAAAAAGCGCGGAATTCACTTGGATTCCAATCTGGACGCCTTACCTGCGCCGTCCCTGTCGAATCCCTACAGGGATGTCGGTAGGATCTGGGGAATCCCCAACAAATTCCCAAACGACAAAGGAATTTAAAAAAGCGGTAAATATTCGGAAGCCGAGCTCCTGCTAGAATCAGGCTAATTTTTGTTTGAATCGTTTAAGACCTTAGGCCACCACAATAACGGGTATAAAATCATGTGCAAATTTAACAATTTTTTTCGTATGAAAAAGTTATTCACTCGTGAAATTAATTACACTTCTATTTAGTATGAATATCTACTAGAATATCTATTAGAATATCTGTTAGAAAATATATATATACATTTTTTCAATGTACACAATGACCGACTACTAATATTTTCTTTTATCTTTTTTTAGCATCCACAATTTTTTACCTAGAACAAACAACAAAAATGCTCGTCAATCTACATTAGAATACCTAGAGAAGTACGTACGGAATTTAAAAAATATCGTTTTATTCAAAAGTTGTATGTATTTGAACTTAAGAAATGAATTTTTAGTGAAAAATTTCGTAAACTGCTCATAAAATGAAAAGTTTTCGATTAATCAGAAATTCCGTACGTAGTTATTTGTCACACCAATTGGACAAAAGCTGTACCGAGAAGTTTCGAGTAGTCGTCCATTTTGTACATCGAAAAAAATATATATATTTTTTCTAACAGCTTGATATTCATACTAAATAGATGTGTAATTAATTGTAAGAGTGAATCACTTTTGCATACGAAAAAAAATTGTTAAATTCGCACATGATTTTACACTCGTTACTGTGGCCTAAGGCCTTTATATATATATATATATATATATATATATATATATATATATATATATATATATATATATAAAGGCCTATAAATATATATAAAGAATTTAACAATTTTTTTTCGTAAACAACAAAAAATAAGAAAAAATATAACCTGATTTTAGCAAGAGTCCCACTTCCGAATATTTACCAAAAAAGAATTTTTGTTCAATCGTCGTGAGACTTTTCGTTTCATTCGCGGACACCCTGTGCATCGGCTGGGTACGTGTCCCGATACCCCAACGTGGTGAATGTACTTCACGTATACACGTACATCTATGTACAGTGGATGTGCGCGTCATCGTCTTTAAGTGCGTTATATATGCGCCCCTAGACAAGACGTAACGTCCCTTCGGCCCTTCTCGACAGGGGGCCAAGGAACCGAAACTAGGGTGAGACTGGAGCCTGCATCTTCCCCCCCCAGCCACTCTTCCTCATAACGGAAACGAGCGCGTCGGGATACATCGCGCAAGGCTCAATGATAAAGAAGCGAGAAAAAGGAGAAAAAACAAATAAACATCCCCATTTTTATTCCGCGGAGTACCGAACGCGAATGGAATTGAGAAAGGAAACGAGCGAGTTCGGGGGTGAAAGGCCTCCGGCAACGGGGAATCCCGCGGGACGTTACATGAATCCATGAATTTCCGAAGGGAAGACGACAAGACGAAGGCTTAGTCATGCCTGGGACAAAGAAAAGTAATAAACAATGGGCACGGGGCGTCGGGTGACAAATCGTCTCAGGTCCGAACTTCGACTCGAATATGACGATGTTCAAGTTTGCAACGTCGCACATAGGGGTATTTTGCCAATCTAGACGGTCAAAGTTATTTCTTTCGATTTTTTTATTTGTAAAGACTCCCTAATTGACTTTAAGCTATAGTAAGTGTTTTGCGATGAATAATTTGTCCTAAAATATTGGGTTTTATAGAAAAAAAATAATGAAACTATATTTTTAACTGCAGGGGTCTTCTCACTTTAGATGCTAATAAAAAGTCTAATTTCATGAATTTTTTTGATAGTTTTATAATGTAGATATTGATATAAAAGTTGTTACACTTAATAAATACACTTTCGAAATACATTTTAAAAAAATTCATTTATTGCAGTCACTTTTTATAGACGAAAATGGTAGTTGAAAGAATGTCCTAAAAAAATTGTACGTCTGCGCTGTTGATGGAATCTCGGAGATGGGTCATCCGAAACAAAAAAATCAAACGGTTTTAGATTCAGTATGTTAATGGCTACAGCGAATATCATACGATTTTTTATATATGCAAAAGTAACAAAATGGCGAACATTTGTCGAAAAACAAAACAAAAAAGGGTTTTTTGCACCGTTTTTGGCGATAAAATAGTAAATATCAAAATGTAGAAAAATCCTTGATATGCGCTATAGCTATAGTTGTAAAGAATATGTGGTTAAAATTTCATAAGGATCGGTTCAGTCATTTCGAAGATTTTATCAACAAGTCGTCGAAAAACGTTGCGAGAAAAACGCGTTTAAAGTTTGTTTGGGTTACATGAATACATACCTTTTTGTTTTACGTATTTCGAAAGTGTATTCAATAAGTGTAACAACTTTTATATCAATATCTATAATATAAACCTATCAAAAACATGTAATGAAAAAGTGCGAAGAGGAGTATTGTAAAAAGCGAAAGCTGTAAATTTAGAATAAACGAATCTAAAACTACGCCTATCAAAAAAATTCACGAAAATATCCTTTTTGAGCGTCCAAAGTGAGGAGGACCCCTTAAATGTTTATTTTTCTCTGAAACTAAACAATATAATTTATATAACTAAGATGATGATGAGTGCCATGGCTCTTCTTCGTCCTGCTCGCTCTCTGTGTCTTCAGGAACCTCTTCCGAATCTGAATCTGACAAGGAACATCACTTACGTGTCGGCCTCCCATTTTGTTGAAACTCATATATGTGATGAAGCATTGAAAACTATTAGACACGTATTTTTTTAAATCTGCAGCAAAGCGTTTTTAAGGGGGGAAACGAACTCTCAAAGAAAGGCGTTGCACCCCTTAATTTCATTTTTTCTTACTTGTTCTATAGAGGATTTTTCATCGCTTTACATTAGAAGAATTTTGGTTTTTGTTTCATTCTGATCCGTGGACTGCTTGTGGGTGAAACTGCAAAACCACCCCTCGATAAGTCTTTCCTTGAGGGGTGGTTTCCCCTCTTAAGGATGTATGGCAACTAAGTTATTTACTACTGTTCGAATTGAAACTCACTGATATTGTAAAGGAAAATATCGAGAACTTTTTGAGATTAAAAAAAAAAAAAAAATTTGCCCACGTGAATGCTGAGATAAACGAATTCAAAGTTGGGTCATTTAACACGGGGAACATAGGACTGTACGTCTAAAATTCCCTTTACATTGGCAAAAAAGGTATTTCCGGAGTACTCTTTTGTAAAAAAAACTTTTGTGCGGTATCGCTGTAATATGCATGATACGTTAAAAAAAATCGACATGTGCCCATATATTTTGCGAGATATTGCGAGTTAAATGGGACCGTTTTCGTATTTCTTTAGCTCGTATGTCGTAACCACGACAACGTCAGGGAAAACGTACATCAAATCAGCAACTAAATTTGCAGTTAAAAATTGAAAATTCTTCTTTCTGTACCGCATGTTTTACTTTGAGCTGTGGTAAATCTCCTTTTTAGCTTCAATGAATACTACAATTATTTTATTTAGTCTTTAAATGCGATTTTTGCAAATTGCATAATCAGTTCTGTAACGACTCTGCAGTAGCTGCCATACATCCTTAAAACTGTTTTTCCGCAGACGAAAAATATCTGACACTCGTGTAATGTTCCTTGTGAGTCATCTTCAGAGTCAGGCTCAGCGGGAATCATCAATTCAATTGCATCCTTCGTGAACGGGATTGATTTTTTCGTTGGTTGGTCTCATGCTAGTAATCAGTGGGTCGCAATTTAGTAATAGCCTGTTTATAATATCAAGGTTACACTACGCCCGAATATAAATTATGTATTCTTTTTACTATCATCGTTGTTCACCCGTGATCTGAAAAAGTGCGGATAAATGCGGTTGATTTGATGATGATTATATTGTAGAAACTATCGTCTCGCAATAACAATTGAAATGATGACCGCGACGAACCCGGAAATACAACAAAAAGCTTTTTATACGTAAAAAACTGATAGATAATTTAACAATTCTCACCGTTTTTTTTCTTCAAATGACGAAAAAAACAATATTCCATTAACAAATAACACAGCAAAATGTTACTAAAGTATGTAGTCTTACCTGCTCGATCCAAATCCATAACAATATTTTCAAAGAATTCGCTGTTAACAAAAATGTTTACCTTTTATCTGAGGCAGTCAAACTAACAAGGAACATCACTTTGGTGTCCTCCTCCGATTTTGATGAAACTTTTTTATGTGGAACAGTATCAAAAACTAAAACACACGTATTTTTTTTTATCGGTGGAAAAACGGTTCTAAGGGGTAAAATGCACCCTCGAAAATAGGGGTGTTTTTTCGTTTTTCGTCGATGCCGTTAGCGTCATCATCTCCAATGTATAGTACACAAAAAAATAAACATTGTTGCAATTGGAACTTTTGTAACATCTCGTATCGTTAAAAAACGTTATCGACGAAAAACATCCCCATTTTGAGGGTGCGTTTCACCCCTTAAAACCGTTTTCCCGCCGATAAAAAAAAATACGTGTCTCTTAGTTTTTGATACCCTTCCACATAAAAAAGTTTCAACAAAATCGGACGAGGACACCAAAGTGATGTTCCTTGCAAGAAAGGCGAGAAAGATACGTATACTTGCAGCGATGTTAAAGTTCCGAATTAAACTAGGGCGCGAGTGCAACCCATGAGAGACGAGGAAGGGTTGCCTATTGTTCTCTTGTCATTTAACAATATAATAATAACCGGTTTTTTTACCTGCGTCAAGTTTTAGAAATTGATTTATGACCACCTAGATCCTTTGAACATCGAAAATTATATTTTCATTGTTTTGTGTCGTCGTTTTCTTTATCATCCAAAAAATTATTCGGCAAATTCGGGCTGTCGATTTCACATGAGGATCCTAAAAAATGTTTGAGTACTTTTCGTAGCCCAAATTTGCTAAAAAAAAACGTTCGGGCTAGAAACTTTCGTTGCCTTCCAACGATGCAAACATCAATATCATCGAATGTGTCATTTCTTTTCTGTGCCTGCTCGACTTTTGCTCGTTCGAGAATTATTGGGGTTTCGCGAGATACAGAATATGAAATATCACACTCCGCGATGCTATCGACTTTTTGGAACAATGATTTTTTGCAAAAAGCTTGCAATTTGTTTATTCCGAAGAAAACGGGGCACAGGAGGAGGGAGGTAGATCGTTATCGGGACGGAGAAATCTAATACCATTTAAATTGACGTTAAATGGACCGTATAATATATATATAGGGTGAGAGAGAGAAATGGAGGAACTTACCGCGTGCGACTGGGCGATAACCCCCTGGGGCGTGCTCCGCTCGTCAGCCATCGCTCCTCGAACCTGCGAACATTAAAAGCAACGACGTCAAAACAAAATAATATTGTTATTAACACTGCTACCGCCATCAACATAATTTATTATTACTTTCGTAGTGGTTTATAATTATTATTTAGTAAACGTCAAAGAATAAATCGAAAATTAATAATGCAATTAAAAAAATATTTGTCTTCTGCTTATTATTATTATTAATATTATTGTCGTTGTTGTTATTAGGACTATCGTCATCGTCGTAGTTATTATTCCTGTTGTTATTATTATTAAAATCCCTTTTTATTTCCTTTTTCTCCATTTTACCGCTTTCCAAAATATTTCTCCTCTAATAAGGAGCTTAATAAAAATTTCGCCGCAGCTCTGATCACTCGAAAAACAAATTCCAATAAGAAAAAAAAAGTATTTTGTTGCGTCCCAACGATGCCTCCAATATCATTAAATACGAATCCGAAAAAGTGTTTGCGTGATTTTCGTAACTCAAATCTGCCGGAGGAAACTCGGGAAATGAAAAATAAAATCATTTACATTCCATTTCAACGATGCTAACTTTAACGTCATTATTATTATCATAACGAATTAATTATGCAAGCAGTCGCGGAAGCCGATTATGATAAACTTTTATCTAACCGGATTAATGATAAGATAATGCCGCGTTGATTATATAACTCCACAATCGAAGTAGCTCAAAGTGTCAAGGTTGAGCGATTCACTTCGTTTCTCAGATCGATCGATGACAAGAAAAACATTCTCGCAAGATGACATTCCTCAACGAGAAAAAAAAATAATTTAATAATAGATTGTTTGAAAATAACGAGTAATTTCTCGTTGAAACTTTGTAATAACTAGATTTCACGAAAAAAATCTAGTTAAGGGGCTGTACCAGTGTGAACGCTGAAAATTTGGGTGATTTTCGGGAATTTTTTGGGAGAAAAGTACTCAATTAAATGTTTCGGAAAATTAAGAATATACTTGGCTATATTTGACCTATATTACGTAATTTTTTCATAGAAAAATATTTAGATCCAAGCGACTTGTGCCCTGCCTTCGGAGGCGCCAAAAAAAAAAGTTCCTCCACTGCTGACATGATTCTGGCGGACTGAGTAGCTGAATCCGAAAAAGGAAAAAATGTCGTTAAGGCGTTACCCCCACTTGTAGCGCAAAATAAAGGCCTTTATCATGATTTTTTTTAAAGAAAACTACAAAACTTCTTTAATCGATCAATATACCATCTTAAAGAACACATCTTGAAGAACTCTCAGTAATTTTTTTATTGAAGAATATTACATTGTTTAGTGGCAAATGGCCGTCAATGAAATAATGTTTTTATATACACGGTTTGCGGTGACCAACATTGCGGCGAAGTGAATCATCTGAAAAAAAATGCGGATGGATTTAGTCAAATATAAGTATAAACTAGTCTTTAATCGAAGGATTTTTAAAAATATTCATTTTTCACAAAATGGCGGACAGTCAAAGTTAATGGTTCGATTTTAACGAAAAAAACAGCCGTTTTTTGGCTATAAAACGGCCATTTTTTCGAAAAAAAAATCGAACGATTAAAGACTACATTTTTATGTATTAAATAAGCCTGCAATATTTCAAGAAGATCGGTTCATTAGTGTTCGAGTAATCTTGGTCACCGACTTCAGAAATGCCATTTTGAGAAAAACGCGTTTAAAGTTTCAATTTCAGTTTACACGAAGAAAATATTTTTTTTTTGTAAACTTACATAGAGTCATCTATTCCGGGCATCAAAAAAAAACTGCACTTCAAATTGTACTTCAAAAAAATGCAATAAAAAAAATCGATTTTTTCAAAATTGCAAGTGGGGCTAACCCCTTAAACTGGAAGGTATTTCTCGTACAATGACGTAGGATTTTCGAAAAATATCAAAATCCAACAAAATGGCGTAGTTATGAAAAAAGTCTGTTTTCGTGCCTATGAAATAGTCGTTTTTTTTTCAATGCTAAATCATCAATTTTCATCCAATCAAAAAATCCTACGTCATTGTAGAGTAAATATATTCAAGAGTACTCAGTTCAAATTCCAAGTCAATCGGATAATTGCTCTTTGAGTTACAATGTCAGCAAATTTGAAAAATCTCATTTCGAGAAAAACGCGTTTAAAGATTTAACTATCGTTTTTTGCAAGATAAAATGATTAGAGATACGGCCTTGAAATGTTTACAGGATATTCTTGAAAGTATAAACTGTCGAAAAAGGCAAAAAAAATCGACGTTTTTAAAGTGTCATCAAATTTAAAAAATCAAATAGATGCATCTAGTTAATATAAGTAAAAAAATTCTCTCAGAGTGTCATCGATCACTGTCGTGCTGATCACCATCTCGGTGTATCTCCCGAGTCGGTGAAGCCCTCGTCGAATTATTAGAGCGAACCGCCTTCATCCGTGTCAACGCAATTTTCCGCGACCACTCGAGTTCCACAATCGTCCGGTCGCGGAAGAAAATGCGAAACCTCGTCCTGCCAAATTTGTTGCAACGAAAACAAATCAGCAAAGAAACGAAGAGAAGAAAAAAGAAACTTTGAGGTACGACGGCTCGAGTTCCGAGGGAGGAGAAAACGGAAGACACGAGGAAACAAGCGACGAGACGCAGTGCTCGAGACGAGTGGGGTGTATTACAGGTATATTTGTCTGCACTCAACGGACGAACGCAAGTACTCGAAAAACTCGCGACCAGAGCCTATATACAAGCTGCTCCACAAATAATCCGTTTGAAGATGACAAATATATGGAACGAAATCTCAGGCTTCATGGACGGCTAATTTATACGGCGGTGATCGGTGCAGAATCGTTTGTTCGTCCAATTGGAACGACCGACGATCGACGGCGGACGATTCTACATTCAAGGGGCCTGCGTGAGCTCGAAATATCCAAAATACGATTTAATTTTTGCATAGTTTGTACCCTTGGGGCTTAACTTTAATTTGAAACAAAGATTTTGTCAAAATTCGCAAAATTGACGTAGTTATGACAATTTTAGTGAAGGGGCAGATCGCTATGACGTTGAAGTTGGCACCGTTGGAATACAACGATATTTCGCTCATTTTTCATTTATTTATTTTGATGCTTATCAAAGGCCTTCTTATTTTTCGAATTGAGGTCGTAATTGCCTAATAAAAATATGTAAAAACGTTTGAGTGATTTTCACGGCCAAAAAAATTGACCGATAAAAAAGAATTGATTTTTGTTGTGTTCCAACTATGCAAACTTCGTCACCATCAGATCGCCGACTGCGCTAGGGCGAACCTTTTTTTGCTTTTTTTCTAAACTTTGTAAGTCGTATCTCAAAATCGGTTCATCCGATTCACCTCGAATTCGGATAGACCACAGTCCATAACCTTTTCCATCATATGACCGGATGATTTTTTTGATATGTTTATCCATTTCTTAATAACAAATAATTCAACGAGTTTTGTTTTGTCGAAGATCAAAATATTTCTTCATCAGCTTGCCATTTTCCTAATTTTCGAAAATTCGGCAAAGTATCCGGTCATACGAAAATGAGACTACTATACCAACAGCGCATTGTTTTATTGATTTATTTCAGATCACCCGGTTGCCGGAAACACCTACACTGATCAGCCATGCAGCGCTAATGGCACTTTGTTCAAATAATAATAACTCCATTGTTTATAGATATTTTCCAATTGAAAAAAAACTCAAACTCGGCCAGACTATGTATCAATTGTGTGTAAAATCCCGACCTCCTAATCTCAATACTCTCATCAGAAAAAAATATTGAAAATCGACCAGTTTCTTGGGCCCCATTCTTACGCAGACCGTAAACATTTTCGTACCTCGAGTAAATTCATTACTTTCCTCACATCGCAATAATCACCACAATGAACACCGTCGTTTGGGCACTTTTTACAATTATCGTTCTTTTTTTACTCCGAAGTGGGGCCACTCTTCAAATGTCCAAATAAATACCTTTTTTGAAACGCCCACTACGAAGCTAATTTATTTTCTCCAACTATGATATCTCAAGAGTATCACCCCAAATTTGTTTTGCTTTGAAATTGCAAGGATTATGATTTTTCAAGTAAAAATGGCTTTTCCACACATTGATCCATTTCTGAATTTTTTTGCCACTTTAAATGTCTATTAAAATATTATACTGAGAATGCCACAGTCTAGAAGGTTCAAACTAACACCCTGAATTTTTATAAGCCATTCGGAACCATAGAATCAACGTGGCGATCGTTTAAACATCGCTGGGGTCACGTGGACCCCATGTGACCTACTAAGTTACAGACTGATGGTGTGATCTCGAAGGGGTAATGAAATTAGTCCGCAATTATGTCAAAATGTTATTGAAAATTTCGTCAAAAAAGTGAACGTTTGCGAACAGAAACGAGGCGGCCATTTATATCGGATATTGTGTTCTACACATAACCTCCATTTTTGTACCTCATGTGAAAATAAAAATGTTTTTTCTTTTCAGATAAATGATACGTTTTAGTAAGGGGCCAGTCCACTTTGAAAATTTCAAAAAATCGAAAGCAAGCAAGCATGCGAAAAACTGCGAAAAAACGCGTTTTTTTTAACTTTTTTCATTTTTCATCTACCATTTTTTTATTTTTTGATAAAACTTTATATCCGAGGATCATTTTGTAGCTGGTGTCATACTGAATCTAATGGACTTTGATTTTTTTTGTTTCAGACAAGCCGTTGCCGAGTTGCGATGGAGTTACCTAGCCCACCAGTTTGTGAGGCGTTACGTTAAACTATAGTTGTTGTACTTAAAAATGAATAAAAATGAATTAAATTTTTTTAAATGTATTTCAAGACTTTATTTATCAAAGCCCAGCAACTTTTATATTCATATCTTTTACAAAATCCTCAAAAAAAAATCGCGAAAATAGCCTTTCTTTCGTGGCTCCAAAGTGTACTGGCCCGTTAATGGTTGAAAATGTCAGGTCATTTTAAGACACCTTTTAGATCGCTAAATAAAAATCCTGGAAAATGTTTGCACGATTTTCGTAGCTCAAATCTGCCAAAGAAAATTCAGGAAATAAAATTTAAAAAATCGTTGCATTCCAACAATGCAAACTTCGTCATCATGCGCCACGATGTAATCGCTGAATCGAAGAGTCTTTCGAGGAGAGCACACGACAGTCTGAACAGTCTCTCGGCAAACACATCGATGACGACATTCGGCAATTAAAGATACGACAAAACTTCCATTCGCGACCCGCGTTCGTACGACATCCATTATCTCGACGTGCAAACGCTTTTAGCACTTCCATTACCTACCGGGCGTCCAACGATTGAGGAAACAAAACCACCGCGGATTGTTGTATTTTAAAAGAAATCCTGCGATTCTTACGTATTGTCTTTTGGCAGCGTGTTCCGCGAGAAAAAGAACGAGAGAGCACTCGAGGAATGATTTCCGCGGAGTTGGCTTCAATGAGAGACAGAACCGAGGCCAAGTGTAGAGGAAGAAAAAAAAAGCCAAATTGGAGGAAGACGAAGAGAGAGCGGTGGGAGATCGTCGGTGGCATATCGGTCGTTGCCAGTTCCGAACACGACAATTGGCTATCGACGAAGAGATGAAGGAGGCAAAATCCCTCGTGGCCCAGATTCTCGAGAGGTCTTCCCTCCAGTCTCCTTCTCCGTGCCTTCATCTCAGGTATATTCGTCACACGTAGCTCGCGGCCATCTTGAAACGAGAGCCCAGAGCCACAAAAAATTACGAACGGAATACCATTTTTTCACCAAATTCATGTCAAAATTGAATATTCCGTACAAATGAATATTCCGAATATTCCGTAAAATTGAATATTCCGAATATTCCGTAAAATTGAATATTCCGAATATTCCGTAAAATTGAATATTCCGAATATTCCATAAAATTGAATATTCCGAATATTCCATAAAATTGAATATTCCGAATATTCCATAAAATTGAATATTCCGAATATTCCATAAAATTGAATATTCCGAATATAAGTTTGCAGCATTGGAAGGCAACGAAGATTCTTTTTTAGTTCCCTATTTCTGCATTTACACGATCATCCAGAATCTTTTCATGTTTACATGTTTAGGCTGAAAATCTAATGAGGATCCTGAAAAACGTTTGAGTGATTTTGGAGGGCTAAATGTCCGAAAAATGGGCTACGAATCTTTCGTTTCCTTCTAACAATGCAAACTTCAGTATCATCGTTTGTTTGGGTTCGTTTGGGTTCAAAATCAGTTTTTTCTTCAGTCGACCGCATTTTTTTAACCGAGTTGGTCTACGAAAATTACTCAAATGTTATTTAGAATTCTTATTCGAGAGCGACTATTTTAACTGCATAAAAAAATTCCTAGTAATAATAAAAAATGAAGAAACGAAAAAAGGAATTGAAATTTGGGGGGGGGGGGAATCGAAAATAACAAGAATGAATAAATAATATCCTGTGTACTTTGTTTCTGAGGTTCTTTAGCATTTTTGACGGTAGAGAAATATTCCGGAAGGTCGAGCGCTTCACAAACGAATTTAAAGGACTTTGAAGTTTTTCTTTCGCTATAGATATGTCAAATTACCGTCCTACTATATTCTCTGCCTAAACTCCCCTGCATCATTTCGTGAGCAAATAATATCAAAAGCTCGGTAATTCGTTTTTTTTTTTATAAAAGTTAATTTTTCCAAAATTACATTAAAATTTTGTAAACATAAATTTAAAAAATTGAATTAAAATATTGTAAAATTAAATTCCAATAATTAAATTCCAAAAATTAAATTAAAATTTTGTAAGATTAAATTTTTTTAATTACATCAAAATTTTGTAGAATTAAGTTTTAAAAATTGAATTGAATACAACAATTTTTGATAATGTCCTTATCGTATATTCCCCTGAATTGTTTTGGTGTATGTTCCCTGCATCATTTTATGACCAAGAAAAATCATAAACCCAGTAATTTGTTTTTTTTTTTACAAAAATCATTTTTTTCAAAACTAATTTTAACAATGAAATTAAAATTTCATAAAATTATATTTAAAAAAATGAAATTAAAGTTCTGTAAAAATAATTGTTTTAAATTAAATTAAATACAAAATATTTTTGAAAATGTTGTTTTTTAAGTATATTCCTCTCCATTGTTTTGGCAAGCAAAAAAAAATAAAATTTCAAGTCTTGGAATTTTTCCCGAGAGTAAAAATGAAAAGAATCAAATATCCAGCAGCATTCACGATCTTCCACGAGAAACTTTGCCAAAATCGGCGAGATTTCGTTTCTTTACACCGCAACCAATGGCGTAAAACCCAAGGGAACTTTGAAATAGAACTTCGGTCGAAAATATCGACGTCCTAGGAATAAAAAAAAACCATCATTATCCTCCAACATTCATCGTTGAAAGGTTCGAGGCTCTTTAACAAGCGGAAGCGCGAGAAGGATTGGGCACACAAGCTAAAACGGAAAACTTGCGCTGCAACGTAAGAGTTTGATTTTCGCTGGAATATATAGCAGACGAGAACGAATCCAAAGAAACGGAGAACGCGGAACAAATTCTCGGGGGAGCTCGTGCATTCCGTTGGTAAAGAGAGAAGCCTCTCAAAACGTACGGCATCAAGTCTGCGGGAGGAACTTTCTGCATGCTCTCAGTCCTGATGATGTCGATGCTTCCTGATATCCTTCTCTTTCTCCCCCCCCCCCCCGTCCATTCCCCTCTCTCTCTCACTCTCTTCCCTTTGGATTCTCTTTTCTCTTTCCCGAACGGACGTGCTTCGAATGCATCGTTAAGAAGTCCCAGTACAGTCCATTCAAATGGCGTAACAAAATTGGAAAACGTTTTCCCGCACGAATCCCGTGGTGAATAAAATCATTTGATAAATTTCGCCCTCGCGCGAGTGAATGAGAAAGCGCAGTTATTTCTTTTTTCGCTGCAATTTTTACGAGGAACGCCGTAAAAATGAATTTTTTAATGCCCAGAAACAAAGTTTGATAATATTGAGCAGAATATTTTTCAATGAAGACGTTTGCATCGTTGGAATGCAATGAAAATTACTTTTTCATTTCCCAATTTTTCTCCTCGCGAATTTGAAGTATGAAAATCACTTCTTTGATGGTCCTACTTAGAGATCATAAAAATAAATGTTGTTGAACATTGCATCGTTGGAATGCAACAAAAGTTCGTTTTTCTTCCACTGCTTACGTTTTTTTTTATCGAGATTTAGGGTACGAAAAATTTATTTTCTGTTTCCCAATTTTTTTCCTCGTGGATTTGAAGTACGAAAATCACTTTTGTATGGTCCTTTTTAGAGATCTACGAGGCTAGATGACAAAAACACGTTTAAGAACAGTAAAAAATAAATGTTGTTGAAGTTTGCATCGTTGGAATGCAACGAAAGTTCATTTTTGCCGATTTAGGGTACGAAAAACACTCAAACGGTTTTTTTGTTAACCTCATGAGATATCCAATATCTTAATCGATTGAGAAATTATAGATTGTAATAAAAATGAAGATACAAAACAAAATGAGGAGACCTTTCGTTGCATCCCAAAGATGAAAACTTCAACGCCACAAAAATAAAGACGGAAAATTGAAAATAATTTTCGTTGCATCCCAACGATGCAAACTTCAACGCCATAAAAATAAAGAAAGAAGGAAAATATGAAGGAATTTTCGTTGCATTCCAACGATGTAAGCTTATGGGGTTGAAGTTTGCATCGTTGGAATGCAACGAAAATTCTTTCCAATATCTCATTTTTATTATTGACCATAATCATACTTTCCAAATTTGTTGTAGATCGCTGGGACATGTGGGAAATAAAAAAAATTGCCTTCCGTTGCATTCCAACGATGCAAACTTCAACGTCATGTAAGCTTCATCGCAGTTTTTTCACGTCAACTTTGCACGTCCTCTGTCTTCTTCCTTTCTTTTGTCTTATTCTCTGCTCTTTGCTACATTCAGTATTGCAATATTATTTTACTCCCGTTAATTTTTGTTCCCTTTTTTGGCCCTTTGGGACGTGCAATGTTAACCAACGTATGTATCATTACATTCTAATAGATTTAAATTTCTTGCTTGAATAAAACAAGCAGACTGACAATTATAATTGTAAATAATATTCTTCACTTGTGTATTGTGAAATTGTCCAACCATTTGTATCTTCCAAAGGCTAAAATAATCTTAATAAACGGTCAGATAATAATAAGAATAATAATGATAATAAAATGCACAAAAACAACAATAGCACCGATAACATCGACAGGAACAATAATAATTTCATATAAGAATATTCAGACCATTATGACAATGTCATTATTAGTATATAGTAAATGTAATATATTTACTATATAATAATTATATAGTATATAAAAATAACTATATAGTATATACTATATAATAATTATATAGTAAATAATACATCATTATGACAATAATTGCAAAATAGTAATTATCATTATTATGACAATAATAGTTTGATATAAAAATATTAATATTGTTATAAAAATAATCTTGTTTCTTGATGAAAATAATAAGAATAATGCTTTTATCGATATAGTTCCTAATCTAAAAAGTCTATCGGAAAGGTCCTTTATTTGTTGTCACACCGGTCGAGCACTGAATGGACTGTACGAGAGTCTCCTCAAAGCCGCAACCTTTCCGCGTTCGGCTCGTATGCGGCGAGCGGGCACACGTAATATTATTAGGAGCGCGAGGGAAGTATCGGCTCGTCTCTTTCGTTCTTTGCTGGCGAGCGTGTGTTTGTGTCTGTGCCGGAGCAAGTTCGAATGCGGAAGTAACGTTCGATCGTCCTGATTTCAACCTGAATAAGAATAAATAATAAATCCTACGTCGAGGATCGATATCAAATTTACCGCTGATCACAAATTTGACCGCGTTACTGTATCGATATCTCGCGTAATATATCTATATGCACACATACATACACCTATATATATATATATATATATATATATATATATATATGTATATATATATATATATACACACACACACACACACACACACATACATACACACACATACTACAAAAAACCATATTTTTCGGAGTAGCGTATATATATATATATATATCCACACGCTGCTCCGAAAAATAGTGTTTTTTTGTAGCGCTGTATCTGTGTGAAAAATGGTTGTATCGAGATGAAACACCAAGCATTTTGTAGCTTCAAGTTTCTAGTTTTGAGATCCTTGGCGAAACATTTTTGTGAGGTGCGGTTATCGCGCAATCATAAGAAATAGCGCGAGACAAAAATTTGCTCAATTTTTTTTTTCAAGGCCCCACCTGCTCGGGAATTTTTTTTCAGTTACATGAATGCATAAGTCAGTCAGCTTGTTTAATCAGCTTTAATTGGTTTTTTTTATTTTGGTCTCTCTACGTCATTTTTTGCTGAGATATCCAACGTTGAATGAAAAAGAGTCCTTTTGTCTTTGGTCATCGATATCTCAGCAACCAATGATCGCACAAGGAATTAAAGGGCAGCTTTGAAAACTTGAATAAACTTCCTACAAGACCCTTTCATTGACATTCGAGAATTTTTTTTCACCCTTAACATCAATTTGAAAAAAGTACAAAACAATTTTACGTTTTACGGTTTTTTAGTAAATCTACCACTACTTTACAAATATTGATGGAAAGAATAATGTTGCCAGATGTTTTTTTAGCTTAATGTACGCCCAATGGCGCAGTAAATTTTCAAATTTCACCATCGAGCTGTTTTTGCGAACCGATTGAGCAAAGCTTTACAACAAAATTAAGGGAACTTGTTCCTAAACATCGTGGCATCATCACCAAAATGAAAATAACCATTTTTTCGTCTTTTTTCACAACTTTGCACTAGTTACTTGTCGAATTTAACCAAAATCTAAAAATAAAAAAAAACTTTTGAATTTTTTCAAATCAGCGATTGTGTTTACCGAACAATTCCGGCGAAAATAAACGTACGATAAAAAGAAGTTGAAGTTCGCATCGTTGGAATACAACGAAAGCTTTTTTTACAGTTAAATTATTTATATTATTATAGATATTTTTGAATATATTTATATTGTAAACCACTAAATGGATATCTTAAAATATAGTTGAAGAATTTTCGTTGGAAAAATCGGCCGAAAGAAATTAAAGGAATTCAGAAATTTTAATTTTCATTGCATTCCAACGATGCGAACTTCGACCTCATGAGGACAAAAAAGTGGCAAAGGATGGAGCTTTTGCTTGGGCGGGACACGAGACGAGAAAATGAGACGGAAGGAGAGGAAGAAAAAGAGAGAGAGCGAGCGAGGAACTCGGTTAGTGCAGGCAAACTAAATATAAACGCGTTCTCGGCCAAATGTTTGCACGCTTGAGTTTCTGCATACGAGAAAATGTCTTAAAACAAATATATATATATATATATATATATATATATATATATATATATATATATATATATATATATATATATATATATATATAGCCAATCAACGGAAGAGTGCTTATAAACGTGCTAAACGGCCCGACTCTCAGTTTTCATCGCGATGGTATTTTTGGCCACGAAAATCCTATAATAGAGCGCCGACAGACGAAATTCTCAAGCGCTCCCTCGTTTTCTATTCCGACAGATGTCGCTCCATATCACCAGCACGATTAAAGTCTTACAAACGTCGCGAAGCAGAGAGACAGTGAGAGAAAGCAGGGAATAAGAGAAACGAAGAGAGAGAGAGAGAGAGAGAGAGAGAGAGAGAGAGAGAGAGAGAGAGAGAGAGAGAGAGAGAGAGAGAGAGAGAGAGAAAGAGAGAAGGAAATGAAGGAAAATGGAGATAGGAAATGGGAATTCCTGCCGGGCGATATAACTAGACATCACGCATGGACCAATGTGAGGACGCACCGGCGAGCTTCGCAGACGTTTAGCCATCGGGACGGACATTCATCACCGACACTCGCATACCGCGCGCCAAAATTCTTTTTTCCTCCCCCCAACCCCTTCAACGTGTGACGAAAAAAAAACGTCATCAAAGAAAGAAAAAACGACATGATATCTCTGAGGATCGGTCCTCGGAGATAAGCCGTTTTTTTCTTGTTTTTTCGCATTGGACGGATGTTGTTTTTTTTCTCGCTCGGGTTTGTGATTGATCTCGCTTGAAATTGGCGGCTCTGGGGACGGTAGCCAAGGGAAGACGTGCGAAACAACGGCGAAGGTGCCCGGTATATGCAAAGACGTTGAATGTTTGCAAACTCGGAAAGCGATGAGAACGATTTTTTTTTAAGCGTTGACATTTTTTTTTCGGCAGATCCAGACGGCGAAAAATGCTCAAACGTTTTTTAGATCCTTATCAGAGTTGAACAATGTGAATCTGCAAACAAGCATTTTGCGTAACTATAAAAATGAGATAGTAAAAAAAATATTAGGTGTAAAGATTTCATGTTCCTTTTTTTGTTGTGAAGTTGAAAATTTATGTCTAAGACTACGAGGGAGACTTGAATTAATAAAAACGTCTGCATCGTTGTGGATGATCCTGAATATAATGAAGACCCTGTGAGGTACTCAGAATATATATACAGGGTGTCCCATTTTAATCTTACACCTGAATTTTCTCGAAAAATATTGCTCGGACGGAATATTGTGTGGAACAAAACTTCTAGGGATTGAAGGGGGACGTTTGAAAAAAATTTATTTGAGGAGCCAAAATTCAAAATGGCGGCGTTACAAAGGCTGACATGTTTTTTTTCAAACGGAAACATAACTTTTTTTTATTGCCAAAAAATTTGTCAGCTGAAAACTAAAAACTTTTGTTGAAAAATTTTTTTGATAAAATTCATAGTTTTCAAGTGAGAACATCATTTTCAATTATTTCAGATGTATCCAGGATTTGTGTGTGTGTGTGCGTGTGTGTGTGTGTGCGCGCGCGCGCGTGTGTGTGTGTGTGTGTGTGTGTGTGTCAATTAAAAAATGAGAATGTCTTTACAGCTGAAATGGCATCAGGCAGCCAAAAATCGTCGCGTTCTCTTGGGGACTCGGAAAATCTAACGCCCATCTCAAAGAATGGCGTTGGAGTTTGCATCGTTGGAATGCAACGTAAACTCTTCTTGATTTCTAATTTCTTTATTTTTATTGTTATCTACAATCTATTTTTTCGCAACTTTTTGTTATAAATAAATAATAAGAATTCTCGAAAATGTTCCATCGACTTTCGTACCCTGTGTGCCAAAACAATGGCAAGACAAAGAAACATATTTTCGTTACATTCCAACGATGAAAACTTCATGCCATCAAAAAGATTATTTTAAAGAGGTTGGAGCAGTCCAGTTGAGTGAAATGACATATTATGAATTATTGTTTGAATTAACCTCAAAAAATGCGTTCAAGGTATAGATTTATTCTGTCGATGCTGACTTTTCATGAAATATATAATCAAAGGGCAAAATTATGTATTTTTAAATTTTTTACTACCAACTTCAAGAAGTATAACATTATAGATTATTATTCTGAAAAAATGCGTCAGTGAATGTTTTATACAACTCAGAATGAAAATTTGAGTCATTTATAACGATGCCTGTTTATATTTGTCACGAGATTATTTATTGTTAGCATTAATTAATATTGAGGCGGGATATACATTTACAACGATCAAAAAATCGATTTCTTTTTCTTCTTCTTCAAACTATATATGTAGAATATTTTCCAAAAATTTCAAAGTGAAATTCGAAAAACTGCATACGTTACAGCCGAAATTGGCGTGCAGGATTACTCAAAAACTATTAAGCCGATTGAGTTGAAACTTGGTAGAAATATTGATAATATTGGTACCTTCTACTTGACGAAAACTGTTTTTGAAAAATTGGAAAAAAAAACGACTTTTTTAATCCACATTTTACAGAAATGTTGCGTGAAATGTTGATTTTTTTGTTAATGCGTGCCATTTTCTCAAATTTGCATTTTCTTCATTTTAATTACCGTCACATAGAAACTATACATGTTCTAACTGAAAAAATGTTTCAACTTTTTTGCAAATCAAAGTCTACGGAAAGCCAGACTGCACGCCGATTCGCAACTCCCGCGGCGACCTTGCTGTAACACTCTGCCACAGCTCCGCCATTTTGATGAAGAATTAATTAAAAATAATTGTTTCGTATACTTAAATATACTATCAAAGTATACCCAAAGTTTTATAATTATGGAATAATTATTTCTCAGTTTAAAAAATCCCTCAATATTGCTTATTTTTTTCCGACAAGTTCGCGGATATTGAGGTTGGCAGTTATACTCTTCATTCGCCAGCCAAGATTCGAAGTTTTTATAAAATCTTGATGGTTCAATATTGAATATATATATATATATATATACAGGGTATATATATATATATATATATATATATATATATACACATATATACACATATATATATATACAGGGTGTCCCAGAACTCAACGTCAAGCCGAAATGGGGTGACAGGATTGATTGTAACCATCATGAGAAAAATCAGAAAAAAAATGTGGGCATTTAAGAAAAACCTAGAAATTTGGTCAAACTGTAACCATTTTTCGGTTATTGTGGTTAATTTTTATTATTTTTGTTCATTTAAACTTTGGAACCGTAACCCTAAATAACATTTCTAGAATCACAGTCAAAAATAATGACACAATTGCCCCAAGTTTCCTAGAATTAAGACTGTTTTTTGTTAAACTATGAATTTAAAATTTTCAAAATAGATTTTTTTTCTGATTTTTCTCATGATGGTTACAATCAATCCTGTCACCCCGTTTCGGCTTGACGTTGAGTTCTGGGACACCCTGTGTGTGTGTGTATATATATATATATATATATATATATATATATATATGTTTTACGATGAGATGGGTTCTTTTTTGATATACTTACAAAGGTTTAGTTCGCGTCAATCCATTATTAGAAATGATTTACCTTTGTGCTAAACACCCGAAAACCCAGCTAACCTCACGTCAAATTAGATACATTGAACTATTATTTATCTCCGATGTTTCAGGGTGAAAAAATTTCGAAAAATTCGCAAAGTCCCATTATAGTCTAGACGTATACATACATATTTTTTATCTTGGATTGTGGCTAACGTTCCAACCTCCTTAACCGCAGGAGACATGACTATTTCAACTTTCACCCCCCTATAAGAGTAAGTTCCAAAAGTCTCCGGCCAAGACCTAAATATCCAAGAGAACTATGATTGACGAACAAAAAACATTCCTCACGTCTTGTACTTTAGTGAATAAATTTGTAACTTTGCAAAAAAAAACGAAAGCGACGAACTAACATACTCAAGTAATAAAGAATTTTCGTAGTTTTTTTGGCAACGATGCAAAATTCAACATCATCGTTTTCACGCATGCACGTACAAAAGGCTTGTACAATTCTCGTCGTATACAGATTATGCAACGATTCTCGTCGAGTCAGCAAGGATAGATCAAGGGGGGGCGGGGGGGGGGGGTAGCAGGCTTGGAGCGTATAAAACGAAGCTTCGCGTGGGGGACAAAGCGACCGATTGTCCGGGGCAGGCGATGTGTCTCTGAGAGGGATCTCGTCAAGGAGCTCGCGCGCCGAGCCGGGCGGACAACCGCCTCGTATATCTCCGACGACGACGACGAAGAAACCGCGTTCGAGAGTTCTCGACGAGACCACGAGACACGAGAGAAAAAACAGCAGTGACATATTTGTTTTTTGATTTTTTTTTCCTTCGACGTCACGCCATCGATTAACGATCGCATTAATCGGATCGTCGATTAATCCTGAGCGAAGCACTCGATTGAAAACGTCCCGAGCGAAATTAATTCGAGCAGGCAAATCGTTCGCTGGATGAGAAGATCATTTGATGCTCGAATGAATTGTGCCGATCGAAAATATCGTGCCAAATGATGACTCATTGTGGACATTAAATCTTGTGGTTTGAACGCATGGGCAGTAGCCAGTGGAGAGAATGTTTTGATATGGAAATGTTCGAATGGCTCGATTTCCATTCCGGAGGAATCGTAATGCGATGAAGTATAATTATGATGAAGTTTGCATCGTTGGAGCGCAACGAAAGTTAATTTTTCTTTCATTGCTCCGATTTCTTCTGCCAATTTAGACCACCAAAATCATCGAAACGGTTTTTCTTAAGGGGTTAGGCCACAGTAACGGGTATAAAATCATGTGCGAATTTAACAATTTTTTCTCGTATGAAAAAGTGATTCACTCATAAAATTATTTAAATATCTATTTGGTATGAATATCAAGCTGTTAGAAAATATATATATTTTTTTTCGATGTACAAAATTGCCGACTACTAATATTTTCTTTTATTATATCTTTTTTAGGCGCTTTTTACCTAGAACAAAAAACAAAAATTCTCGTCAATCTACATTAGAATACCTAGAGAAGTACGTACGGAATTTAAAAAATTTTGTTTTATTCAAAAGTTGTACGTATTTGAATTGAATTGAAGGTATTTGAGTGAATTTTCAGTGAAAATTTTTGTATAAAACTGCTCATAAAATGAAAAGTTTTCGATAAGTCAGAAATTCCGTACGTATTTCTCTGCGAAATGCAATTAGGAACATAACTTTTAAGTTTGAAGTGAATCGAGTGAAAATTGTTGAAGTTATTAAATTCATTATTAAGTCACGCCAATTGGAAAAAAGCTGTTTCGAGAAAAACGCGTTTAAAGTTTTAGGTACTTTATAGCCGTGCCAGAGGTGGGCTTACGTTATACGCTCAAAGTCGGTGAAAAAGAAATGTTCTTGCTATAAATCGAATAGTAACTTATTCTTGTAATGATAAAGCACCGTTTTAGCGAGAAAAAAAAAACGATTTTTTGTAAATTCTACTGTGGCCTTACCCCTTAATGATATTGTAGCTTGCATCGTTGGAATGCAACGAAAATAATTTTTATTCTATTTGCCGATTTTCTTGGGCGGGACAGAACCGCGGAATTTTTTTTTTTTTTTGAGATTCTAACAAGGAACATCACTTTGGTGTCCTCCTCCGATTTTGATGAAACTTTTCTATGTGGAAGAGTATCAAAAACTGAGAAACACGTATTTTTTTGTCGGCGGAAAAACGGTTTTAAGGGGTGAAACGCACCTTCAAAAGTAGGGGTTTTTCGTTTTTCATCGATAACGTTATCGTTCTCATCACCAATGTATAGTACACAAAAAAATAAACAATTTGTTGCAATTTGAATTTTGTTTATATCTCGTACCGTTAAAACGTTATCGACGAAAAACGAAAAACATCCCCATTTTTGAGGGTGCGTTTCACCCCTTAAACCCGTTTTTCCGCCGATAAAAAAACGTGTCTCTTAGTTTTGGATACTCTTCCACATAAAAAAGATTCGACAAAATCGGAGGAGGACACCAAAGTGATGTTCCTTGTTATTAGTGACCTACAACGCAAATCCATCGAGAATGATTTTAGATAACGATAAAAATAAAGAAAAAGATTCGTTGCATTCCACCGATGCAAACTTCAACATTTTTCTTATCCTTATTAGCGATCCACAACATTATGTCTAGATGTTGCAGTCGAAAACAGCTTATTTTGTAGATTTTTTAAATAAAAATTCCGATGATGAATTTCTACAAAAATTAGGTACTCGAAAAAGTATCATCTGAAGAACACTCTGTAATTTTTTTGTTTAAAAATATTTAATTATAATTGATTTACAGCCGACGTCAGTTAGTACATTAGTTTATCCGAAACGTCAAATGAAAAAAAAAATTCCGCGTGTTCAAAGTGAGTCTTGATTTTGATGAAAAAGAATGGGCAATTTTCGTTCATCAAATCGAAAGTATACATCCGAAAAATAAAATCCTTCGATCAAATACTATATTTTCTACATCTGGAAAAATCCCCAAAAAATTCAGAAAGATCGACGTAGTAGTTTTTGAGGTATTTTGATCATCGACTTTGAAAAAGTACTTTCGAGGAAAAAGCGTGTAAATTTTCGAACAACACACATCACAATTGCTTATTGTTGCTAGTCGACATTTTGTAATTTAGCAGTAAAAAAAAATCGAACGATTCTCCGAGCCCGATCCGGCTGGCGTCAACATAAGAGCCCAAAATCTATCACTTTTGATCCGATCACCTTGATATATTCAGCGAACATTTATAAGATGCACTGTCGAAATATGTTTGGTTTTGAAAAAAGGGTTTTTTTTTCTACTTTCGCAAGTAGGCATAACCCCTCAATGAACCAAAAACGATCGATTATCATTATTTATTTGAGAAGTACGAATATTTTTATTTTAAAATATGTACCAAACATGGAGGTTATGTGTGGGACACAATATCCGATAAATGGCCGCATCGTCCCTGTTTGCAAACGTTCACTCTTTTGACTAAATTTTCAATAACATTTTGGCATAATTGCGGACTAATTTCATTAATGGTCCGTCCAATTGCTTCCTCGAGCTCGCAGTGCGGCAGGTTGCGCCATCTTGTTGAAAGAGTATCTCTTCCAAGTCTATGCCGTTTATGCCATGTATTGCCTATTGTGTTCCACACATAACCTCCTTGTTTGTACTTTATATTAAAATAAAGATACTCGCACTTTCCAAATAAATAATACCCTTTATTAATAAATCTAAATGTCAGGTAATTTTGGGACACCCTGTATAAAAGTCCACCCTGACTCTCCCGATTTTTTATTTATTTATCTATCATTCGAATGCAACGACGTTTTATTGTTTATTTTTCAATTCTTTATTTTCATCATTATCCAAAACAATTTTTTGCACATTAAAGTAGTAAATCTCCAATAAGAATTCGTAAAAATGTTTGAGTGACATTAATTGACTAAATCGGGTAAAAAAATCTAACCAATAAAGATCTTAGGCCACAGTAACGGTGCGAATTTAACAATTTTTTTCGTATGAAAAAGTGATTCACTCATAAAATCAATTACACATCTATTTAGTATGAATATGAAGCTGTTATAATTTTTTTTTTCGATGTACAAAATGGCCGACTACTCGAAACTTCTCGAAACAGCTTTTTTCCAATTGGCGTGACAAATAATTTCAACAATTTTTCACTCGACATACTTCAAATTTAAAAGTTACGTTCCTAATTGCATTTCGCAGAGAAGTACGTACGGAATTTCCGATTAATCGAAAACTTTTCATTTTATCAGCAGTTTATGAGCAGTTATAACGAAATTTTTCACTGAAAATTCATTTCTTAAGTTCAAATACCTACAACTTTTGAATAAAACAATATTTTTTCAATTCCGTACTTACTTCTCTAGGTATTCTAATGTAGATTGACGAGAATTTTTGTTTTTTGTTCTAGGTCAAAAATTGTGGATGCTAAATGTCACGCCGCGGAGCTCCTAAAAAAAGATAACAAAAAAATATTAGTACTAGGCCATTTTGTACATAAAAATATATATATATATTTTCTAAAAGCTTGATATTCATACTAAAAAGATGTGTAATTCATTTTATGAGTGAATCACTTTTTCATACGAAAAAAAATTGTTAAATTCGCACATAATTTTATACCCCTTACGGTGGCCTAACCCCTTAAGAATAATTAATTTTCGTTCCACCCCAACGATGCAAACTTCAACATCATGATAATCTTCCTTGAGTTTTCCAACGCACACACAACTGTGTGAATGATCTGTCTGTAAAAAAGATCGGAGGAAACGGTCACCATTTGCAGTTTACTTCAATTTTTACTTCACTCCCGTGCGACTCCTTACCAACGTGCCGATACATCCACCTGAACTTCGGATGCGTCATCATCGCAAGGTAAAACTGCCTTCCCCTTAGTAGTCAGAGCGCGAGACCGCGCGTCCTCCAGCGGTCACCCATCCGAGTAACGATCCGCGTCAATGCCGCCCGAGACCGGCGACCGCCAAAGCGGCGCACCGAGCACGCGAGCACCGCTCTATTTCTCACGTATTATTTGTACGAAGAAACAGGAATTCACTGCAATATCGAGACTATCACCTAAACGAGCACAGTAGACGTTTACAAACGGCGAAAAATGTTTTCGAGAAACAACGACTGCGTCAGAAATAGAGTCAGATGGAGCATCAAATTAGCCTTAATTGTTCAGTGAGATAAAGGTCATTTCCCTATTGTGGGCGGAGGTGTCACTTCGACGGACACGTGTTACATCGTTAGAGAGCTCGTACCCCCCCCCCCCCCCCCCCGCTGTTCTTGACACACCGTGCAGGAAAAGTGAAAGGTGTACCACGTGGCGCATGGGTGCACACAAAAGACGGCCTAAAATTTTCGAACAAACCACTTCCCGTCATTCTTCATACACAATTCATATACGAAACTTATACATATATATGTATAGAGATACGAGGTCTGCAAAATTGACCAATCTTTTTTTACGATCCCCTAAAAGTTATCTGATGACCGTTAAAATGAACCGTAAAAACTTACGAAAGAAAGAAACGAAAGATCTCAATCGGCGAGTTTGACGGATTACCCGCCCGAAGGTACCTCAAAGAGTCACTTTTAAATACTAAAATGGTGCTGATGCTCTCACATGGAATATACATTTTATATTTACGTATCTATACACACAGACGTCACTGACATGTACATTTACTATGTGGAAATGTTCGCGCTTAGCATTAGTGGGCAATAAAAAACTGCGGCATTTTAGTAACGCATTAGCATCAGTTTGGCGATTGAACATGCTGTTGGTCTAATGCCAGTAGCAACTAGTAAGCAACTTCTTCTTCTCAGTTTGGTTGGCTCCTCGGATTAAGGGAGACTTTGTCCTTGAAATTTTCAAAAAATCAATTTGAGCTCAACATGAGCAGCTAGAAGAAGAGGAGGGATGCCTCTATGGACCAGGCATTGCCGATTAGCGGTAATTATAAACACATTTGCGTAAACACATTTCAAAACTTTAAACGCGTTTTTCTCGAAAACACGTTTTTAAAAATGGCTGACATTCTCCTGACCGCTGTAATTAACATATCGACCTGAAATTTGGAGAGCATACTCAGAAAATATGTCTTCACGGAATGACGGATCGTTTTTTCGATAGATACATTTTTGCATTTATTATTTATCTTTTTATGCGAAAAAAAACGCGGAAAATTCGATTTTTTTTTAAATTGCCGCCATTTTCCGAAATTTGTACTAAACGAAAAACCCATCCGTCATTCCATGACCAAAGGGTCACAGATTGATAATATGCTTTGAATTTGTGTTTCAGATCAACAAATAGGGGGCAGCGATGCCAGCCGTTTACCTCCCGCGATTTGAGGACCTGTTTTCGCGGAGCTGCAACGGCCGCCATTTTGGTTTTTTTTTTCAAAAAAATTTTTTTTAACGTTCTGTATATCATGAATAAAAGCAAGAAAAAAACCGCACTCAAAAAGCTTTACTCGTTTCCTTTAAAAAAATAAAATGTAAACACCTGAAATATGGCACTCCAAGGACAAAGTCTCCGTTAAGCTTGTCAACTTGGCCACTGTAGTAAGTAACTGAATGGCAGCTGCTTTTTTACTGCCTAAAAAATGGCACCCTCAGGCTAGTATTGAATGGGCAGCAAAAAACAGCAGGAGTTTAGCAATTTTTTCTTATCGGTTTTGTGTCGAAGCTTGCCGTGCAGAAAATCCCGTACGGAACCAATTGGATTCCCATACTTGTTCCCACTTTCTGATAGGGATCCAATGGATCATCGTATTGACACCCTTTACTGAAACGTCGCGCAGAAGCGTGACGAGAGCCATTGGATTCTAATCGGAATTCGCCATTGGAAACCAATTTGAATCCGAGAGGATTCCCACATTATCGAAGAGAATCCGATACAATTCTTCATGGATCCCAACGTTTCATTTTCTTTAAAAAATATATAGATATACAAAATGTGTGGATTTTCAAAAAGTATAACTCTTAAAAAAAAAGCATAAATTGCTTAAAAAAGTATATCTTGGAAATCAATTTGAAACACATCGCTGAACATCGATTGTAATTGTCGTTTGTTATTTATCGTACTGTACTTTGACATAACATCACCACACACGTAAACGCTCGCGAAGCGTGCAGGTTATCTTTCAACACGCCGAGTTTTTTCTCGTGAATTTTCGCATATTCTCGAATCGAACGTGGTAAGAATTCTTAAGGGGCCAGTCTACTTTGAAAATTTCAAAAAATCGAAAGCAAGCAAGACTCGAAGAAATCGACGATGATGAGCAATCAGAAGGGATTTTGTACGGTGCAGGAATTGCCGATTGAGTTTAGGTAGGAGTTTTTCATAGCATAAACTTCAAACGCGTTTTTCTCGAAACAACATTTTCAAAATCTAGCTCCATCGTATCTCTAAAACTAATAAACCGATTCTCTTGAAATTTGAACCACATATTGTAAACGTGATCCGCAACAAGATGACCCTCGATGGTTTTAAAATTTTTACTCTTTTTTGCGAAAAACTGCGAAAAAACGCTTTTTTTTTACTTTTTTCGTTTTTCATCTGCCATTTTTTTATTTTTCGATAAAACTTTATATCCAAGGGTCATTTTGTAGCTGGTGTCATACTGAATCTAATGGACTTTGATTTTTTTGTTTTAGACAAGCCGTCGCCGAGTTGTGATGGAGCTACCTAGCCCACCTATTTTTGAGGCGTTACGTTATACTATAGTATTTGTACTTAAAAATGAATAAAAATGAATTACATTTTTTTTTATGTATTTCAAGACTTTATTTATAAAGCCCAACAACTTTTATATTCATATCTTTTATAAAATCCTAAAAAAATCGTGAAAATAGCCTTTTTTCATGGCTCCAAAGTGGACTGGCCTCTCAAATGGCGTTCACCGGGGAACAGTGCAGAATCCAATTGGATCCTAATGAATGAATAAAACTACCCAACAAATTTGCACACGGGATCACGAAACGATTTTTTTTTGGATATGCAACGAATTTCATTCGAGAATTTCGAATAAAAAAATTCTCAAACTACGTGCAGTATCCCTATAAAATCCGGATAGGGATGTGGCAGGATCTTGAGACTCCTCAACAAAGTTCTGCACGAGTTGCACGGTTGCATTATTAAAATGCAACGAAAATTCACTTTCATCTTCTTACTTCTTTATTCTTCTTACAAACCAAAAACTTTTTGCGAAGCCTCAAGTTATCGAGATTTCCGACAAAAATCCTCCAAAACGTTTTCGCGATTTTCGTAGCCTAAATCTACCAAAAAAAAAAAAAAAAAACAATTACATTACATTCAAACTACGCAAACGTGAACATCATACTCTCACTCTTGCTCCCGAACCTTCTTTGTTTCGAGCTCACAGTACTCGAGTCCGAGTTTTCTCAATTCGTTCTAGGGTCTCCGTCTCAAGAGAATCTCTACTCTAAGGCGTTACAGAGGGTACTCTATCCCGTTCTCTAGACGTGAAGAAAAACCAAAACGAAGGGAGGCGGGCCTCGACAAAGGAAATGAGAAAATAACAGCTACGTTTCTTTCTTTTTTTCTCTTCGGGCTAGCGCCACTTGTAGTCTTTCGTCTCGTCGCGAGATGACTCTCGGTGGGAAAAACTTGCCGAGTAATTAGCTAGGTTCCAAAATCACGAACGGGCTCCGAAACATGAGGCTTGTTCTCGTCACCTTCTTTTCTCTTTTTGGACTGAAAAAACGCGATTTTGCCGCAGCGGAGAGAGCTTGGGGGCGATCTTTTTTTTTTCTTCAATTTCATCATTGTTCTGTTAAACTCGGTCAGTTTGCGTCACTTACTCGTCACAACGAAATGTCCCAAAAGGTGAGACGAATCGGTAGACTGACCTCCGCACATTCGAACCCGGACAGGAACACTATTTAACACGCAATGCTCGTTTTTTTTCATCGCACTTGAAGGAATCTTGGCTCGGCCGACTGCTTCCTTTCCCTTTCGGAAAAAAAAACATGGCTCCCTGCATCGTTTGTTGTTTTGATCGGTGTTCTTGACTTTTTTAGTGCACGCGTTACCAAGAGACCGAAAAAACGAGGGGGAGTGGAAGAGAGAGATGAGAGAGAGAGAGAGAGAGAGAGAGAGAGAGAGAGAGAGAGAGAGAGAGAGAGAGAGAGGGAGAGGGAGAGAGAGAGAGAGAGAAAGAGAGAGAGAGATCGGGAGCCTATGTATATACTTATACGTGTATGTGTATAACAGGGCACAGAAAACAGAGCCGGAAAGGGACATGTGCTTTCCAAATGTGCTGAGCGGTTATAGAGCGATTATTTACCTTCCGGGGGGGATGTTGGTGGTGATGAAGTTTGCGTCGTTGGAATGCGACCAAGATTCTTTATTTTTTTCATCTCTATATCTTTTCCCCCATCCTAAATATTTTATTCCCAATTTGGGCTGTCGATTCCTAATAAGGATTAAAAAAAGAAGTTTCACGGGCTTTCACCCTATTTGTGCAAAAAATGAGATTAGAAATATATGGCAATTACCATATATTTTTTATCTTCTCATTAATTATGTTCTATATCTTCTATATCTTGTCACATATTTTTAATCTTCTCATAATTATGTTCTATATCTTCTATATCTTGTCACATATTTTTAATCTTCTCATAATTATGCAGAAGTGGGGTTCCACTTCAATTTGTTCGGGAAATTTTTGTTTTGCCACAAATTGTTCCAATTAGTCACCACTAATGATATTCAGCCTGCGGAGGCTGACATTTTTAATTGTTTCCATAAGTTATGGGGTTTTAAAGTTCAAAGAAAAAGCAGTTTTCATACGGACAACCCAAACAAACACACATACAGACACAAACAAATTCACACACTTACCATTTTCACCGATTTCCAGTCTTTGGAATCGTGTATTTTTACGAATTTTCAACGGGGGCAGAGGGGAGGGAGAAATGATTGATGCAATTTCACATCGGTATTATATTCTGAAAGGCTCATTTCATAAATCCCTCACTCTTTACCTCCAGTTTAGGCGTCGGAAAGTACTCTTGAATATATTTACTCTACAATGACGTAGGATATTTTTGATTGGACGAAAATTGACGATTTGTCATTGAAAAAAAACGACCATTTTATAGGCAAGAAAATATACTTTTTTCATAACTACGTCATTTTGTTACATTTTGATATTTTTCGAAAATCCCACGTCATTGTACAGGAAATACTTTCCGGTTTAATGACATTTTCTCCTTTTTTGGTTTCAGCTACTAATCGGCCGGAATCATGTCAGCAGTGGAGGAACTTTTTTTTGGCGCGTTCGAAGGCAGCGCATAAGTCGCTTGGATCTCAATATTTGTCTATGAAAAAATTATGTAATATAGGTCAAATATAGCCAAATATATTCTTAATTTTCCGAAACATTTAATTGAGTACATTTCTTCCAAAAAATTCCCGAAAATCACCCAAATTTTCGGCGTTCACTCTGGTATAGCCCCTTAAATTACGACACGGGTAGCATTGTTAATTTAGGTATAGCTTGACGTCGCTGATGTTACAATTATCAAAGCTACTTGAATTCTTCATTTCTCGTTTTTTCGTCCCGTCTGCAGCGCGAGAATGACATACCGTGACTTCTCTAGCTGCAATGCAACGAAAGTTATTATTTTCCAATTGCTCGAATTTCTTCTCGCAAATATTCATCACGAAAATCCCTCGATCATTTTTTTAGTCGTGCCTTCGTAGATAAAAAATTTCGATCCGAAAAAAATATTTTGTTAAATATTAAAAATGAGGATATAAGAAAGTAAAGAAGAAATGTCCTTGCATTGCAACGATTTCAATCCAAGACTATAATTTTCCTCGCATTCCAACGATGCAAGCTTCACACCCACAAAGTTGAGTCTTCATCGGGGTATGCTTAAGGGGTTGCCCACTTGCGATTTTGAAAAAATCGATTTTTTTTTATTGCATTTTTTTGAAGTGTAAGTATCCGGGCCCATACTTCTGTATGGGCCCGGAATAGATGACTCTATTTAAGTTTACAAAAAAAAATATTTTCTTCGTGTAAACTGAAATTGAAACTTTAAACGCGTTTTTCTCAAAATGGCATTTCTGAAGTCGGTGACCAAGATTACTCGAACACTAATGAACCGATCTTCTTGAAATTTTGCAGGCTTATTTAATACATAAAAATGTAGTCTTTAATCGTTCGATTTTTTTTCAAAAAAATGGCCGTTTTATAACCAAAAAAACGGCCGTTTTTTTTTTGTTAAAATCGAATCATTAACTTTGACTGTCCGCCATTTTGTGAAAAATGAATATTTTGTAAAATCCTTCGATTAAAGACTAGTTTATACTTATATTTGACTAAATCCATCCGCATTTTTTTTTTCAGATGATCCACTTCGCCGCAATGTTGGTCACCGCAAACCGTGTATATAAAAACATTATTTCATTGACGGCCATTTGCCACTAAACAATGTATTATTTTTCAATAAAAAAATTACTGAAAGTTCTTCAAGATGTGTTCTTTAAGATGGTATATTGATCGATTAAATAAGTTTTGTAGTTTTCTTTAAAAAAAAATCATGAAAAAGGCCTTTTTTGCGCTACAAGTGGGGGGGGGGGGGGGGGGGTAACGCCTTAAAAAAAAGGTAAAACCTTAACCAGTAAAACTCTCCCTCTCAGATCCGTTCTATCAAAAATGAATTTTCGATTGGTCATTTCTCGAGCACGTGACTCAATTCCCCCTGGCTATGGTGTCGTTGGTCGAAAGTAAAAGATTACGGTCACGCCGCGATTTTAGCAACGAGTCCACCAGTTTTTCACCCATGAACCGTAACGACTTTCTTTCACTCGATTGTTCGATCGGCTGGAGAAGTACCAATGAATAATATACGAGGCGCGCACACTCAGTCTCGAAGTTCGATCATCGATCGGAGATATTCGAATCGGGCGCGATTGGACGAGGCGAGAGAAAGAGAGAGACAGGGTCAGGGAGGGTTCGGGAGAAAACTTCTCTTCGGCTTTTGAGTGCTAGCCCCTGCTTCGGTGCCTGCAACCTGAGAAGAAGAGAGACCGAGAGAGAGAGAGAAAGAAATATTTTCTGGACCGTGGTAAATGTCGAGGATCGTTAAGAAAGAAAGGCCGGCGCGAGAGGAAAAGATCAGTTTGAAGATTTTTATCTGCAGCGACGTGACCAAACGTGCTTCCTTCCTCTCACCGGAAAAGAATAAAGTACATACGTACACGTTCGTGAACCCCTTTATCGGGAAGCAAGTGAGAGTGTACGGAGAAAGAAAGTCTTTGCCTCGATACACAAAAGAGTCGATCCGAATGGGATGACCTTTTCGAGTGTGGTATGCAATCGTCCTCGTTGGAAGAAAATCACCATAAGTAGATCAATCGATCAACCATTCAATCGAAATTTTTCGTATTACTTTCATTGCCCAGTGCGGAGAAATCTGCGCACTGCCGTCCGCGCAGCTGAGCTCGGCGCGAGCGGTGACGCGATAGGTGAAGCGCTTCCCCCACCGTCTGGCGCGCTAGGGAAGGGCGTGCCACGCCCCCAGAGGCTACGGTGCATCGTGTGGTGGGGGTACGAGCAACTTTCTCCAAACCGAGATTCTACTGTACGGGAGATTGATCGACGTTCAGAGAGAAGAGCAAATACACCAACGAATGCGAAATTTGTCTAGATACGAAAAACCCCTTCGAAATTGTACCGTTTTGTTTTTGCAAATCTGTCTTTCCGCCCACTTCAATTTCGGAAGGGAAAGAATCGCTCAGCAGACCAGATGCCTTTCCGAAAAATGTATCTATCGAAATAACTCATCCGAATCCAAGTTTCCGAACGCTGCACGTGCGCGTGTATATACATACGACACGGTCGAATTTTCATTTTACGATGCTTTTCGAGGATTTCGGGTGACCAACCTTCCGCGCACGAAAATATTTAAATTCAACTCGCGTGACAAATTACACGACCATTAATACCCGGACTGTACGCAGGAGCACGTTAAACTTCTATATTTATTGCATATTTTGAGTTCTCGTGAAGTCCCGCGCGTTCTTTGATCTTCACGAGAAGATATACGGCTCTATCCGAGCGAGAAATAATACTGGAAGACATATTCTCTTTTTTCTCGTCGTCTCCTCTCGTGTATCGAAACGCTGAAGGTATTCGTGAATTCTCGAATTATGGAGTCACTTTATTTCGGCCAAACCCAAACAACATTGGGTTGAGGGCATTTTTTCTTTTTTAAGGCGTACCCCCACTTGTAGCGCAAAAAAAGGCCTTTTTCATGATTTTTTTTAAAGAAAACTACAAAACTTTTTTAATATACACGGTTTGCGGTGACCAACATTGCGGCGAAGTGGATCATCTGAAAAAAAATGCGGATGGATTTAGTCAAATATAAGTATAAACTAGTCTTTAATCGAAGGATTTTAAAAAATATTCATTTTTCACAAAATGGCGGACAGTCAAAGTTAATAGTTTGATTTTAACGAAAAAAAAACGGCCGTTTTTTGGCTATAAAACGGCCATTTTTTTCGAAAAAAAAAATCGAACGATTAAAGAATACATTTTTATGTATTAAATAAGCCTGCAAAATTTCAAGAAGATCGGTTCATTAGTGTTCGAGTAATCTTGGTCACCGACTTCAGAAATGCCATTTTGAGAAAAACGCGTTTAAAGTTTCAATTTTAGTTTACATGAAGAAATAATTTTTTTTTTAAACTTACATAGAGTCATCTATTCCGGGCCCATACAGAAGTATGGGCCCGGATACTTATACTTCAAAAAAATGCAATTAAAAAAGATCGATTTTTTCAAAATCGCAAGTGGGGGTAACCCCTTAACGAACGAGCGACTGAATCAATTTAATATTGCTGATGACTATACGTAAATGTGCGAGTTTAGGCTAGGGTCTAATGGGCAGCAGAATTCAACAGCTTTTTGGTAACTCACTAGTACCGGTTTGGTGATGCAATATGTTTTTGGTCTAACGCATCACAACTGGTAAGTCACTAAAACGCTGCTAATTTTTTACTGCCCGAGAAATCTCACCCTGAGGCTACCATTTAATGGACAGCCAAAACCAGCAGCATCTTAGTGACTCACTAGTATCGGTTTGGTCATCCAACACGCTTCTGGTTCAACGCCAGCCACAACTAGTAAGTCACTAAAACGCAGCTATATTTTGTACTGCCCGAGAAATCGGGCTACCATTAAACGGACAGCAGAAACCAGCAGCATCTTAGTGACCCACTAGCATCGATTTGGTTATCCAACATGCTTCTGGTCTAACGCCAGTCACAACTAGTAAGTCACTAAAATACTGCTGATTTTCTACTGCGCAAGAAATGGCACCCTAAGGCTACCATTGAATGGACAGCGAACACCAACAGCATTTTGGTAATTCACCAGCATCGGTTTGTTAATTCAGCATGCTTTTGATCGAACGCCATCCACAACCAGTCACTAAAATGCTGCTGTTTTTCTACTGCCCGAAGAACGGTACCCTAAGGCCAGCATTTAAGGTAGTTCTGTAGGTACACGTATGAGCCAAAAATTTCGGTCGAAGCGTATAGTAATATCCAATGCCTATACGATGCTGTTGGTTGTAAATTTTTGACAGAGCCTGTACCCTCTATATGTCCCACACATTCGCACCTCATGCATAGATCGGTCTCATACTCGTATAAAGAGCGGCGCTGTAATCGTGGCAACAGCGCGATTTTGCTACAGTCATAGCGTTGAGCTTCCTACGATCCGTCTTTCGCGAAATATTTTATGTAAATAAAAAAAGCGTGAAAATGTCAACCCAAATGCGATACAAAGGAAAGTTTACAAGAAAAAAGGCGCTTGCTAAAAAACTGAAAGCTGTGGCAGCCATGTGCCAAGCGAATGCGGCTAAACGCGATGAGAATAACCATAACCTCAACGACCAGCATAAAAAATTCGCTGTCGAAGGACGTCGGATCGTGGATTTACAACATCTTGCCGACAGTTTAAATTGTATTCGCTGTAACAAAGACGAATACATGCATAAATACATGCATAAATTGAACAAATTAAATTTGTTTGCAGCATACATTTATTTCACATCCGTCTTAGAATTACTAGAACTCGGGGAAAAAAAACACGCTTCGAGTTCCCAAACCACGCGCCGATCAGCTGGCTGCAACGTACACTGTTGCCATTCCGTTACAGATGGTTGGGCCCGAGTTCGGTGTGGAATGAAATTACCACTTTTCATAAGTCGATATCTCCGAAACTAAACGGTCAAAGTTTGCCATTTTTTTCAAAATCAATCCCACACTAGTACTGCGTACACGTGTGTTTTTATTTTGAAATCCTAAGATCCGTTTAGAACCTACATCGACAAATGCGAGCAAACTCCTATCGGTTTACGTGTTAGGTATAGGGATCGCGTACAAAAATACCCATATTCAATTGCAATTATCTCATGAACTAAACGGTGAATCGAATTGAATTTTTGGGCATCAGTCCATGAAGGTCATATCTACACCATACTTAGATTGCAGCCAATTCCTAAGATTTGACCAAAACTACAGAACTACCTTGACGAACAGCAAAAACCAGCAGCCTTTTAGTGACTCACTAGCATCGGTTTGGTGATTCAACATGATGTTGGTCTGACACCAGTAACTACTAATCTGCCAAACTGCCGCTGCGTTTCATCGCCCACGATACGGCACTCTCAGACGCCAAATTATCACAACCGTTTCTTCTACCATGTTTGCACAGGAGTTCAGATGACGTCCAAGTTCGCATAGTTGGAATGCAACGGTGTATTCATCAGATGCCCCTTTTCGGGCGGATTCAGGCTACAAAAACCACTCCTCCGTTTTTCTGGCGCCCTATTGAAGACCAACAAAGTGATCCCGTGCAATGTTTTTCTACATGACAATAAAAATAGGAAAATGAGGATATTAGAAAACTTTCGCAGCATTCCAACGATGCGAACTGCAAAGCGATTGAGTCGATCTGAATTCTGGCTCCTGTAATCCGGTCTCCACAAGCAAGAGGTGGATGGAAACTAGTAAAAAAAAGCAAGAGAGAGAGATAGGGACAAAAACCGAGGATATTCGAGAAGGTCCCTTTCGCAGCCTCCGGATAGAACCGCAACGCGACATCGTTTCGCGCGAGACGTACGACGGCTGCGTCACACTTTGTTACGTGTAAACCGACTCAAAGGTACACCCATACATCCAAACATATACGAGCCAACAATACGCGAACATAATTCGTATATCGAAGTTTCAAACGAGATAGATTGCGCAAAAAATCTCGTTCTACCTGCGTATACCGATTGCGAACCTGCAACGTTCGGAGCTGTCCGTTGTTTTTTCCTCCGATCTTGCATACACTCGCCGTACACAAAGAATGATCGATACATCGATGTCGTAAGACCGGGAGGTGGTGCGGCGCGAGTCGATATAAAAATCTATCGCTCGGGCACGAATCATACGCCCTTCTGAGAATCAAGCCACGATTACGTGTACCCACATTCGTGGTGTGGTGCCTGCAAAGAATGGCAGCGCACTCAGCGATCGCGAGATTCGATATACGAACGGGGATTTTGCAACTCCCAATTGCGCTTTTAAGACCCTAATTATGCCGCGAATCGATCCCCGATTAAATCCCCCTTGACTGATCGCGTTTGGATTGCTGTTGGATTTTTTTTTCAGGTTCCAATCGAGAGGCGAATTAATGAAGGTATTGTTTTATTTCTTTATAAATGCCGGCACCCGGAGTTTGCGATGTTGAAGTTTGCGTTTCTGGAACGCAAGGAAAATCCTTTTTTACTCTTTTTAATTACATTCGTTTTATCATTATCCAGAATCTTTGTTTGCAGATTTAGACTGCGGGCCTCTGATGAGAATCCTAAAAGAACTTTGAGTGATTTTCGTAACCTGAAGCTCCCGAAAATAAAAGTCTTGGACGCACTGAAAATTCATTCATTGTTTGTGCATGTTTTCTTGTTTATTCGGTAAAATGATATCTGTAGCGAAATGTTAGGAATTATGAACAAAGAATTCTTTTTTTTATGGATCGTTGAAAAATCCAGAAACACCGAAGTCTTGATTCGTCGGTAGAAAAAAAAGAATTTCACATGAAAATCTGACAATAGGAAAATATTTTTTTTTACATTTCAACAGATTTATTTTCAATTGTCACATGGGAAAGCTGCGTCGCGGAATATCTTCATGTTATGATATCAAAGTTTGCATTGTTGGAACGCAACGAAGATTTCGTAAGCTTTTTTTTGGCACATTAGATCTCCAGAATCCCTCAAACGTTTTTCAGGATCCTAATTAGAGATCTTCAGCCTAAATAAGTGAGAAAAAATTTTGGACGATAATGAAAATGAGGAAATAAAAAAAAAAAAATCGATGCCTTCCATCTATGCAAACTTCAACATCGTTGCATGTTTCGGTAATCCTTTTTTGGCAATCATCAGCTCAAGAAAAATCTATTATTTAAATAACTATAAATCATTTACATGCAAGCGAAAAATTATTCGGAGTAGCATCCATTGATGCATTATTCATTGTTCTTAAGGGAGGTATACCTTTAGGCGAGGAAAAAATTTGCCGATTTTCATACTTTTTTTTAAGGAAAGATTTCTTTACCATTTTTTAGACTTAGGGTATTTTTTATCACTAGTTTGGCTGTTACATGGTATTTTTCATTTCTTAATCTTTCAAAATGACAGAGGTACAGCGCGGTCTTCTAAACTGCATTTTCAAAACTCGCGGGACGTATAAAACTAATCCACCGATTCTGATGCAATTTGGTATACATCTTTCTAGCCTTATTGGCTGAAACATGACCTTAAATGTTCTTGAAAATAAAAACAAATGGATTTTTTAAATTGAAAAATGTTGCTATTTTTTTTCTTTGGAAAATTTAATCTTTTTGTTCCAAAGCGTACCATTCCTTCCATTTTCCCCATTTCTCACTTTTTTCTTGGTTCATATACTCCATATGAGTGTTAAAGAAAGAAAAATCTTTGTTGTTTTTTTTTTCAGATTAATTCTACCGAGGCTACGTGTCACGCCGTCTGATAACACCCGCCGCAACCCCTTCAAAAGGCCGTGTCATACCTCCGCCATTTATAAAGATTAATAATGAAAAGAATTTACGTAACAGCCAAAAGTAGTAATAAAACATACCCTAAGTCTCAAAAATGCTGAAGAAATCTGTCTTGCTGAAAAAAAAAATGAAAAACAGCAATTTTTTCCTCGCCTAAAGGTATCTCCCCCCTCCAATAATTCCAACAGTACATCGACATAAACGAGATTTTCCGGGACAACGCGCTCGATCCTAAAATACGATCAACTATTATTTCCCGGCCTGGCTGAATACTGCTCGTTTAAGTCGTACAATGACATTAAAGTTGCCCGATTATTCGACATTTCGTGGTATGTTCCACCTGTCGATTACCGACAGTGAAAAATACGTAATTTGTACAATATCGATGCTGAATTTCTTACTTCTTTATTTTTTTTGTTACAAGACCTCGCGTTTCTCGGCCTGTCGATGTACGTATGCGGTTTCGATCCGGAGAACTTGTCGCTTACTTTTTTTGTTTATCACTGACAGTGAACAGCTTACCGTTAGGTAGAACTGAATACAGCCCCTCCTTGAGATATTTCCTCGCCTCTCTTTCTCGGTATTCTATTTATGCGATGGATTATCTTATCGAGAGATGCGATGAAGCCGAGGAAGAGATAGATAAAGACAGTGTGCGATCAGCCTGAGCGGTCTCGACATGGACCATTTGCCCGCGACATACTGAACGACGCATGACGTCGCTCCTTAAGATCGAACGTATGACCCTTCCGCGTTTTTTTCTTCCTCTCTCTCTCTCTCTTCCCCTCTCTCTCTCAACATTTCTTCGCTCATTTATTTATTTTTATTTCCCGAGTTCCAATGTATAGCCTTGCGGGGTTTTACGCATTACCCTTCCCAATTGAACCCTTTCCTATCACTCCCTATCCATGATATTGAAGTTTGCATCGTTGGAACGCAACCAAAGTTTCTAGCCCGAACTTTTTTGTGGCAAATTTGGGCTAGGAAAAATACTCAAACATTTTTTAGGATCCTCATGAGAAATCAACAGCCCAAATTTGCAGAATAATATTTATGGTGTTGAAGTTTGCATCGTTGAAGTGCAACGAAAATTTTCATTTGTATTTCTTTATTTTTATTATTGTACCAATTTTTTTTCGCAGCTTCCAACTGTAGCCCTCAAAGAAGCATCGTGAAACATTGTCAATTTTTCATAGCAAAAAGAAGGAAAGAAAAATTCCTTCTTTTGGAATTGCCATTAATCTTTTGGATGATGAAGAAAATTAGGAAATAAAACAGTAAAAATGAATTTTCGTTGCGTTCCAATGACGCAAACTTCAACACCGTTCCGATCCGCACTTCGCTAATCTAACTTAACTTCCATTTCCTAACCACCATTTTTGAGACAGCTATGTTTTATTACTACGTTTGGCTGTTACATGGTATTTTCTTTTTGTTAATCTTCAAAGATGGCGGAGATATGACACGGTCTTCTAAACTGCATTTTCGAAACTCGCGTGGCCTATAGCTAAAAAACTAATCGACCGAATTACACCGGTCAACAAAAATGTTTAGTCTGGGTTCTAGATGTCAAATGTGGATTTCTTCCACGTGACTAATGAAGGAAAAAATAGTTTTACCAGATAAAGTTTGCTTTTGTTATTCAAACGTGCTGCGATCTGCTGCTTATACTATCAACCAAAAACGTCAAGACTCATTTATCAACGTTAAAAAGACAAAAGCAAACTTTATAAGTGACGAGTGAAGATTTTGGTTATCATTCGATGTATAGAATCAAAATTCATTTATTAAAATACAAACTAAAACAATGTTCACCTGTGTAACTAATCATTCTGATGAAATTTGGTATAAATCTTTCTAACCTTATTGTCTAAAACGTAATCTTAAATATTGTTGAAAATTTAAAAAAAAAGTATTTTTTTAATTGCAAAATGTAGCCATTTTTTCGAAAAATTCAATCTTTTTATTTCAAAGCGTACCATTTGATCGATTTTCAAACAGCAAGAAAATTAGCAATTTTTTCCTCGCCTAAAGGTATCGCCCCCCTTGACTCGAGTATCTAAAGCAAGGTCTCAGAAGTATTAGCCTTCCGCTGACTGGTTGGAACGCTAACCGGTGCACGGCTAAGCATCCTCCAGTGTCGGTTTTTCGCTCTGTTATTTATTTTCATTTCGTTTGGATTTAATGTCATCATTTTAAACGAACTTTTATATATTTGTTTGAATCATTTAAATTTTGTGTCTGTTTTGAGGTGTTACGAGATCACCCGATATATATATATATAACTTTATATATGATAGTACAGACAGCGGGTCATTGACCGGAATTTTTGCCCCCCCCCCCCCCCCCCCCCCCGACACATCTTAACCAGAATTTTATTGTAATACACATCGAACTATCATATGCGGTACCGTACAGGATACAAATACGTATAAGTAGATTGAAGAGATTGAATGACCGAAGCACTTTTTTCGGGCAAGGACGCTGTGTCATCTCAGCATCATCATCCACTTCTTCTCTCGTCCATATGGCATAGGCTCAACGAGATTTTTCTATCGGTTCCTCCAAAATGCACTAGCAAAGTAACTATGGCATTTCTTCCATGGAGGATCCCCTTTGCGTGGTTCGTAGTCTTTTTAATAGGACCGCCAAGCAAAGATTCTCCATCGAAGAACTGAGTTGGAGTGATAGATACGAAAGGTGGTCCCGTACAGAAATTTCCGTAGGGATCCGGATTCTAATCGGGATTCCCCATTGGAATCCCACGTACGAATCCGATTTGAATCCTCAAGAATTCCGACATTATCTAAAAGAATTTTTACAAAATGAATGGACCGTACGAAAGTATAACTCTTATCGTATAAAGCAGGGGCGCCAAGACGTCGACCACCTATTTTCTGGGGGAGCTTTGTGAAACTAGTTTACAAATTTTTCATTGAATAAATATGTTTGGGTTTGTTTTGGTTTTAAACTGTTGCCGGCGGTAGACCGCCAGGGATATTTTGAATCTTAGTGTCGATCGCGCACTTCAAAAGTTTGCCCACCCTTGGTATAAAGTATAAATCGCTTAAAAAAGTATACCCAGATAGACGGATGTACCTCATATTGGCATCATATGTACATCATCACTGCGGCATGGAAAGTCTCACAGCTGTGTATCTCTTGGGAGTGCTCCCGTTGAAGTCATATTTGCATCACATGATGATTCACAATAATACTGGTCTACTACCAGTGCTAACCCAGTGAATTCATCAACACAAGTCATTGGATGACTTCCATATGACGTAAAATTTGCAGATATTAATTGTGGACACTTGAGCACAGCGACATGAGTTCAACGTGCTCAAAACGTACGATGCATTTGTAAACGACATATTGAGATCAAAATGCTTTGTACATTCACGCTACTAAATGATTTCACGGCTTTGCATCATGACATGTAGTCAACATGCTGTAAAATTTGCTTCATCAATTGTATGCACGGCGTGATGATCATGACTGTGTATCTGGGATATCTTCAAAATGGATTTGGCATGATTGGAAATCAACCGTAATTATCATTGGTCATTTCTTTCACTGCACTTTGGCATAATACCACGACACATGTACACACTCAAGAAGCGTGCAGGTTATGTTTCAACACGCCGAGTTTTTTCTCGTGACTTTTAACATACCTTCGATCAGAAGGTGGTAAGAATTCTTAAACGGCGTTCATCGGGGACCAGTGCAGAATCCAATTGGATCCCAATGAAGACTCTCTATGTTCGGTGTCTCTAACAAATACCTAAAGTGATGTGACTTCGGTGCGATGGTCTAGTGGTTAGCGTGCTCGCCACTAAACCAGCGGACCGGGAGGTCGCGGGTTCGAATCCCAGTCGCGTACATTTCGTCGTGAAATGTTTTTCTTCGGCATTTCGCGGCGAAATAAGACTAGTTCCACGACTGGGGGGCGAACTCGATGACCGGCTGTATTGGTATAGGTTTTCCGCAGTTTCCCTATACCCATGACAGAAATGTCATGATGAATATAATACAGAGGGGGAAGTCGGCTGCGGCCGCAAGAGGGGGAACAGGGGAAAGATGGAGAAGAAGGAGTAAACAGTAGAGGAAGAACGGTCATAATGATGGGAAAGAATAGGTAACAAACGCGACAAGCGTGTACCTAAGGAAAAAACCAATAAAAAAAAATACCTAAAGTGATGTGCATACATCTAGGTACTCCCCACCAAATGTATGCCCGCGATCATAAAAGGATCTTTTTTTTGGGAGATCCAAAAAATCCCTGTTGGGAATATCAAATAAAATATTCTCAAACGACCTCAATCGGGAAATAGCGCGGAATCGACCTGGATTCCAATGTGGACTCCCTTCGTGCGGTGTCTCTATCAAATGAGTGTAGACCCGAGTAGAAATATTGTCAGGCTGGCCTGATATTTGATCCGGGCCTGATCACGTTGTAGCACGGAGGCCTTACTTAAGGTATGCCTTAATTTGCCTGATCCGGCTGGTGGCATCAGGCGATGGTCGAGCAACTGGACTTGTACAGGTTGGCGTTAAACACATGCATAACCTCATCTTGTCAAATGCTAGAGACACACGAGAGAAGCACGAGGCATATACATAAGTTAGTATAACAATTAATTTTTGTCAAAGACTTTTAAAATTCTTATATCTATAAGTATAAAGTAATTTAAATCTATGACTATGAATTTATTTTAAATTTACGACTATAAATTAACATATGACTATAAAATAATCATGTGCAGGTTAACCCGGACAGGATAGGCCAAACAAATAATCGTAAGTTGACAGCGTAGTTTAGTTCAGTAAACGTAATGCGATTGGTTAAGGTTAGTCCTTTCGAAATGGATTTCGAATGGACATTGCATTCACTGAATTGTGCTGAACTGCGCTGCCAACTTACCACCATTTGCTCAGCCTATGTTGTACAGACTAACCTGCACTGATGGCATCACATTCACCGGACTGTATTACGCAGTCGACTTTCCATTTTTCGGTTGGCCTACGCTGTCCGGGCTAACCTGCACCGATGGCATCATATTCATCGGTTGGCCTACGCTGTCCGGGCTAACCTGCACCGATGGCATCATATTCATCGGTTGGCCTACGCTGTCCGGGCTAACTTGCACCGATGGCATCATATTCATCGATTGGCCTATGCTGTCTGGACTAACCTGCACCGATGGCATCACATTTATCGATTGGCCTATGCTGTCCGGGCTAACCTGCACCAATGGCATCACATTCATCGTAGCGGACAGTGTAGGCCCCCCAACATTTTTTATTTAATTTAATTTTTATTTGATTGTGATTTGATTTTATTTGATTTTTATTTCACTTTATTTAATTTTTACTTTATTCAATGCATTATTTATAATTTCGTGCCTTTTTCTATTTTGAATATTCATGGTACTTTTTATTTCAGGAATAAAGAGGGCTTCCGGAGCAGGGCTTTATCCATCATCCTGAGTAGGCCACGATTTTTCACATTGATGAAGCCTTAAAAAAATGAAGCACTGATCAGGCCTTGGTTTTTTACTCTGATCAGGCCTTGATTTTTTACGCTGATCAGGCCTCGATGTTGTATTCTGATCAGGCCTTGATTTTGTACCCTGATCAGGCCGAAGTCAGAGATTGCGTTTCAAAAATGATCAGGGCTTGATAAAAAATCCTGATCAAGGCTTTTTAACGAAATCAGGATGCCTGATCAGGTTTTTATTGTAACCGGAGCAAGATTTCTACTCGGGGAGATGTGATGTGTCTATAGGGATGTGGAACTGGAGACTCCTTAACAAATTTGTTGCTGACATTCATTAGTCTCGAATGGATTATTTGTGAAGAAGCCTGTACAGGCTCGAGTCGCAAGTTCGAGTACCACGCTCGCTAGTCGTGCGTTGAGTGCAAGCAAATACGCTCGTAATACATCCCACTCATCTCGAGTCCTGCGCTTCGTCACTTGTTCTCCTCGTGTTTTTCATTTCCTCCTCCTTCGGAACTCGACCCGACGTGCTTCAAAGTTTTCTTTTCTTCTCTTCCGTTTTTCCTGTTTCGTTTTCTCTGCATCGAGTTCTACCTGTGAAATTCGTAATCAGCGGATGATGTTGCATGGACAAGGGTGGCGGGACCTCAATTGGACCGCTAGATTCGATTTGGTCGTAAGCGATAGGACACAAGACCTGAAAATGGACCTTTATTTATTTCTCGCTGAAATAAATTGGGCAGGCTCTTATTCGATGTAAAATCGTTTGGTGGTCACCAATTTGCTAGCCCCGTCCTCGTCCAGACTCGTTCAGGGTCCGACTACCCATAGTGCTAATATCAAAATTTCCGCGATGAAGTTTGCATCGTGAAGTACGCAACGAAAATCAATTGTTTTAATTGTTCGAATTTTTTTGCTGTGAAAATCACTCAAACGTTATTACGTATTCTTATTGTAGATTTACGAGCTTACATTGCAAAAAACGGAGGCTTCGGAAAAGCATAAACAAAGAAATGAAAAATAAACGAAAAAATCGTTGCATTCCAACGATATAAACTTTAACGTCATAAATATCCAAGCCCCTTACTGTGGGAGATACCATTTTTCGTCAACTATCGGCCCGTATTAAGGGTAGGTTCTGTTTGCTGAAACGCCTTGAAATGTTTTGTACGATCCTACATAGACACCTAGAAGCGCAATGTGCAACAGATTACTTGAAATTAAGGGGTTACCCCCACTTGCGATTTTGAAAAAATCGATTTTTTTTTATTGCATTTTTTTGAAGTGCAGTTTTTTTTATGCCCGTAATAGATGACTATGTAAGTTTACAAAAAAAATATTTTCTTCGTGTAAACTGAAATTGAAACTTTAAACGCGTTTTTCTCAAAATGACATTTCTGAAGTCGGTGACCAAGATTACTCGAACACTAATGAACCGATCTTCTTGAAAGTTTGCAGGCTTATTTAATACATAAAACTGTAGTCTTTAATCGTTCGATTTTTTTTTCGTAAAAAATGGCCGTTTTATAGCCAAAAAACGGCCGTTTTTTTTTCGTTAAAATCGAACCATTAACTTTGACTGTCCGCCATTTTGTGAAAAATGAATATTTTTTAAAATCCTTCGATTAAAGACTAGTTTATACTTATATTTGACTAAATCCATCCGCATTTTTTTTTTCAGATGATCCACTTCGCCGCAATGTTGGTCACCGCAAACCGTGTATATAAAAACATTATTTCATTGACGGCCATTTGCCACTAAACAATGTAATATTTTTCAATAAAAAAATTACTGAGAGTTCTTCAAGATGTGTTCTTTAAGATGGTATATTGATCGATTAAAAAAGTTTTGTAGTTTTCTTTAAAAAAATTCATGAAAAAGGCCTTTTTTGCGCTACAAGTGGGGGTAACGCCTTAAAAATAAATAAAAATGGAAAAATCGTTGCCTCGCAATAGTGCAAACTTCAGACCCATGTTATTTTTTTTTCTGATTGGAGCATCTTATTTTGCGAGAATTTTCTTACTCGACGAATTATTGTTATTATTGTATGGCGAGATTAACGTAACGATTACTTTCGACTCACCAAAATCGATCTCCCGAAAAAAAAACGCCCTGGATTGGATTAGAAAAATTGAATGTAACTACTTTTTATCCACAATGAAAAAACTATTTCTAAGAGGATCACAGTATACGACGTCAAAGAAAGAAAAAAAAACGTTCGTTGTGTATCGGAAAAGCGATGCTTGACGGAAATGTTCAGCTGTACAAACGACTCGCTAAAAAGCGACGTTGCCAAGTACCGTATAATTTTTCATCCGCGATACCCCGCGAGCCTAATTATAAAATCGTCGCCTTATCTCTGGCAGTATCAGAATTTCCATTCTTCGAATTCAACAAAAATCGTTTTTTTCCGTTTATTTTCATTATGATTATCATCTAAAATCTCCTCTACTGAGGACCTCCAGCAAGGATCCTAAAAACATTCGAGTAATTATCCTAGCCCTGAATGCGGAAAAACAAAATCGTCGTTAAAAAAAATAATTTTCATTGCATTTTAACGCAAGCGTGATAATTCTCGCTCCTTTGGAATTCCACCTCCAGTTCCAACGCTAATCCCCTCATAAGATAAATTTTAATTGCGGATATAATTCTCTCTCCCTCGCTTAAGGACGCTGGAGCGTTAGTCACAATCCAAGGTTAAATGAATCAAAGAAGTGTGCGGTCGTGTGGTAGATAAGAGATCGTTGAAATTTCGGCTTCGATTCAGCGAGATACTCGCGAGATACAGCGAGATTCAGCGAGATACTACAACTTTTCGGATATTTCACCCTAGCAGCGTTCAAGAATTGGAAACACGACACTGCCACGAAGACTCGCCTAAAACAACAACTCCGTTTCTTACTTAAATGTAGACAAGAAGGTTTGACCCCGAAACACATCTTTTACAAACACTTTAATATTCAGATCTCCAATAACAAAGGTAAAATAAAACTCAATAAGACATCTCACAAATTCCACAAAGCAGTATTAAATATAGAAATTGACGATCTCAACTTTCGAATAAAAATATTGAACAAGAAAATCGAAAAGAACACAAAAACAATTAACTTGACTCCAAACAATATCAAAGAAAGATTTTTCACCTTAGAACAAACAAAACTAAATAAACTATCAAAACTCTCATATGAAATTCACCAAAAAAAACTACAAAATCTCAGATTTCAACGAACCAAAAACATACACCATCACATTTTCAACCACGAGGAATTTCTAAAAACAATATCATCACAAACACATTTAGACCACAACAAGATACATCACTTAAATTGTCAGAATACAAATCAAACAGCACAGAATCACAACATTATATATGCATCACTCGCCAATAGACAACATAACAATAATAACAATCTTCCCGCCGATCCTATGGAAAATATAAATTCAACAACCACATTGAACAAAACTATAGACTGGCTCATAAACTTATCCAATATAGACATTCCCCTACACATTTCCACTTTCCTGTCCCTAGGAGAAAAATTCTGCTTCCCTTACCTTAAACTCGCAAACATAAAAACTCACATCCACAAATCGATCTCTGAACTCGAAGCCAAACTGGAATTTTTACTAGACAAACCTAGACAAATTGAAATCAGAACTAGATTCAGCAAAATATTAAACAAAATGAATATCCCCAAATCATTCTCCAATACTAGCCAAATTATAAAAGACACATCTCTATTTTTGAAAAACAACCCCCAACTCTTAGTCACACGAGCTGACAAAGGAAATACAACAGTTATTTTAAAAAAGTCTGATTACATCACAAAAACCCTTGATTTACTTGCAGATTCTACGATTTACAAACTAACAAACAAAAATCCCATCAATTCTCTACAAAAAGGTATCAACAACATTCTCTCCAGATGGAAATCTCTTAAAATCATTGATGAATCGAAATTTAAATACTTAAAAGCTGAAAATTGCAACTTATCCCGTCTCTATTGTTTACCAAAAATTCACAAAATAAACTATCCACTTCGTCCAATAGTATCATCCATTAATAGCCCAACACACAGACTGGCTGAATTCATTCAATCAAAACTCTCCAAATTAATTAGTACAACAAACTCACACGTCAAAGATAGCTTCCATTTAAAACATTCACTATCCAACCTCTCAATCCCACTTAACTATAAACTATACTCATTTGACGTCGTGTCTCTCTATACCAACATTCCATTACAACTAGTTATCCACAGCCTGCAAAAAAGATCAAACTTATTCTCAAATACATTTCCCTTACACGAAATAATTAAAGCCATTGAATATATCATGTTCTCAACCTTTTTCACATTCCAAGACAAAATTTACCAACAGATCTCAGGATTACCCATGGGATCACCTCTAGCCCCAATACTATCCAACATAGTCATGATCGACCTTGAAATAAGTTGTTTAGAAAAATTAAAGTTCTCACTGCCGTTATACAAAAGATACGTCGATGATATTATCATTGCTCTACCAACTAACAAACTAGAATCCACTAAAAAGATTTTTAATTCCTATAACCCAAAACTACAATTTACATCCGAAAACGAAATAGACAACAAAATCCCATTTCTTGACTTACTATTAATCCGTAAACAAAACTCAATCATCACAAATTGGTATAGAAAACCAACTTGGTCTGGCAGGTTTATTAATTTCTTCTCACACCACCCACTCTCACAGAAAAAAGCCATAATCTACATGTTGATTGACAGAGCAATAAAACTATCTCACCCTTCATTTCATAATGAAAATCTCCAACTCATCAGCAACACAATGACTAAAAACTGCTATCCGATCTCTTTCACAGACAAATTGATAAAACATCGAATTTCCATAATCAACAAACAAAAAATGAACAACAATAAATTTGACTCCTCCAGAATAATAAATCTCCCATACACAAAAAACATACATCACCAACTAATCCGTCTTTTCCAACAATACAACATCACATTAGTTACAAACAACAAACACAATATTTCATCCATCATTGGTTCTACCAAAGACAAAATCAATAACAACCGAATATCCAACATCGTTTATAAAATAGATTGCAATGATTGCAACGGCACTTACATAGGCCAAACGAAAAGATATCTAGAAACCCGAATAAAAGAACACAAAAATAGCATAAAACACACTACCGAAATACACACTGCCTTAGCACAACATGCAATAGAATATAAACATGATTTTCAATTTGATAACACAAAAATACTAAGCAATGAGAGTTGGCTCAAAAAAAGGCTAATCATGGAAATGATACAAATTAAAGCACACCCCAACGCCATTAACTTTAGAACTGACATAAAAAATCTTAGCTCAATTTACAATTCAATTTTATAACTGTCAACACACTTCACCATACTTTACATTACATAACAATTTTAAAATTATTGACATAGTATACTAACTAACAAACTGACACGATGAGCTAATTTTAATGACATTACAAACTAATTTTAAATACCCCTAACTTGGCGCCCCTAATTTATTCTTATTGACACGTCACTGCGAGCACGATCTCTCCCCCAACTCTTAGCACGGAGACTCGAATATGTTACCAGAGAACAATACCTCACTCAGTTTTTCTCGAACGTCCGTCCGCTACACAACCCAAAATGTAACGAACCAATTGAAATTTCGAGTTTTTTTTTCTACTCATTTTGGAAAGATAATACACTCTTAAAAACAAACTCAATAGGTAATTACCATAATTTTTGACTATCCACTAATACTTTTCTTACATCAAATTCTTTTTCGTAAATTCTCAATTATAAAACATAAAAATTTGACCCATAACTACTTATCCATTACAGATCAGTAAAAATCGCCCATAAACGATATTAACTCTATCGATTGAGTATAATTTTTATTTTACAACACATTATTTACATCCACAAATAATGTCTCAGTTCGTCTCAACATCTTTCCAAATATGTGTTTCCAAAAAAAACCGAAATACCATTACTTTGAGGTTAGTACACTATCATTTCTCACTTATATAATTTCTCCACACTCCGTACATCTTACACACCAATACTTACACATGACATTAAGTATCTCAATAAAATATTTCATCCATATTTTATGTATATAATTATAATTTAAACATTACCAACCTGATTATCACACTACATAACACAACATCTATATATTAAGTGATTGTAAAACAATGTATTACCATTTATACAGAAAAAAATATACATATTCTGAAGAGGACCCGAACCACAGGGCCGAAACGTAAAGATACCAATTCGTATTTCCATCGACAACCTTGGATATCCTTCACTGGCCGGATCGAAGCCGAAATTTCAACGATCTCTTATCCAAGGTTAAATTTTTCAAATATGTGTTATTGTCTAGATTATACTGAATCTTTACGAATTTTTTAAAATTTGCTCACCACCAAACACCAGAGATAAAAAAATAGTTTAATGTATGTAATTTTACGTGCGGTGAGATGGGCTAGACGTTCACGCTACGGCTGATGTAATTTTTGTTTGCTATTTAGCACCAAGATAAACCATTTCTATCAACGGATTAACGGAAACTAAACCTTTGCAAACATTTAGATCAAAAACCCACATCTTACCCATTGTGAACCAAAGAGAAAGGAAGGTCATTTGGAATACCATTTTGTTTTAGGCCTGCGACTTTTATTTATGTAAGGTGTAAACAAATAAAACCTTCATGAAATTGAAGCAATATTCATATACTATCAATCTGCAAGCTATCAAAAATAACTAAACATCGCTACTGGGTACAATTTTAGTTTGAACGCAAAATTGCACAATTCCGTTTTCGAGATGAGGTGCAGGTATTTTGGAATAGGAGTATTCCAAAATATATTCGCCGTGCTTAACGTAGTTATGTAGGCTATTGTTATTAGGCCATTGTTTTAGATGAAAATGTTGGACTTATGATTATTTCTATAATCAGCTTCAGACTTTAATCAGTTTTAACAAATAAATCAATGGGTTATTTGCAAAAATCGCAAACATAGGATCCACCTTCATAGCCGGCACACTCACCATGAACCCAAATCTCACACATAAAACACTGCACGCATTCTTCCCCCCTCCTGTCTTCACTATACTTCCCTTTACAGAAAATACACTCTGCATCAGCTGCAGGGGGTCTTCCACCAAATGAAGTTTCTAGTTCTCCTGGCGTATTTCACTTACGGCTGTTATAAGAGTTGGACGATTCCAAACTTTCAGTGTCACCGTCATCGCTTTCAATAAGTCTTCGTAGATAGACCTACATCTAGTTACGAAACTGATGGTAATTTGGAATATTTCAAATTATCGTCACATCGGGTTTTCCATATTAGCAATAAGACGTAGTCGGGCATAACCTCTATTTTGTTTATAAATATACAAATCTTTGAAATCAAAGCAATATACAAAGTTTATCGTCTATTTTACAGTACACATAGAACTAAATAACATAATCATATGAAAATTTAGCGATTTAAACTCATTAAACACGTACCTCGAAAGTTTTCGAAAACAGTGCTTCACAATTAGAGCGTTAGTTGCCATCTTAGAAGAAGTCGTGGACGAACCGTGTGAACATATCAACAAGTGACATCTTTTTTTAACATTTCACGGCCATAAAACCGAGATGGCGCTACTAGTTTCCGTGAAACCCTGCTATTCAAAATTACCAGCACTATTCCAAATATCCTTCCTATACATAAGCAATATTGAAGCATCAAGGTTCGATGGAAGATCACGAATGTTGGCTGGCGAATGAAGAGCATTGCTGCCAACCTCAATGTCCGCGAAGTTGCTGCATTTCGGCAACAATGAATGTCAATTAATGGTAATGATAAGTAATCTCGTGACATAAATATAAATAGGCATATTCATAAATGAGTCAAAATTTCATTCTGAGTTGTATAAATAATTTGCTGCCGCAGTTTTTTTTCATAATAATCATCGAAAATGGTATACTTTTTCAAGTTGGTAGTAACACAAAAGTTTTCCTTATTAAAGTCATACAAATATAACATAAAAATGCGAAATTTTGTCCTTTAAGTATGTTTTATGAAAAATTAGCATCTACGGAATAAATCTATGCCTCGTACGCATTTTTTGACGTTTATTGAAAAATGAAAAATCATAAACCGTCATTTGCCTCAACTGGACCCCTCCAACCTCCTTAAATTCTCACACGAAGAGAAATCGCGATCCTGGGGTATGACTGCACCGAGAGGAGGGTGTCCCACGAGAGTGTTCACTTTTTCCTCGGAGAAGAAAGTGCTGCTGTGCAGTTTTGTCATTCTGTAGCATTAGCTCGATCCCATTAGCGCCCCAGTGCGCAGAAGAGGCATCACGTGAAACTTACGTGCCCGAAATATCATGAATGTAAAATCTTTTATTTCGGGAACCTCAAGCACTGCATTATCATATAAAAATGCGACTGCTGTCCATCACTCGAGTCCATTTGCGTAAAAAAGAAAAATACGCTGAAATGGTTTCGAGCGGACTCGCTCGCGATCGGCATGAATTTCAAAACGGTCCCACGCTTTTTTTCCTGTCTTTTATCATCGTTCGACCCAAATGGCATAATAAATCGAGGTCGTTTCGAAATCGATACACATCCCCCCCTCCACGGGTTCTCCCTTTTTAATTTTTTTCAAATTCTTTTTACGTATTCTCAATGAGAACGATACGCGTACGGTTTTCCCGTATGCCCCGTCAGCGCGTTCTCGTTCGACAGAGCGTACTACAAGGTCGTCGAGTTGCTCGTGTGACCTCGAAAAAAAGAAAAAAAAGATACGTCGGTCGCGGCTCGACGTTTGCCGATGACCGTGGCTGGCACTTTGAAAATCATATTCGGACATGACGCTGACGTTTCCATCGTTGGAACGCAGTGAAAATTCGTTTGCGAAGTTCTCGAATATTTTAATGGCGGATTTGGAACAGGAAAAACATTGGCGCGATTTTTAGAATCTAAAGATTGTTTGGGTTTGTTCGGACAATAGAAGGACCTCAACTTACTTCGAAAAGAGTTGTTTCCGATAGAAAGTTTCAATACCACACGTTAGTGATGACATAAGATGTGCAGAGGATGTCAAATGTTTCTTACCGTTCTAACCACGCGAAATGCGACTGTGAAGAGATCGTAAAACAAGGATACAAAAAATCACGTTCAAGTTTGCACCGTTGGAACGCAACTTTTTTCTTTTTAATGTTGAATTTCTTTATTTTGATCTTTATCCACGGATGACGTTGAAGTTTGCATCGTTGGAATGCAACGTACATGATTTTCGTTTTGTTTCGAAAATTTCCTTTGGCAGATTCAAGCTACGAAAATCACGAAAACATTTGTTATGCTTCTCATTTAGCAATTTACAACAAATCGGCAAAATATTATTTTGGATAATAATGAAAATAAGAAATTAATAAGAATTTTCGAGGCGTTCCAACGATGCAAACTTCAGCCCCATTATCCTCTAGTTAAACTTTCGCTAGTTAAACCCCAAAACTCTAGTTAAAATACGTGAAAATGTTCGAGTGATGTTTCACAGCATATAAATCAGCCTTACGAAAAAATTAAGCAATTTAAAGAATTAATTTTCATTGCACTCCAACGATGCAAACTCCAACGTCATTACACAAAACAGAGTTTGTCAATCGTGAAGCGTTCCGTATTCTTAAAGGGTTATACTACTGTGGAAATTTCAAAAAATTGTTTGTCCTTTGAGGCAACTCAAATCGAAGAGGAAGGTCCAACATACAGTGCAGAAATCGCAGATTGAAGGTAAACTCGTGATCACAACGATAGAACGGCTGGTAAAACTTTGAACGCGGTTTTTTTTTTCGAAAATATGTTTATTAAAACGGTGTACAGGATTTCTCGACATCTAATGAACGGATTGCCTTGAAATTTGGTACACTAATTTAGTATAATAGTAGTTTAGCATTGACCGAAATTTTTCTTCTCAACATGTTCTTTATTTATCAATCATCAGCAATAACAATGCCATTTTTTCCCGAAAAGTAGAAGAAAAAAAGGTTAACATTTTTATGATTGAAACAAGGTAACTAAAAAAGTGCAGTCGAATCTTACCCAACATTGTCTATTTTAGGGGAAAAAAAACTCGTTTGTATCAGATCAACCGGGTGACCACAATCACGTACATCGTTGAGCCCCCCACGTTGAAAAGTCCTTCACGGGATTGCTTGCAACTTATTTAATTGTTAACCCTCAATCCGTCAAGGTATTTGAGGCACCTTAATCCCGTGAACCTAGGTCGTTTTCGTCTTCGCACCACCAAACCAACAATTGTCAATGAAAAAATCTGAAACAATTGATGGTCAATCTTTAGGCCGTACTTCTCAAGGGAAAAACGGTTTTTTCCTTATTTTTAATGCTGTTTTTCATTAAATATTAAGCAACCTATAAGGAAAATAAATTTGGACAGGATGAAAACGACCCAGGTTCACGGAGAGAGGATTAATGATTTTTTTGTGAAATTCGGTACCCAACTTTCTAAATATATTGCGTGTACAACTTAATTCGGTCCGTTTTTTTGCTTAAAATACGCACTTATTTGAATGATAAAATGAATCAATACATTAATCAAAATATTGTCCATAGCTAGCCACTACTTTTCCCGATCTTGCTGATAATTTATGAATTCCGTCGCGGAAGAAGCGTTCATCTTTTGAAGCCAAGAATGAATCGAGCCAATTTTTGATACCTTGTTGTGACGTGAAGCGTATTCCAGTCAAAGCGTTCTGCATCGATCGAAACAAATGGTAGTCGGAAGGGGAAAGGTCTGGGCTATAAGGCGGGTGAGCCAGAATTTTCCACCTGCTATTTTCCAAATAGTTTTTAACCACAATAGCAACGTGAGGCCGAGCGTTGTCATGTTGAAAGATTATGGACTCGTGTCTGGTCGCATATTCTGGACGTTTTTCGGCTATAGCTCGCTTTAAACGGATCAATTGTTGCCTGTGGAAGTCTCCCGTGATGGTTTGACCAGCATTCGGTGGGCTTCAGCTGCACTTTTCTTCCAATTGCAACAGAAAATCAACACTTCCCGCAAATGGTGCTTATTTGGGACGAAATTCGACATTTTTACCGCAGTAAAAATTAGACTTGATGCGCAACTCAAAGGTCTGTAAACGGTATTTGGTTAAGAGATATTGATACTTCACGATACAGAAAAATTCAGCTGTTGCCGTCAACCATTTATAGCACCTAGAGCCATCTTTTGAAAACGGACCGAACTAAGTTGTACACCTAATACATACAAGTAAATGTCCAAGCAATTTCTCAATCTTACTTATGGGTACCTTTAAAATTAATTTTATTTAATAACCTTCATTTACGGGTCATCACAGTAGCCTAACCCTTTAATGGATCAACGTTAATTTAGTAATACAATGAACATCCATGATTTCCATATTCACAATTCCATATCCATGATGTCAGTTCATTCTGACGCGGGCGGATATTCTTCTTTTCATTATTGAACAGAAATCGCTTTATTAATATTTTTATTACTAAATTTCCATTCATTCTCGTTTTCATTCAAATATTGAACAAAAACCGTTTCAATCGTTTATGTTTCGTTTTTTTTTTCAATTAGAATTTCATCAATCCTTGCTAGATCCCGCTCACCTGGGTTTTTGCATTGTTAATGTTTTCGAGGCCATGAAGTGTGTGTGTGGAGAGAAAACGAGGCGTAACTGTGTGGCAAGCGAGCGAGGCAGAAGCGAGAGAGAACCTGAGGGAAGAGCAAAGATGATGCAGAATTCAGAGGAGAAAGAGAGAGAGAGTGAGAGAGAGAGAGAGAGAAAGAGAGAGAGAGCACGCGGGAGCAAGGGGGAGAGAGAAAGATAGAGACAAGGGACTGCGTCGCCTCTTGACTTGAGGTGACGGCCCGAACGAGCCAAGGGACGTCTCTATTGCGGTTACCACTGAACACGAATACAAACGCGCACACACACGCGAATCCTCCCATGCGGGTGTACACACATGCGCACCTGTAAACACAACCAAACTCTCTCTCTCTCTCTCTCTCTCTCTCTCTCTCTCTCTCTCTCTCTCTCAGCCATACGCGAACCGTTTCGCCCTTGAGGGAAAAGGAAGACCAGAAAAGATAGAAAAACACAAAAAAAAAACAAAGGAGAGCGCGTGTGTTTGCGCATTCTGGCCGTTACAAGCGGCGTCCGCGAAAATTGCGAGAATCACAAAGCGCTCTCTTCGCGGAAAGATCCTCCACAAGTTTGCTTCCCTCGCGATCTTTTTTTGTTTACCTCCATTCTCGATGGCACCTTGACCACAAACACACTCACGGAGAAGGAGCTCAAAATAGGGTAAACCGACCAGCGAATGGACGAATAACGACACCGTAGGATTCAGATTAACTGTCAAATGAAAATATTATCAAAACAAATTTTTCAATCGCTATAGCTAACTAAAATTCTAACTAAAATTCTGATGGTAGAAAGAAATATTCGAAGTAATTGCAACGAATGGTATTGAAGGAATTGATAAATAAGTAGCGAAATGGCTTAAGGTTGTTGCATAAAAATGTTGGGGTAAATAGATATTAATGAAAATTTTACTAGTCGTTATGGTATATTTTCTGAATATACCGAAAAAATAGACAGGTTACCGATCTAATTAATGAATATGTATGAAAAATATGCGACCAGTTTACGAAAAAGGGAGGCTTGCTGAGGAATATGTATTAAAATGTGGCAACGTCCGAACTATGGGAGTAGCAGAACCAATCGAAAACCTAGAGCGCCAATTTCAAATACGTTAATGTCAAATACGACTAAGGGGAACTTATTCATTTATTTATTATGATGTATTCCTTTTTTCCAACTTCGGTGAGCATAGTACGATGCTTGTGGGCACGAGCACTGACAAATCGTCTTTTCCATCGGAAACTTTGAGGCGCGCTGATATTTTTTTCTGAATCATTTGTTGCCTCCTTTTACTCTGACATAACCTCTAAAAACACCGACCGGCACGAAACGCGCGTAACACAGCCGCGACCTCTGACAGTCGCTGCAGTCAACCTAACAGCCTCGAATTACGACAGAACCGTGCGACGTTGCCAAACCTCGCGTCTACTTTAATAGGATTTTCAAACGGCAACATTTAATTTTCTGATAATCCCAACTCCTTCAAATTACCATATATGTAAATAATAATTAACATTATCTACCGTACATTTAAAAAATTTCGCGATATTCAGTCGTACCCGTCGTTTGCTACAATAAGTTGGCACTAGTGACGTCACACAATGTATTAGCATAGGAACTTCGTTTCTCCCCCACCCTTTACAAATGGATAGCTTTAAAGATGTTTTGGCCGAGTTAAGCTGTGAAGATCGCTAAAATGTTTCCACGTATTCTTATTAAAAATTTGTGACCTCAAATTGGAAAAAAAGGTTTTCGGTAATGATAAAAAAAAATCACAATAAAAATATCGTTGCAGACTTCAACTTTGTGTTTTTTCTTATGCGTAAAATTTCTTCAATTTATATTCCATTTTCGTATTTTTTTCTCAAAGCGAGTTTTTTTCTCTCGAAATGATAAATCAGAAAGTGTGTTTGGACGTATTCTACTCTACGGCGTCCCAACGGTGCAGCGAATCTGGATGAAATTCTGCACGCGCAGGTGGCCTATGGACGAGAGTAACGCATATGGTGCTTTTCATCCCCATCGATCGGGCCGCTTCCGTGGAATGCGATGCAATTTTCTCATACGATTGTCACTTCAATACGCTGGAGGAAAAGAACGGAGGTGAATAAAATTTCGCATGCAGATAGTGTATTGGCCAAAGTGATGTATAGCATACTTTTCATCCAGGCGCCATGGAACTGGCTATAAATAAATAAATATACATATATACACACATAAAATTCTTCCGTGAGGGTTCTGTATAAAATAGAAACTTTAAAAGTACGATTTTTTTCATTACATCGTTTCACAGCCTAGCCTCTTAAGGGGCCAGTCCACTTTGAAGCCACGAAAAAAAGGCTTATTTCGCGATTTTTTTTAGGATTTTATAAAAGATATAAATATAAAAGTTGTTGGGCTTGATAAATAAAGTCTTGAAATACACTTTTAAAAAATTTTATTTCATTTTTATTCATGTTTCAGTACAAAAACTATAGTTTAACGTAACGCCTCAAAAATAGGTGGGCTAGGTAGCTCCATCCCAACTCGGCAACGGCTTGTCTGAAACAAAAAAATCAAAGTCCATTAGATTCAGTATGACACCAGCTACAGAATGACCCTCGGATATAAAGTTTTATCAAAAAATGAAAAAATGGCAGATGAAAAACGAAAAAGATAATTAAAAAACGCGTTTTTTCGCAGTTTTTCGCATAAAAAAGAGTAAAAAATCAAAATTTTAAAACCATCGAGGGTCATCTTGTTGCGAATCATGTTTACAATATGTGGTTCAAACTTCAAGAGAATCGGTTCATTAGTTTTAGAGATGCGATGGAGCTAGATTTTGAAAACGTTGTTTCGAGAAAAACGCGTTTGAAGTTTATACTATGAAAAACTCTTACCTAAACTCAATCGGCAATTCCTGCACCGTACGAAATCCCTTCTGATTGCTCATCAATCGTCGATTTCTTCGAGTCTTGCTTGCTCTCGATTTTTTGAAATTTTCAAAGTGGACTGGCCCCTTAAGGGGTTAGCCTACTGTGGAAATAACGAATACTCACGTTTTTTCGACACCTGATGGACAATTTGACTTGAAATTTGGTATTTTTAATTGCTTAAATTTTTTCAGCCGATTCAGGCAGTGAAAATCACTCAAACAGTTCTACGTATTCTCAATAGAAATTTTCGACCTCAATTTGCAAAAAAAGCTTTGAATCACGATAAAAATAGAAAAGGAAAAAAGGGGGGAAAATATCATTCGGGAAAAAAATAACCAACGATGCAAACTTCAACGTCATCTTATCCCTGCAAAATATTTTTTTTATTAACCCTGATTTTCGGGTCGTCACAGTAGCTTAACGCCCTAAAGGAGATAGCTTGAGGCGACGAAAAAATTTGCTAATTTTCATGATTTTTTTTTTTTTTTTTTTTTTTTTTTTTTTTTTGAAGGAAAGATTTCATTTTTTAGCTTAGGGTATGCTTTATTACTTTTTGGCTGTTATATGGTATTTTTAATTTTTTTTTTATTAATCTTTAAAAATGGCGGAGGTATATGGCACGATCTTCTAAACTGCATTTTCAAAACTGGCGGGGCGTATAGCTCAAAAACTAATCGACCATAAAATTCGAAATCGAAATTTGGTTAAAAGTTGACCCTTGGTCATGCTCCTTGACTAAACATGACCCTAAATGTTTTTGAAAACTGATTTGTTTTACTTCTAAAATGTAGCCATTTTTTTTTTTGAAAATTCAATATTTTTGTTTCAAAGCGTACCATTCAATCGATTTTCAACATTTGTCACTTTTTCTTTATTTATATTCTGCGTATGAGTATTAATGAGAGAAAAATCTTCATTGGTTTGTTTTCAATTTAAGGGATCATAACAGGGCAAAATTTTCAAAAAATCGATTTTCTTTGCATCATTCGATAGTATAGTATAGTTATATAGTATAGTACTGTTAGATAGTATACTTATATACATGGACCTGGCATCGCCGATTGATCGTAAGAAGACAACTCATATGAAAATTCCGCACTCGAAACATTAAACGCATTTTTCTCGAAATGTCGTTTTTCGAAACGGTGTACACTCTCAAGGGAAGAGTTTTCAAGCTATCCGTCTCCAATTTTGACACAACATTCTTCGCGCGATTATTTATCTTGCTATGGAAGCTTTTTTTATCTTCATTTTTTTAACGAAAAACTGTCGCAAAAATAGGGTAAATTCGATACGTTTTTTTTCAATCCGCCGCCATTTTGTCAATTTTGATTTGAACGAAACCTCCACAGCAAGATAGCGGCTTTCATACTGATTGATAATCTTTTTACAAATTTCGTTTCGGATAATATTTACGGCCACAACCGTGTACACCGTGAGGACTCCTTTTTTCGAAGTAAAGGTAAAAAAATAAAAATAAACGTTTAAAAATTAATTTTCTGTTCTTCGTGAGTGCTCTGATTTTACATAAAAAAATCAGACTGATTAGCGTATTTTAGACATCGAAAAAAAAATCGCGAAAATCAGCTACTTTTCGACCCGTTACAGTGTGATGATCAGACAACATTCGCCGCAGTCCGTTTATCAGACCGTGCAATACCGCCGCCATTTTTTAAGATTAATAAAAAAAATACCATGTAACAGGGAAAATTAGCAATAAAACATACCCTAAGTCTGAAAAATGATGAAGAAATATTTCCTATTTTTAAAAAATTGTGAAATCAGCAATTTTTTCCTCGCCTAAATCTGCCCCCTCAAGACAAAATAACAAATACATACTGCCCAAAATTTTCTTCAATTCATGTTCGATTTTTCCGAATATTTTTGTTCGGTCGCGCCACCGTGACATCCGCGTAATCTCGATACCCAAGTGGAATTATTATTCGGCCGTAAGAGGATCGCGAGAAGCAAGAATCAAGGACGAGATCGAGGGAGACGAGTTTGCAGCTGTACGTTTTGTGAGAAAAGACTTTGAGGCGAGAAACATGTATATGTATATAATGCGAAGACGGATCTGCGGCACGTAGCGCGAGGCACTCGGACGAGTAAAACTGCCTCGCGATACATCTCCTTATGGACACTCGGCTCCCGAGACTTCGCGCTCGCCGCTCGTCCGACTCACCGCGAGTATTCGCGAGTGAAAAATAAATAAATAAAAAACGAACAGAACGAAAAAAAAGGAGACGAGGGACATGAACGCGCGCGAGATGTCTCAAAAGGGATTCTCGTCGTCTCGTGTCCCGAGATGAACGTGTTCGCGATGACCGATCCTCGGGCTCGTATGCCTTATACACCGCACGGGTGCGTGTGCAAAGAATTCAAGTTGCAACGGACACGCGGACGTTGATATCCCGAAGACAAGTAGAGCGTACGAGATATCGTTCAATAACTTCATGGCTGCGCGTTCTTTCGGTCTCAAACACGCTGGAGGTTGAATCGTTCTCGAAAGCAATGAAAACTGTGGCGTTGAAGTTTTCATCGTTTTAAGACCTTACGCCACAGTAACGGGTATAAAATCATGTGCGAATTTAACAAAAAAATTTTTCGCGTGGAAAAGTGATTTACTCATAAAATTAATTACACATCTATTAACTATGAATATCAAGCTGTTAGAATTTTTTTTCTTTCGATATACAAAATGGCTGACTACTCGAAACTTCTCGAAACAGTTTTTTTCCAATTGGCGTGACAAATAACTTCAACAATTTTCACTCGATTTGCTTCAAATTTAAAAGTTACGTTCCTAATTGCATTTCGCAGAGAAGTACGTACGGAAATTCTGATTAATCGAAAACTTTTCATTTTATAAGCAGTTTATGAGCAGTTATAACGAAATTTTTCACTGCAAATTAATTTCTTAAGTTCAAATACGCACAACTTCTGAATAAAATAATATTTTTTAAACTCCATATGTCCTTCTTTAGGTATTCTAATGTAGATTGACGAGAAATGTTGTTTTTGGTTCTAGGTCAAAAATTGTGGATGCTAAATGTCACGCCGCGGAGCGCCTAAAAAAGGATAACAAAAGAAAATATTAGTAGTCGGCCATTTTGTACATCAAAAATATATATTTTTCTAACAGCTTGATATTCATACTAAATAGATGTGTAATTAATTTTATGCGTGAATCAATTTTTCATACAAAAAAAGATTGTTAAATTCGCACATGTTTTTATACCCGTTACTGTGGCCTAACGCTTTAAATATACTATTAAAGTATACCTAAAATTAGATAATTGTAGAATAATTATTACTTAGCTTAAAAGATTCCTCAATATTGTTTATTTTTGTCCTGTGTAAATATATATCCCGCCTTAATGCAACAAAACTTATTTCTCGTTTCTTCCATTCCTCCATTTTCATCAATATAAAAAATCTTTTCAGGGTGTCTAATTTTGACCAGAACTGAAATTGCATGACATTTAAGGATTTTTAAGGCAAGGAATGGGGATTTTTTCATGACTCTTAATATGACTTTCTGGCATAGAAGTATACTCAATGATTCTACAGTGCGACCGATTTTCTAAATTTTTATATTTTTATTTTGCTCAAACAGATGTGTGCTGTATGCCAATAAAAAGTATACGGAATAAACGAAAAGTCACCAAACTGTACAATTCCATATGTAGTAAAAAATGTGAGACAAACATAATTTCAAGATTGCTGTAAAGAAATATATTTTGGGAACATCTCGAAAAATATTACATACATTTAGGAACTTTGAGTAATATCATCTAGTCGCTTTACACGAATAACAAAAAAAAACTAATATATGTTGAGATAACGCATCATTTTCTTTTACTTTCTTCTATTTTATTTTCTATCGATTCGATCTTCGCTTCTCTATCGACAAGTACCACAAAGTTAGTTCATATTGAATATAGACTCAACGATAATTTGGTAGGGTATAATAATTCAGGTAGACTGGTAATTTTTCATGACATTTCATGACTTTTTCAGGGTCGAGTGGAGTTTCATGACATTTAAGATTTTTCGTGACTTTTCAGGTCAGTAGACACCCTGCTTTTCTTGCACATTTATGCTGTGGGTGTCTAATAAGAATCCTAAAAAACGTCCGAGTGATTTTCGGGGTCGAAATTTCGAGGGAAAAAAATGTGGGCACTTGAAAAAAAAAACGTATTTTCGTTGCGTTCCAACGATGCAAACTTCAATATTGTCGAAAAGTCATATTTGGGTTCGGTTATATTGACGTTTACATCGCTGGAACGCAACGAAAGTTCAGTGGCTGGAATAATTTTTCGGAAAATTTGAGCTACGAAAAAAAACTAAAACGTTTTTTGAGTGGAGATGCCTTTAGGCGAATAATATTGAAGTTTGCATCGTTGGACCGTAAAGAAAGTTCCGTGAACCAATTTTTTTTGCCAAATTCAAGCTTCCGAAATCACTCAAACTTTTTTTCAGAATCCTTATTAATGATCTTCAGCCCAAATACGTAAGAAACATTTTTGGATGATGAGGAAAATGGGGCAATGAAAGAATAAAAATAAATTTTCGTTGCATTCCAACGATGCAAACTTCAACATCGTTTTAGGCGAAGAAAAAATGGCTGATTTTTCATGATTTTTTTTACAGGGAACATTTCTTTATAATTTTAAGACTTGAGGTACGTTTTATTACTATTGGCTGTTGGGTGGTATTATATCTTATTAATTCTTCAAAATGGCAGCGATATGGCACACTTTTCTAAACTGCATTTTCAAAACTGGCGTAGCGTATAGCTGAAAAACTTATCGACCGATTCTGATGAAATTTGGTATAAATCTTTCTAACCTTATTGTCTAAAACATGACACTAAATGTTTTTGAAATTAGAAGAAAAAAAAGTATCTTTTGTGCAAAATGTATCAATTTTGTTCCGGAAAATTCAATCTTTTTGTTTCAAAGCGTACTATTTCATCGATTTTCAACATTTTTCACTTCTTCGTGGTTCATATTCAGCGTATGGGTGTTAATGGGAGAAAAACCTTCGTTGGTTCTTTTCAGATTAATCCCACCGGCGCTACGTGTCACGGTATCTGAAAACATCCGCTGCAACCCGTTAAAAAAACCGTACCATAGCACCGCCATTTTTAAACATGAATAAATAAATCAAATATCATGTAACAGCCAAAAGTAGTAAGAAAACACACCCTAAGTCTCAAAAATGGCGATGAAATCTTTCCTTTTAGAAAAAATCATGAAAATTAGCAATTTTTTCCTCGCCTAAAGTTATCTGCCCCTTTAAGATCCTTATTGGAAATCTGCAGCCCAAATGCGCAGGATGAGATTTTGGATGATGAAGAAAACGACGAAATAAAAATTTACGTTGCGTTCCAACGATGAAAACTTTCAAAACAAAATATATCAATACAAGAAACGAAAAAAAATACGAAACATTTTCGTCCTACAATTTCACGATTTATGCAATTTGATCGATTATAAATTTATTCAATATTGCCAATATCGTGCGTAAAAAATTTCCGTATCGTATGAATGTGTTGAGGAGTGGAAGAAAAAATTTACATTCGGTCTGAACATATCCGCTCGGTAGTTTATTTTTTTCTTTACCTCTACCCCTTTCTCTCTCTCTCTCTCTCTCTCTCTCTCTCTCTCTCTCTCTCTCTCTCTCTCGCAGCTCTCCGTGGAAAATATCTGTTAAAACGGTGCGCCTGCTTCGAAAAACATTTCAAATTGGCACAGTTATCGATGTCTCTTGCATTCTCTGACGTCTCCATAAAATAATACAGTGAAATAAATAATGGTACCTCGAGAACGAAGCTACTCAGCGGTAGAGAGAGAAAGAGAGGCGGGGGAGAAGGGGACAGACGAAACAGGAAACACTGGAAAAACGTGTGTTCGTACGAAGGTCGCAGGAACCGTCGACAGAATTTATAATATAATTAAGGAATAACGTGGAGTAAGTGGGATAGGCCATGGAAGTTGCTCGTAAGCTAAAGGCCGAGAAGTCACGACACACATACCGGTGTCAAAAAGTGCACCGGTGAAAATATAATAATCGTGTGTGTGTGTGTGTGTGTGTGTGTACACACGCACGCACGCACGCACGCACGCACATGCGAATTAATTGAATAACACATGAGAATTAATTGAATAATTGATACGCTGTATATTTCATTAATTAATAATTATAGAGCGATATTTCATTAAATGTATTTCAATAATTTTAGTAATTTTCATAATGTAAACCCAAACAAACCCAAAAAGGAGTGCAATGATTTTGATTGACATCTCATTACTTTATTTTCATCACGAAGAGCTGAAGATCATTAATAAGGATTCTGAAAAAAGTTTGAGTGAGTTTGGAGGCCTGAATTAGCCAAAATAAATTGTGCTACGGAACTTTCGTTGCGTTTCAACGATGCAAACTTCAACGTCATACAAATTATATTTTCGAGATTTTCATTCGTCCGAATAATAAAAAATGAACGATGTGCGAGAAGCTTGCATGGTTCAAATGCAATGACCATTCGTTTTTTTTTCTATTTTTATGATTATTCAGACTTTCTTTTATGTTTGATTGATCAATCTATAATTATACCGCGATATTTCAATATATAAAAATTATGTGTTTTCGGGATTTTCATTCGCCGGCAAAATAAAAAATGAATGATATTGAAGAAGTTCGCATCGTTCAAACGCAATGAGAAATCGCTTTTTTTCGTATCATTATTCAGACATTCTTTTACGACGTTGAAGTCTCCATAATGTTGGAGTTTGCATCGTTGAAATGCAACGGAAGTTATCTTTTCTTCAAGTGCTCATATTTATTTCGCCGATTCGGGGTACGAAAATCACCTAAGGTCGGGGCCGCACTATGCGGTTCTACCGGAGCGTTTTTGCCGGATCTATAGTATAATATAAGTCTTGAACTATGCATACACTATAGATGCAGTTTTTCTTATCCTCATTAGAGATCCATGGGGTAAGGTTCCGAACCCCCCCCCCCCCCCCGATCGAGCTGAAATGTTGCACAAACCTTCTTTTTAATATTTTCACCCCTAAAGGGATTTTTGGCGACGCGCAAGCGTTTTTGAGTTTGAGTTTGGGTTTGTTTTGGATTTGTTTGGATTTTTAGGGTGTAATATATATATATATATATATATATATATATATATATATATATATATATATATATAGTCGGCGCGCGTTAAAAAAAAACTTAAAAATCCCATATCTCGTAAACTATAGCGAATCGCTAAAAATCCCTTAAGAAGTTGTCTTAAAATATTAAAAGGGAGGTTTGTGTAAAATTTCAGCTCGAAGGGGGGGGGGAGGTCGGAACCTTATCCAAAATGTCCAATAAGGATTCCAAAAAGTGCTTCAATAATTTTTTCAATATCTTCTTTTTTTACTTCTTTTTTTTTGCAGATTTAGGTTGAAAATTCCCAATGCGGATTCCAAAAAACGCTGAAATAATTTTCATACTTTAACACGCAACATCGCTTAGATCGGATAGTATCACCTTTTAGCTATATTCCCTGAAAATGTAATTGAAATATTCCTGAAATTGAATGAGCTACAGCTTCTAACAGTCCAACCTTAAACGCGTTTTCCCCGAAACACTGTTTTCAAAGTCGGTGGACAAGATATCTCGAGAACCACTTCATGGATTGTTTTCAAATTTACAGGAGATGCGACGAGAAACATTTAAAGATCGTTGACGATCTCACTTTTTCAAAATTGATCTTCATTTTTTAATAGTTACGTAAAAACAACAATTTTTTTTCCAGCTTTCGTTTACTCGAGTTTCAAATTATCGCCACGTTGTTTAAAAAAATTATTCAAAAAATCGACGATCGTCAACTACTCGTATATATTGTTAACTCGAATAACCCGTTTGGGTTTTGTATTTCGGATGGACCGTTTAAGCTGGAGAGTGTCCACCGCCAAACGTCGCGAACAAAACTTCATCTGCCAGCGGCCATGATTTCGTTATCTGTATTTTTTTTGGTTATTTTTTTAAAACTCATATGTTAGTCTTTGTGTTAAAAAAAATGGGATTTTTTCATCAACCGTTTCCCAGAAAAAAAAATCGCAATTTGGCCATCTTTTTTCGGACCTCTAGGTAGACGTAACCCCTTAAATCAGCTAAAAAAATCGAGCACTTAAAAAAGTGCATCGCAAACTGCCGATGCGAGTCGTAAGAAGTTAACGTCTCGTACAAAAGTCTACTACTCCACTCGAGAAAGACTGCGTTATCGTTCGCAAAGCGGGCTGTCCCAACAACAACAAAAAAAACACGTCCGATTGACACCTCCACCGAGCGCCCTGCGCGTCGATTAGAGATGGTCGTGAAACGTCACTAATTTCAGTTCGCGCGTTCAGTGACCGCTTTAAAACAGGAGATACGCAATTGGCGAGTAGATGGGGGAGGGGGGGGGGTAGAGGTAGAGAGAAAACGTACGCAAAAAGTGCCGCTCCCCGTATTCGAAGGTTTCCACGAAAAAGTCTCAAGGGAAAACAATGCGGCTTCCCTCGCCGTCGTTCAACGTACGCGTAATATCGGACCGCGATTACGTATCGAGAACGAAATTATCACGGCGGTTCGAGATATCGAAATGAGACAAAAGTATACGTCATAGTTGGAAACGCGCCTACGAGGTGCACCGTCTTTGCCTCATTCGTTGCACAGTTGCCTTTTACGCGAATTCTAAAATAAGCCCCTTCCAGGTGACGATTTGCGAAACATGCTGAATTTTTTTACGGCCGAAAGATAAAGGAAAAACAAATCATTTCGAAGAAGCTCATTTTGGCAAAAACTAAAAAATATTCGCGTCTTACCGCTCGTTTATCCTCGTATTCCAGTTGTACATCGGCGTCTCTCAGATCTCGCCTCTCTCACCTCGTTCGCGTACCTCGTTGTTTGGCACTCGCGGGTCAGAGTAGTGTCCAGGATTGGCAACCGTGAGAAGCATCACGGGCGTCGTTTTTCCGCGCATACTCTTCCGTTTTTACCGCAAAAAGAGAATAAAGAAGAAGAAAAGAAGCTCACTCGCGCACGCACACACACAGGCACCTATAGACACTGTAAACTCGTATTTTCACCTCATTTCGGGCAAAATTCCCCGCGTATTTACCCACCGATGCTTTTTTCTCGTTTCATTGTCTCGTAGCGATGACGTAGAGCGAGAGTTATTTATTTACTTTTTTTTTTGTTCACGGCATTGCAACGCGTTTGGCGGGATTTTTCGTAACTCGATAAAATGAGGCACCAGTAACGAGGAACGATGCACGACTGGTCGTGATACGGACACGGAGACGCGTGTATAGATATACGCGAGCGTAACTCGAAGGACCCGCTCGGCGGCTCCTCACGTTGTGTTTCTCTCGCCGCACCGTTCGTGTAAACCGAACGCTGGAGCGATGCACGCTCCCTCTCTCTCTCTTGCTCGAGCGTACACACGCGCACTAGACCGCGGACTTTCCCTCTGTCTCTCTCCCACTTCGGCTTTATTTTTATTTTTTCATACAACGCCGACGAAAAACTACACCGACTGGTACGAGCGGAGGAGCCTACGCTTACGTGCTTTCATATACATCTATATACGACAAAACAAACAAACGAAAAGAAACGCGCGCAATGTTTCTTATCCGTTCTGCTCCTCATCGCGATACTACTTTGCGTCTCTCTCGCTCTCCGGCTTCACCGTGCTGCGCGCCACACTCGAGGCACTGCAACGACTGCGCAATGCGCTCCCCGAATATGGCGGATACCGTGCGACTGAAAGACCGCACGATCCACCGCTCGAGAGAAAGAAGGAAAAAAAACCAACGCCGCTCCGGGGGGAACTACAGCCATCTGGCGGCAACTTCGACAAGCTGGGGCGCAAAGTGAGAAGCTTTGTTAGCTGTAGACGGTAACAATGTTGCCTGGGCGAACGAAAAATTGAGTTGTGTCGTGTGTGTTTTGGCAGGTTGCCGGCGGAACTCGGAAAAAAAAATATGGCCGATCGAAATTGACTTTTCGTGAAGAAAATCGCGGGAAACTGGGAGATAACCTCAAAAACGTTAAATTATTATAAATAAAACGTTATTGCATATTATTAATCGTTATTGTTGCGTTAGGGAATGAGCATGGCTCGATGCAATTTTTCGAAGCGGCCTAACCTCCCCTGTGATAAATTTCCATTTCGTGCAGATCTGGCGAGGTTAGTTCTCCCGGTGCTTTTGGTAATTCATCAGATAAGTGACTTTTCCGAAAAATGAGCCTAACTTTTTTCGTTACTTCGCGTTATTTCGTTATTTAAAGTTATAGGGTTTCGCGGAAACACGTGATAAAATGTCAACGCCTATATTGGGTTTGTTTGGGTTTTTGAAAAATTCGAAATTGTTTTTAACTATTTTTTGCTCGAAAAAAATTGTTAATGAAAAATTTCAGCTTCCCTCGACCGCATACTATCATTTATAGCCCAATAAATGAGAAAATAGTAAAAAAAAAAATTCGGAAAAGTCACATCTAAAGAATTACTCTACTTTTCTATGACGAAGCTTGCATCGTTGGAATGTAACGAAAATGTTTTTTTTTTATTTACCATATTTTCTTTGGCAGATTTGAGCTACAAAAATCACGCAAAGAATTTTCTGATTTTAATTTAGCTATCTACTACAATTAAAAAATATGATTTTGAATGATAATGAATATGAGAAATTGCAAAGAGATTTCGTTGCATTGCAACGATGCAAACTTCAATCCCATACTTTTTTTTCCCTGCGTATCTTTCAATATTCCGTCCCATCGTGGATTAATTACATTTATAATTAGAATTACATCTATAGTAATCATTTTTAAGGTATTCAATGAAGTCGAAATTTTCTAGTATTAGTACGTCACGGATAAATTCTATTTTTCGTATACCCTCGCAGCTTTATACACGTGATTTTTATTGTCTTCGGGCCGCATCTTTTTACAACATTGAAAGAAATGTACAAATATCGATTCACTTTGATCGACATCGATTCCACAAGCAGGCGTAGGCCAAAGTGTGAAAAATCGCGAGAATTATCGTCATCGCCGTGACATCTAGCCAGAAGTTGTTCTTTTGAAAGTCGTATCTGTCGAGGACCTGCGAACCCTCTGTCAAGCAGGGCAACTCCGGGTCCAAGTTTTCGCAAGCTGACGGAATGAAATCCAAGAATCCGTTATTTACACGAGCAAAAAGAGAATAGAAATTATTGAAAATATTGTTGAGATTGAAGTTTGCATCGTTGGAATGCAACGGAAATTATTATTTTTTCATTGCTCATTTTTCTTCTGCACGTCTTAGTGGCAAAAATACGTCAACATTTTTTTTAATTGCTTATTTTTAAATGTACGGTCTGAATATGCGGAAAAAAATTGTAGAACGATGAAAATGAGGAAATAACAATATAAAGAAGGATTTTCGTTACATTCCAACGATGCAAACTCCAATGCCATGAATTTTGGAATTTCCGTACTTATATTGTGCACACCCTCCCACTGGAGGATCGTCAATGCCTCAGTCGAATGCAACAGCCAGGATATGTATCTGACCCAGCTGATGACGATTGGCAATGTCCTGGAAATGACGAATCACCACGCGATAAGAATCGTAGAACAAATTATGCAATCTTGTTAGCTCGAGTAACTTTTTACTTTTTAAACCCCTCGAGGACACATCTCTGTAGCTAATTTCAAAGTGCATCGGGGTCAAGTTGACCCCTAGAGATCGTTCTACCCCAAGGTATCCAAAAACTCGGTTTTTTAGAAAGAAAAAAAAACGTATTATTGAGGTTCTTGCGATCAATTTATTCAAGTCTAGAGCTGCATGCTGTGATGTTGAAGAGCAAGAAATGCGTTTTCCGTAAACCGTAAAGAAATTCGAAAGTGCATGAGAAATATGTTGAAGCCAGATCGACTCCGAGTGTCCTCGAAGGGTTGCAATTATTATGGCCGAACATCATACAGTCGACTCTCGATATAACGAATCTCCAGGGGAGTTTGTTATATCGAGGTTTCGTTATATCGAGATCATATTCCTCAAAATGTTCTTTAAAAAAATATAATAATAATAATCGAGTTTTATTCGCACAACTTGCTTTACAAGTTTTTTACAAAAAGTTAAAACAATATATTAATACTATAAATATACAGATATTTTTTAAACAAAGAAAGGTTTTAATTAGAGCATTTTTTACAAGTAATTAGCAATTAGAGAATAACGTATATTATTATCTTGTTGTATCAAGGTTTGTCGTCTATGGGAAGAGAATAGACAAATCTTCGTTATATCGAGGTTCGACTGTACATCGACTGGTAGGGATGAGACGAGAATTTCTGTGATTCGCAACAATCGATAGAAAGTCTAAAAATTCTCTTCTAAATTCAATTACCCAAGCTTAACGAACGGTCCCATTGTAATCATGAGGATATAGTCGAACGGTACCAAGTACGCCATAGCGAGTGGCACACTGTCGAAAGCCGCGGAAAAGAAGCAACCTAGAGAACAAGCAATTCATCGATACATACCAAAAAACAATTCACAATTAGAAAGAATGCGAAGCCAGATGCAAATTTTTCTCTACACCAAAGAATGTCATTCATATTGTTCAGCTGACAGGGTGTCTACTGACTTGAAAAGTCATGAAAAATCTTGAATATCATGAAATTACACTCGACCCTGAAAAAGTCATGAAATGTCATGAAATATTACCAGTCTACATGAATTATTATACCCTACCAAATTATCGTTGAGTCGATATTCAATATGAACTAACTTTGTGGTACTTGTCGATAGAGAAGCGAATATCGAATCGATAGAAAATAAAATAGAAGAAAGTAAAAGAAAATGATGCGTTATCTCAACATATATTAGTTTTTCTTTGTTATTCGTGTAAAGCGACTAGATGATATTACTCAAAGTTCCTAAATGTATGTAATATTTTTCGAGATGTTCCCAAAATATATTTCTTTACAGCAATCTTGAAATTATGTTTGTCTCACATTTTTTACTACATATGGAATTGTACAGTTTGGTGACTTTTCGTTTATTCCGTATACTTTTTATTGGCATACAACACACATCTGTTTGAAAGAGCAAAATAAAAATATAAAAATTTATAAAATCGGTCGCACTGTAGAATCATTAAGTATACTTCTATGCCAGAAAGTCATACTAAGAGTCATGAAAAAATCCCCATTCCTTGCCTTAAAAATCCTTAAATGTCATGCAATTTCAGTTCTGGTCAAAATTAGACACCCTGACTGATGTTTCAACCAATTGTCCATTGGCTGAATGATGGCAATTGAGTAGACAGATTACAAAGGCTTCCGTAGGCTGAAAGACTTTTACCGCAAGCCGTGGAAACGTTCATGGTGAGAATAGCCAGGAGCAAGGTTAATCCGAAGGCCTCCAATGTCCTTCGCAGTCCCGCTATCCAGTAGACAATCGTCGTGAACAGAACCGGCTCCACTATCAATCCTGGAAGCTAGGTGAGATTGGTGATATTGAAGTTTGCATCGTTGGAATGCAACGAAAATAATTTTCTTCCATTTGCCAATGTTTCTTTGGCAAAACGAAACCTCGGAAAACCTTTTTTTTGTTGTTGAGATTCTCATTAAAGACCTACAACCTTAATCCATGGAGGATGATTTTAGATGAGGATAAAAATGAAGAATAAAAGAAGAATTCTTTGCAGTCCAACGATGCAAACTTCAACAAGAATGAGATTGTTTGCTAATGACTTGCCAACATCCATGGTCCATTTCTCATTAAGCTCGGGATTACGATTTGCAAGAATGATCTCTTTTCGGTCACCACGCGATACAGCTCTATCAAGGTGGGCGCTTACCAAAGAAACGATGCGAGATACGTAATAGAGATGACTCGGATACATTCCGGCTCGGTGTTCCCTCAAGAACAACGGCAACTCCTGGGGTATCAAGGATAGAGTAGCGTACATGGGGAAAAACGCATTTTCCGATACGAGAATAAATACAACTCCTTGAACCGCTTGAACGCCCAATTGATCTAAATTTATCGCGCCCACGAAACATAGACCCGCCATTATGGCGAGACACTGCAAAAATAAACATTCATTTTCCATTCCATGGCCATCGTATGGGCACTTTTTCGAAAGTTGATGGAATTTTCTTCGTCCTGGGATGATTTACCAATTTTTGAACTATGCGGACACACTGGACCGAGGGATCTCGCAGTACCTGCACGAATCCTCTGTGGGTGAGCCAGTAGAGTCTCTTCCAACTTCTTACCTGCTTGCTAAACAACATTTTCTCCACAGCATTTCAATTTATCGCCGTAGGAATATCTCAAAAAGTTTGCAAATTCGATCCAGCTGAGTACTCACAAATGACTCAAATTCCGAACATCCCCGCGCCACTGAAACAAATAATTCATTCATTGTCATTCGCCGTTCATTTGTTTCCGGTGATTATTTTTCTTTGTTTGTCCATTTTTCATAAACAAACGAGTAATCTCAGCTTGCTCTTTCTTCCAGATTTTGAAAAACGGTGGCAAAGCTTACGTCGTAGGAGGAAGCCATATGGAGCTCGAGCTGCAATATCACATCCATCTCACGACAGGCATCGCTGCTGAGAAAAGCGTCGCAAACTCTCTGAGCTATTCGGCGACTGGAATCCTCATCCCGCGGCGCGATTGCCAATGTTGCTACGAGAAAATCCGCTGGATTGTACGTTCTCGGACACTCGTGGCCGAGCCTTTTGTAAAATAACATTCTCATTATACGATCGTTCTCGTTGCTGTACTGAGTCACTTTTCTTTTCGTTTATTCTGGGAGAAGTAAATTATAACAATTTAAAAAGAGGTGTAATGTTATTTTTTGTTCGTAAAATGAGAGGGAAAACCGAAGCAAAGGAATATAGTGGTTCAAATACTTCCAAAATTGGCATAAGGGATTGACCCTTTTGGCGCGTTACCTTTCGCCACGTCAATGAGGGCGGGGGGTCATCGAGGACCCCATTTTGTCGAAGCAAAATGTGGGAACCTGGCGTCGTCAGAGATTCAACGCGCCCAATTAAGGCTTAACAAATATCGTCAATGAATTCGTTTATTTATCTTATTACTTATTAAGGGGGGAGATACCTTTAAGCGAGGAAAAAATGTGCTGTTTTTCATGATTTTTTGTAGAATGAAAGATTTTTTCACCATTTTTGAGACTTGGGGTATGTTTTATTTCTACTTTCGGCTGTGACGTGCCATTTTTTAAAAATTAATCTTTAAAAATGGCGGAGGTATGGTACAGTCTTCTAAACTGCATTTTCAAAACTGTCGTGACGTATAGCTAAAAAACTAATCGACCGATTCTGATGAAATTTGGTATACATTTTTGTAACCTTATTATCTAAAGCAAGACCCTAAATGTTTTAAAGCATTTTTAAAAGTATTTTTTACTGCAAAATGTAGCCATTTTTTTTCGGAAAATTTAATCTTTTTTGTTTCGAAGCGTACCATTTCATTGATTTTCAACATTTTTTACTTTTTCTTAGTTCATTTTCTGCGTATGAGTGTTAATGAAAGACAAATTCTCGTTGCTTTGTTTCAGATTAATCCTGCCGACGCACATAGGGGTATTTAAGGCGGGATATACATTTACATCGATCAAAAAATCGATTTCTTTTTTTTTCTTTCTTTAAACGATAAAACTCTATATGTAGAATATTTTCCCAAAGTTTCAAAGGGAAATTCGAAAAACTTCAAACGTTACAGCCCGTCGACGCTGTAACTCACCGCTCGGATTCGGAGCGGGCGTGAACTTCAAACGCGTTTTTCTCAAAACTGCATTATCGAAATTGGCGTGCAGGATTACTCAAAAACTAGTAAGCCGATTGAGTTGAAACTTGGTAGAAATAGTGATAATATTGGTATCTTCTACTTGACGAAAATTGTTTTTGAAAAATTGGAAAAAAACTACTTTTTTAATCGTCGTTTTACATAAATGTTGCGTGAAATGTTGATTTTTTATGTAAATGCGTGTCATTTTCTCAAATTTGCATTTTCTTTATTTTAATTACCGTCACATAGAAACTATACATGTTCTAACTGAAAAAATGTTTTGACTTTTTTGCAAATCAAAGTCTATGGGAAGCTAGACTTGAACTTTTTGATCCACTGAATACGAACCCGAAGTCTAATTTGACGAAGCCGTCATATTGAAAATGGCGGATCCAATATGGCGGCTGTAAATGGCAAAAACTATAGGATTTTTTCCAAATTTGATGATCTATTTTTTTTGGGAGTTTATTTCATGTAACAGCGACCCCGAAAACTCCCGAGTACCAACTTTCGCTATCATCAAACAACGTTTTGCATTTATGGTCCGCCATCTTGAATTCTCGAATTTTGAGTGCAGATTTGTAATCAGCGACCCCGAAAACCCCCGAGTACCAACTTTCGTTATCATCAAACGACGTTTTGCATTTACGTTCCGCCATATTAGATCCGCCATCTTGAATTCGCGAATTTTGAGTGCAGATTCGTAATCAGCGACCCCGAAAACCCCCGAGTACAAAATTTCAAGCCAATTGCACGTAAAGAAAAATGTATGCCTCAAAGGGTTAACAGCGGAAGAGAAGTTTCGCACCTGGAGAAAAATTTCAACGCTTGTTCCTTCGTTCCAGCGAAGGCGATTCGTCCGTCGGCAACGAGGATGATACGATGAAATGTGTCGAAAATGGCCGAGCTAGGCTGATGAATCGTGCACAAAACGGTTCGGCCCCGACGCGCAAATTCCGTCAATTGGGAAACCAGGACACTCGCAGAGTGTGAATCTTGACCCGTCGTTGGCTCGTCGAGGAACAGAATTTTCGGATCTGTGAGTAACTGCGGAAAAAAGAGTCTTACTGAATCGATGGATCGTGCAGAGCTTCAAGGGAACGGGAATTATACTTTTCCATATCGGAGTCACTAGGCAGCATCAATATTATGTTCGATGAAAGTGCAATTGCAAATTCGCATGCACCTTAATCCGAAACCTTAAGGCGAAATGAAAGTTCAATTTTTCAATTGACGAGTAAAAACTGCTGCATCTACTTTTCCATCGTACCTCAGTCGCGAATGCCAAACGTTTTCTTTCTCCGCCGGACAGTACTTTGTCGTAGCCTCCCGTGCCGATTCGGGCGTCGCGCCGTGACGAAAGGCCAACTTCCTTCAAAAGACTCTCCACCCTCTCGCCTATTTCCCAATTTTCCATCCGTCTGTCCAGTTTCATTCGAGCCTGAGAGAAAAGTCCTTAAATTCAGAACTTTTTCGAAAGAATTCAACTCTTCTTTCGAGCCAAGAATTCAATTAAGACTTTATATACCTTTGGATGGTCGAAAAACAAGGCTTTTCTTAGGATTTTTTTGAAATACTAATAAAGCAATCAAAATGAGGTTTGGAGGGTTTATTTTGAATACTGTAGGTACTGAAATCAACTTTCTATTTGCCTTTTTTTAGGCCTTTATCGGGCGGACTTGTTAGATACGCACATGAGCACGTAGAAGAAAAACGATTTTTTTTCGTTATCTAAATGCGTTTTGCTAGCGAAGTACACACAATTTTTGCAAAATATTGATTTTTGAAAATTTGGCACCATTTTGAAAAGAATGGCATTTTTTACTAAAAAAAAACGATCTGCATTTGTTTATAAAAATCGTAATCTATAATAAATAATATATTTATATTATAAATAATAATATTATTTATATTAAAAATATTAATATTATTTTTAAAAACGATATTATATAATAAATATTATAACTACAATAAAAATCGATCGTTCAAATCGTGTGTACTTTTTGCTAGAAAATCTGTCTAGAAGCTACAGTTGAAATTTGAAGTCAATCGGTTGAAAATTGTACGAGCTACAAGTCCGCCCGATTTTGAAAGCATGGTTTCAAGGAGAACGCTTTCGGAGATTCAAAATAATTTTTCTTTGGACCATATAATTCTTGAGATATTTATATATATCAACCTATACTTCTTGGAATGTTTATACACCGTTTAACCCAATTAAAAAAAAACGATACATTTTTGTCTCTCAAAGGTATATAAAGCCTTAAAACTTCGTAATAGGACGGGAATAAAGGCATTCATTTTTTGTTCACACTTACCATAAACCACATGTGCTCGAGGACCGTCATGGTGCCGATAAAAATATCCTCCTGGTGCATGAAACCACTGCAATGTCTCATGAAAGACGGACCCGGTATTTGCCCGTTTATTCGCACGTCACCGTGCACGATTATTCCAGCTAAAAGAAAAACGGTCCATTCTCCCAAGTAACTGTACCGAGTTTTTATTGTGAGAAAATTCAATTGGACACTGCTCGAATATTAATTTCACTCACGACTCGTTCTCAATGCCAGGGCAGTCATCAAGGAACTTTTTCCAGCTCCGCTGTATGCGAACAATCAAACGTCAAATTCACCCAAAAGCAGCGTGCAAAATACAATTTTAGTTTACATATTTTCCCAGCTGTGTGCGCGAATATTTTTAATTGTACGGATGCAAGAAATAGAGGAAAAAATAGCAGTTTATTTTCATGCAATGCCATTTTAGAGTATTTGGAGTCGAATAAAAATTCCAATAATCGCAAATTGTATACAAAATGCCGGTAAAAATTCCAGTCATATAAAATATTCAGGAATAAAATGAAGGGGCTATGTCTAGTTGTGAAAGTGGAAAAATAACTTTTTCCAAAACCGAGACATTTTGACAGCATATCATTTCATAAATGTTGTCTGAAAATTTGAAGGTGAACGGATCAAAATTGAGAAATTTATAGGTCTGTTGACGCCTGTTGAAACTCTCGGAGCGTCGTTCGAAACTTCAAACGCTTTGAAAAATATCTCAAAAACTACTGCATCGATCTTCCTGAATTTTTTAGGGCCTTTTCTACGTACAAAAAATAGTATTTGATAGAAGGGATTTTTTTCGGGTACGCTTTTGAAACCCCCTCCCTTCTCCCTCTTCGATCGGGCTGAAATTTTGCACAAACCTTCCTTTTAATATTTTTAAACGACCCCTAAAGGGATTTTTGACGACGTGCAATAGTTTTTAGGTTTGAGTTTGGGTTTCTTTAGTTATTTTTGTTTCGTCAAAATGAAGGGCGCGATAACATATATAGGTATGAACTGAGACGTAGCAGATATAGATGTAGCCGGCCCGCGTTAAGGGGTTAGGCCACTCTAAAGGCCGAAAAATAGGCTTTCTGGGGATTTTTTTTCTTTAGAAAAACTACAAAATAAATCGGGATTACAAAAAAGGGTGTTTATCATACATATCAGTGACTGTATACGATAATTTTTTTGAAGCGATTAATTTCAAAATGGCGGCTGTGCAGCGTTTATCTCGAAACGGCATTTTTTAAGTTGGCCGGAGAAATAACTCAGACAGTTTTCAACCGATTTACTTGAAATGTTGAATATATACGCAGTATTTTGAAATGTTGAACAGTACGCAGGTTTTTTTGATATTGCATAGTTCATTTGTCATTAACAATTATCTGACGATTTTTTGGGCAAATGTTTCACTTTCCAAAAATGTGCCTGATAAATCGTTTAAACTATTGCCAGTTCGCCCCTAAATCTCTTTAGGGGTTGTCTTAAAATATTAAAGAGAAGGTTTGTGCAAAATTTCAGCTTGATCGCGAAGGGTGGGGGGTCTGAACCTTACCCTTAAAAAAAAAATTAAAAATTCAATATCTCCAAAACTATTGCGAGACGTCAAAAATCCCTTAAGGGGGTGTCTTTAAATATTAAAAGGAAGGTTTGTGCAAAATTTCAGCTCGATCGGCGAGGTGGTTCGGAACCTTATCCTTTTTTCCCGCTGTATACTCTCGATATGATAAACGAAAAGTGCCCATTGTTTCGCAAAAATCAAGACTCACTTCGAACACGCGCCTGTTTTTAAAATTTGATATTTCGGAAATTCCTTCGATTGATAAATCGATTATAATTAAATATTTTTACACAAAAAAATTACAAAATTACTTTTTCAAATACGTAATTTTTGTAGACATTTATCATCACGATTTTCTAAAAAAAAAAGGTTAAAAAATGAGCTGTTTTCAACTGTTACAACTAGGCCTAACCCGTTAAGCAATACTTTCTATTTTCCTTCCCCTATTTCCAGTTCCAAATACGTTTACCTTCCTCCCAAAATAGCCGTCAAATCGCCAGGTTCGACTGCACCGCGAACTAAAAACAACGCGAAAATGACATCTTCTCTCGCTTCATTTCGTTCAATGTTTATCCCGTCACTTTCAGATGCCGTATCTCACCGTTATTGACGAGCTGTTTGCAAATACTACTGCCACGATCCATCACATAAACGGAGAGATCTCGCCACGAGAGAGTGACGCCCTTGTCCATAGAATCGAAGAGCTCGGCCACTCTCGATTTCGCCGAATTTTCGAACATTTTCGACTTTTTTTTTCCAAATATTCGCAAATTTAAGTAGTCGTGCGACCGCGAGAATTCATCGAGGCGTTTTTTTTTCTTGGCTCCGTAAGGAAACCTTAGCGCTGAGACGCGCGACTGCGATCGCGATAACTCCCTGTACACGACTGCGTAAGGGTTGCCCCGGTAGATTTCTCGGCGAACGGGATTTGCCGTATAGGAGGGAGCTCGTGTCCTCTCGGACTTTCGACCTATCGGACGAAAATCTAGATCTCGATGAACGAATCGCCGTTCGTTTATCGACAGTTTGGACGAAATGTTTTTTCCCCCTTAAATCATCGCGTTTTGTCGATTATGGTATAGATCAGTTTTGCCAACGTAGACCAAAATGCTCGGTCGTTGTTGGTTGATTGAAAAAAAAGTGCGTGTAGCTTCCGACAAGTACCTGACACTTGGGATTATGGAAATCGAAGACCGAAACCTTATACGTTCGGCTTGGACCTCGCGCCATACGCTTGGACCACATGTATTATTATGATAGCGAACTCCCCGGCAAGGAGGAGCGGGAAGAATGCGTGGCTGGCGTCTTTCCTGCACAATGACGGGATCACTTTTAAGGGGAGGGTAGGGGTTTCAACGTGAAAAAAAAACACTTTTTTGCGAATTTTTTTCATCTATATGGATAGAGTAAATTTATTGAAACCTTTTGTACATTGTTGAGTGTCATTTCAAGAACATTCCGTGAAATGTGTACGCGAAAATATCCACAAACAAGCCGGTGCGCGTGTTTTTCTCGAAACCACTTTTTCAAAGTCCGTGTTCACTGCCATTTGAAAACTACATGACCGATTTATTTCAAACTTGGTACACAATTTCTACATATAAAATACCTCGATCCAACGGTTAGTTTGAGATTTTTTTTACCTTGAGGGGGTTTTCCACCGCCAAAATGGCGGAATTTTTCGTGAAAAATGGCACTTTTCACTTTACATGACCAACAAAAATTTAGAAATGAAAAAAAATTATCAAAGACCGTTGGGGGGAGGATTTGATGATACTTTGACTAAATTTTAATGGTACTTGATTTCAAATAATTTCTAGCTGAGATACAGTGAACACCGCAAATCGTGTTTTTCCAAAGGCGTTCTTGGAAAAGCTTTGTCACCGGCTTGTTTGTGGATATTTCCGCGTACAAATTTCACGAAATGTTCTTTAAGCGACACTTAACAATGTACAAAAGGTTTCAATAAATTTATTCTATCCATATAGATGAAAAAAATTCGAAAGGAAGTGTTTTTTTTCACGCTGAAACCCCTACCCTCCCCTTAATGCCGTGCCTTTGAGGCCACGAAACAATAAAAAAACAGACCGTGAAACGATCTCGCAAATCCGGTACTCGAAAACAATATTGAGAAATCATTACAGTGTAACGGGTCGCAAAATAGATGATTTTCGCGATTTTTTTTCGATGGTTAAAATACGCTAATCAGTCTGATTTTTCATGTCAAATCAAAGCATTGGTAAAAAACAGAAAATAATTTTTTAAACGTTTTTTTGTATTTTTTATTATTTTTTTTAACGGTTGAAAATGTCTTCGAAAAAAGGGAGTGCTCACGGTGTGCACGGTTGTGGCCGTAAATATTTTCTGAAACTGAATTTGTAAAAAGATTATTAATCGGTCTGAAAGCCGCTATCTTGCTATGGAGGTTTTTTTAAATCAAAATTGACAAAATGGCGGCGGTTTGAATAAAAGTATGGAATTTAGACTATTTTGTCGACAGTTTTTCGTTAAAAAAAATATGAAGATTTTAAAAAAAGCTTCCATAGCAAGATCAAGAATGGCGTGAAGAATGTTGTGTCAAAATTTGAAACGGATAGCTTGAAAATTCTTCCTTTGAGAGTGTACACAGTTTTGAAAAACATTTCGAGAAAAACGTGTTTAAAGTTTTGAGTGCGGTATTTTCATATTAATTGTCTACTTACGATCAATCGGCGATGCCAGGTCCATATTTATAACCGTCTACACTATCGGATAATGCAAAAAAAAAAACGATTTTTTGAAAATTTTACACTGTGATGATCCCTTGATGACATTATTTTCCGAGCTGGCTTTCCGACGGGTTTTTCTAGGGTGATAAAACGTCTAACCGGTATAAAAATGTACGAAATCTTAATTTGTACAAATTGTAATATGTATAGGGAGATTAAGGGGTTAGGCTACTGTGACGAGCCGAAAATCAGGATTATTCAAAGAAATTAATTTTGCAGAAATAAAAAAAATTGCAAAATCGTTGTGACATTTATTCGTATGTACATTAACGAAGTTGTGTACCAAGTTTCATAAAAAAAGATTAATCATTCAAAAAGTTATAAACAATCTCGTGAAGGATCTTTGAACGTGAGAGCCTCAACGGGGTACTTGATTTTGACCACCCGGCTGATCTGAAAAAAAAACAAGTTTTTTTTCTTAAAATAGATAATATTGATCATTATTGTTAATAACTAATGAAAAAAATGTTAAGAAGAAAAACTTCGGTCAAAACTAAGCTACTATTACACTGATTAATCCATTCAGTAGATGTCGAAAAATCGTGTACACCGTTTTCAAAAACATAGTTTCGAGAAAAATGCGTTTGAAATTTTACTAGCAGTTCCATCGTTGTAATCATGAGTTTACCTTCAATCTACAACACCTGCACCATATGTTGGACCTTCCTCTTCAATTTGAGTTACCTCAACCGCCGAACGAGTGTTCCTAATTTTCACAGTAGCCTAACGTCTTAATTTCGAAAAAAAATGATATCAAATCAATTTTGCCAGAACCGACTGTCCAAAATTACAAATGTTTTCTACAAACTAACCCTTCGAATGAAATACTACAGGTTTATATTTTATCCGGAAAAAAGTGCACTTTCCATTAACTCTTCACTTCCCCTAGAAACCTAAGAACAAAAGTATGTGCAAGAGATAGCCAATCTTTTTATAATCGTATCTTTTTTCGATATCATTTATGGCGAGTTTTTTTTTTCATTCATTTTTCGCATTAGGCAAGTACGCAGAATATTTCCGTCTACATTTGTGTCACGTTCGTCGCATAGACATTTATTATAATTTGTCCCGAGAATATTGAGTTTCATACTAGACTCGATTCAGCATCAATGCCGGGACTTTTTATCTTCGTGGAACTTGTAGATATACCCGCCGTATCGAAATATATGTATATATATATCCCCTCACACGTTACGGGCCGTGAGAGAAGCATCACGATCTTCCGAGTTATATATATATATATATAGAATTTCACCGGCGTATATTGGGGCTTGTTATTTTTCGTAGAGCTTCACACTCGCGTACACACATGTGGGCATTTCTTTTCTCACGTGTGGTCACACGGTGTAATTGTCAACCGGTTTATAGACATCGCGGTTACCGCGGATACCGGAGCAGCACGCGGTTGACTTTGCTTCGACGATTCCGGACGTGACGAGAGAAGCATTCGCAAAATCTTTCACCGCTCATTTTTTTTTCTTCTATTTATTCATTAATTTTTTTTCAATTCGCACCCAGAACACGATACACCGATCGGGATACCGATAACGCAATTGTCACGCCGTATCACTTCACGTATTCATTTTCAAATTGCTTATCCTACGCGCATACATGCAGGCGAGTTGTATAAAAACGAGAATAAAAGACGCTTCTCAACGTTTTACATCCCGGACGGATATCATTATGATACTAATTGTGTTTTATTTTACAATCGGGGAGAAGTTCGAAATTCAATTTTGTAAAAAAAAACATTTCGATTCGATAAATTATCTTATTAAATACCAACAATATATGCTACGAATATACAGGGTGGACCATTTAACGTGACTACCCCAAATATCTTCGTTGCCTTTAGAGTGACGAAAGCAAACCCAAACAATCCCAAAATATGTTGGTGAAAAATCATTTCAAGGTCATAATATCATAGATCGTTGGATTCGTCTGAATATCAGCTACAACGTCTCAATAAAAAAACAACATGTTCCCATTTGAATATCCATTGATGACCTTGAGAACGCAAATCTATGACCTTGAGAAAAATGAATTTTTTCACCACTGTATCAGCCCTTGGAAATCAATCAAATTACCTTGTGACATTTTTTTCGTCACTCTAAAGGCAACGGAGATATTTGGGGTGGTCACTTCAAGGCCTTAGGCCAGAGTAACGGGTATAAAATCATGTGCGAATTGAACAATTTTTTTCGTATGAAGAAGTGATTCATAAAATTAATTACACATCTATTTAGTATGAATATCAAGCTGTTAGAAAATATTTATATATATTTTTTTCGATCCACAAAATGGCCGACTACTAATATTTTCTTTTATCTTTTTTTAGGCGCTCCGCGGCGTGACATTTAGCAACCACAATTTTTTTACCTAGAACAAAAAACAAAAATTCTGGTCAATCTACATTAGAATACCTGGAGAAGTAGGTACGGAATTTTAAAAAATTGTTTCATTTAAAAGTTGTAGGTATTTGAACTTGAGAAATGAATTTTAAGTGAAAAATTTCGTTATAACTGCTCATAAACTGCCCATAAAATGAAAAGATTTCGATTAATCAGAAATTTCGTACGTACTTCTCTGCGAAATGCAATTAGGAACATAACTTTTAAATTTGAAGTAAATCGAGTGAAAATTGTTGAAGTTATTTGTCACGCCAATTGGAAAAAAAGCTTTTTCGAGAAGTGTCGAATAGTCGGCCATTTTGTATATCGGAAGAAAAAAAAATCTAACAGCTTGATATTCATACTTAATAGATGTGTCATTAATTTTATGAGTGAAGCACTTTTTCATACGAAAAAAAATGGTTAAATTCGCACATGATTTTATACCCGTTACTGTGGCCTAAGGACTTAAATGGTCCACTCTGTATAAGGTGTATATTATTTCAAGGGAATTGACTATAGTTGAGAACTTGGAAAATATGTGCTACGCTCTATGAGCAACGCAGTTGTTCACGCGACGTTTTTCTCTTCGTAATTTCGTTCTTCGTGTTGCAAATACGACGTTTAAGATATTCTTCAGTTTTTGGATTGCGTCCATCGGCGACCGGTGGACGTCCTTGTCCCTTTTTGGCCTATTTCGATCTCATAGTCTTGGAGAGGAGCGCTAGAAAAGCGAGGAACCGGAATGCAATGATGAGGCAGACAAGGCTGATTATATCCACCCAAAAGTCCTCCTGTTTGAAATAGCACAGCAAACAAATATCAACAAATGACGAAGTGCACAAAGTCTCCTTGACAATGGAAATTTATTGATAATTTTCATGATTTTTCCTTCAGCGCTCGCTCACCTCTCGGAAGTTGAACGTTTGAAGTACCATACTTCCGGTTTTCGGACACGTGGCGTTACTTCGAGTACAGGCAATGGAATCGACGTTGGACCATTGGTTTATCAGTAGTGCTTCGTTGCCGTAACGAAACCAGGAGAGATAGGAAAACCATTTGAAGTAAGGAGGTACCGAGCTTTACAACAACAAAAAAGTACGAAAATAATTTTTTACAATCTTAGCAGCTGTAATTATATATTCGTTCGCCACAACGAGACTTACGCAGTGTTCAAGAAAAATCCACCGAACAGCAAAAATGGAATTATCACTGGTGGTCCGACGGAGAGGGCCATCGAAATATTTGTACTCGCACAAGAAATTAAATATCCTGAAAATGAAAATAATACGGTGAGGCTCGAATGTGCTGCATCGACGTTTTACGAATCGACGCTGAAAAATGTTGAAGGATTTGTAAAACGAGATCGATTCCTCCTATACACGGCGTAACTCTATCTGGCCAGGGAGATTATGTACCGTCTGTTTACCAAGATATTAATCCCTCGTTCGAATAAATAAGTTTTACATCGAAGAAAAGCATCGAAAAAAAATACGCTTGATTTTTTGTGTTCGTGAAAAAATATCGCGTTGCAAATCTCACCAATTCTGCGCTACTCAGGAAAAACAAGTTGAGGTCGGTGTACCAAAAATTGTCAGAGCACTATTTTTTACACTCAGTCAATTGCGACCAAAAAATAACAAATAATAATTCTTTCTACAATATTTTTTAGATAAAAATTCGCATATTCTTCGCCCCTTTCACCCGAAAATTTGCATCCTTTTCCAGCCTTTAACGGATTACGACAGTGTTTTAAATTTCACAAAATCGATTTTTTGCATAATCTGATAGTATAGACGATTATAAATATGCCGTCCAATTTTTTGGGCGAAATTCGAATAATTTCGATCGCTACAACCTTTCTTAGAGAAAGTGATTCGATGAAGAAACTTTAAACGCGTCTTTCTCGAAACGTCGTTTTTCAAAGCAGTGTACACTCTCAAACGAGGAGTTTTTTTTCGAGCTATTCCTCTCAAATTTTAACACAACATTTTTACGCCATTCTTTATCTTGCTATGGAAGCTTTTATTAATCTTCATATTTTTTTAACGAGAACCTCGAAAAAATATGCTTAATTCTATACTTTTTTCAAACCGCTGCCATTCTTTTTCAATTTTGATTTTATAAAACCTCTATAGCAAGATAGCGGCTTTCATACTAGTTAATAATCTTTTACGAATTTTGCTTCAGATAATATTTACGGCCACAACCGCGTACACCGTGAGGACTTCTTTTTTCAAAAACATTTTCAACCGTTAAAAAAATGTAAAAAAAAATAAAAAATAAACGTTTATAAAATTATTTTCCGTTCTTCATGAGGGCTTTGATTTGGCATGAAAAAATTAGACTAGCGTATTTTAACCATCGAAAAAACAGCGCGAAAATCATCTATTTTTCGACCCGTTTACACTGTGATGATCCCTTAAGGGGTTAGGCCACAGTAACGGGTACAATATCATGTGCGAATTTAACAATTTTTTGTCGTATGAAAAAGTGATTCACTCATAAAATTAATTACACATCTATTTAGTATGAATATCGAGCTGTTAGAAAATATATCTTTTTTTTTCGATGTACAAAATGGCCGACTACTTGAAACTTCTCGAAACAGCCTTTTTCCAATTGGCGTGACAAATAACTTCAACAATTTTCACTCGATTTACTTCAAATTTAAAAGTTGTGTTCCTAATTGCATTTCGCAGAGAAGTACGTACGGAATTTCTGATTAATCGAAAACTTTTCATTTTATGAGCAGTTATAACGAAATTTTTCACTGAAAATTTATTTCTTAAGTTCGAATACCTACAACTTTTGAATGAAACAATATTTTTTTAATTCCGTACGTACTTCTCTAGGTATTCTAATGTAGATTGACGAGAATTTTTGTTCTCTGTTCTAGGTAAAAAATTGTGGATGCTAAATGTCACGCCGCGGAGCGCCTAAAAAAAAGATAACAAAAGAAAATATTTGTAGTCGGCCATTTTGTACATCGAAAAAAATATATATATATTTTCTAACAGCTTGATATTCATACTAAATACATGTGTAATTAATTTTATAAGTGAATCACTTTTTCATACGAAAAAAAATTGTTAAATTCGAACGATTCTCAAATGATTCGATTGATTCTCTTCGAGTAACGTAGAATTATTTTTACAGAAACTTATGTCTGAGCAGATTCTTCATTATTTACCGAAGGAAGTGGCGACGTTGGCAATGAGGACGAGAATTCCGGCCGCGGTGAAAAAATGTTCCACGCCAGGGTAGAGGCCAACCATGGGATAAGCAACGGCCGTGAAGACCAGAGGCACGGCTATGAAAATTGGCGCTTCTGCGAGTGTCTTGCATATGAAGTAAATATCGGTGCGATACATTCCATTGCGATGCTCTCTCAAAAAAATCGGCAGTTCGGCACAAAACACCTGCAAAAAACGAGAAGAAAACCAAGTGGTAAGCGAAACGGAAAAATTCTCATTTTTAATTTCATCCAAGCTCCGTTACTTACACTTATCACCGCGAATACGTTTTGGAACGTCATATTCGTGAGGAATATAAATATCGAACCATTGATATTCATAACTCCGTCCTGGTCGAGCTTCTGACCGAAATATATGACTCCGATCAGGAGGGACACCATCTGAGATGGACGAAAAAATGCAATGAGAAAGTGCGCGAAACTTTGAGGAAATAATTTTTCGCTTTACCAGCGTCTGGAGCAGTCGAACTTTGATGAGTATCGGCTCCTTTATGACGGAGACCCAAGAGCGCCAGAGTACAGCGCGAAATTGTTCGCACCATGATGCCTTGTATGGTGAACTTCCCTTCTTGCCCTTGGACGTCAGCTCCTTCAGGGAATCTTCGAATTCGCCGCTTATGGATTCAGCCTCGAGGGCGATCTTCACTCCCTGGTCGCTGCGTTGGAAGGCATCGCAGACCGAGTTTATCGCGTGCCGGCATGATATCTCACGACCCGGCACGACCGCCAACACTTGCACGAAGTAATCGGCAGGATTGTAGTTGCTCGGACAGACGGCTCCCATTCTGCGACAAATAGAAAACATCACGTAGGTATAATGAACCCAAAGGGCATTTCGATCAGTGAAAAAAAATCGTGGAATTTAATTTTAAAGCGAATCGGTTGGTTTCGCTCGACGTACGATTTAAAAAAGGCACAGGCCTGCTCGGGCGTTCCCATAAAAGCGACTCGTCCTTCCGCCATCAACAATATTCGGTCGAAGAGGGCGAAAAGCTCGGAAGACGGTTGATGGAGTGTTGCGATTATTGTTTTCCCACGACCTGCGATAATGATATCAAGTTCCAATTATTCGATGATAATAATAACGATAATTAGCGAAAGATTGTACTCAATCGCCAAACGCATCAACGGCGTGATCCGTTGGTGACAGTTAATCATTTTGAAGATGTATGGGATATCGAATCCTAGGCAAACGTAGCCACAATTTGAAATGATCAAATAGGATAAGGTGCCCAATTATTGGCACTTTAAGGGCCCAATTATTTGGGCTTGAAGGGCCCAATTATTGGCACTTTGAGGGCCCAATTATTGGCGCTTTAAGGGCCTAATTATTGGCACCTTAAGCGCCCAATTATTGGTACTTTAAGGGCCCAATTATTGGCACTTGAAGGGTCCAATTATTTGTACTTTAGGGGCCCGATTATTGGCCCTTTAAGGGCACAATTATTGGGATTTTGAGGGCCCAATAATTTGATTGGCACTTAATCATTGGCAATGTAAATATGGCAATAATTATTGGCACTTGAAGGGATCAATTATTGGCACTTAAAGGGCCTAATTATAGCCAATTAAAGGGCCCAATTATTGGTAGCTCTGTAGGTGCCTACTTACACAGAAGGACCACTGTGTAGGTAGGGGAGAACTGTCAATAATTGGTGGGGTGCCAAAAAAAGGTCACTTTACCCTATATATCCTAAACGTAAAGTAAAATCAGCCGTACGTGGCATATTGCGTAGGCGATACCTTAAATTTCCAGTTAATTGCTATTGCAAGTTGAAAGTGTTATAATTGTTCAACAGGGTCAATCGATCCTAAATTTGGCACACATGCAGAAGAAACAACGAAGTAACAATGCACCCAATTTTTATCGCCTCGTTAGCATTTCTCGTCGCTTGAGGCTACTCAAATTGAACAGGGAGGTCCAACTTATGATTACAACGATAGAACTGCCAGTACAACTTTAAATGCGTTTTTCTCGAAACTATGTTTTACTATTTTTTCATTAATTATTAACAATAATTATGTCATTTATCTCCGAAAAATCATTCAACATTTTTTTTATGATCGAAACACGATAACAAAAAGAAACGCGGTCCAGTTTTAGCCAATATAGCTCATTTTAAGAAAAAAAACTTTTTTGTTGTAGATAAACCGGTTGGCCAAAATCAAGTACACCGTTCAAAGGTCCTTCAGGAGGTTGTTCACAACTTCTTTAACTATTAATATTTTTGAATGAGCTTTGGTACACAACTTTGTTAATGTACATACAAATAAATGTCCAAACGATTTTTTAATGATCTTACTTGCTTCGTCAAAATTAATTTTCTTAAATAACCCTGATTTTCGATTCATCGCAGTAGCCTAACCCCTTAAACGAATTCAATAATGAAAAATTCCTAATGTATATTTATTTTTCGTTGTCTCACGTGTCAAGTTCTTGAGTACCGAGACTACTTGATGCGCCATGAAAGAATCGAGACCGGAAGTTGGCTCGTCGCAGAACATGAGAGGCGGATCCGTGAGGACTTCCGAGGCAAACGACAGTCTCTTCATCTCACCACCCGACAAGCCTTTCACGCGTCCTGGGACGCCGATCACGGTATTTTTGCACTTTGTGAGAGCGAGCTGCGAACAAAGTGTACGGTGCAATGAACGAATAAACAATTCAGTGAGGTGCAATAAGACGCTCACTTCAGAAATGACCTCGTTGACGCGCTTGAGTCTCTGACGATACGGGATGTGACGATCCATGCGGACCATCGCCTGAAAAAGAAGATGCTCCTTGACCGTGAGCGTGCCGACGAACAGGTCGTCCTGCTGTACGTAAGCTGTTCTCGAGATCAAAACACTCGGACTGACGCGTTGACCGTTTGCCGCCATAATACCGGACACCGTGATACCACGGGCGGACCGGAAGGTCAGTGTATTCAGAAGAGTCGTTTTTCCAGCTCCGGATGATCCCATTATCACGAGAAGCTCACCGGGATAAGCCACTCCGCAAACTTTTCGTAACATTGCAAAAAAAAATTATAATGCTCATGATAAAAATGCTGGATAAAATGTCATAAATATCGATAGCTTATCGTCCTTATTTTCATTACTTCTTTTTTAATAATCCATAAATACCGTAGAACGGGGTTACGTTGACATTAAGGGTAACTTTGACAGTTTTTGGGGCTACTTCAACAGAGCACCAAAATACGATTTGAATGTGTGCGCAGCACACTTTTTTCTATTGCTAAAATTTGTTTAAGTTTATTATAATGTTACTGAATGTTTGATCTCAATGATAATTATAAGACTGATTGAGTGCCTATAATAGTACCCTAGGTACTTAACATTTTTATGAATATAACGGAAAAGATAAGAAGAGCTACCGACGCGACATGGAGAACATTTAAAAGGGCTGGAATAAATAGTTTGAAAAAAGACTGTATCTGATGGATGCTATTGTGAAAAGTAGACTACTGTACGGGAACGAAGTATGGGGATGGAAGAGACGGGAGCTAATAGAAAGACTCCAAGGGGGCTACGTAAAAATGACTATGGGCGTAAATAGAAACACGCCGAGCTACATATGGCGGATGGACTCAGGGTGTAGGGGTATAACGGTGGAAACGTCGAAGAGAGCGGCAAACGATTTAATAGCAATAATGAAGATGAGGAAGGAAAGATGGCCGAAGAATTGCCTGAAAGAGGAGGCGAGAGGAGTGTTAAATGGAAACCCAACGAAATGGGGAGTGAAAGAGGCAATGGAGGAAGTAGGAGAGGGGGGCATATGGAGATGCATAGCAAACGACGATGTAAAGGACATGGAGAGAATAATAGAAAGAGAAGAAAACAAAAGTTGATGAAGAAATCCAGCAGGACTGGAGTAAAATTGAAAAATCAATGTATTGTACACAATACAAAAACAGGAAGTACACGATAGAAACGGAAAAGTACCGGGAAGATGCAAATATAACGGGAGGAACAAAAGAAACTTGGGCGAGACTGAGATGTGGGAATGTGGGAAAGGAAGGCAGTAAGGGGTATGGTGATAATAAATGTAGGGCTTGTGGAAAAGAAGGGGAGAACTTAGTCCATATATGTACGTGCGAGAATATCAAGGAAAAAAATTAAAAAGAAATCGTAGAAGATCTAGAAGAGTGGATAGGGGAGGAAAAAAGATAGCAAGTCGGTAGAAAAATACAAACGGCGCTAAAAAAGGAACTTGTAACAGAACTATGTATGTACTTAAAGCAATTCGACAAACTAATTGGAAAGGTTACAAACGAAGGAAGGAATGCGAGTGAAAACGATATGCAAAACGTGAATAGAATATAAGTAGACTTAAGGAAAAACTTGTAAGGGGAAAGGAACATGGAGGGGGAATTTCGTCTGTGTAAACACCCTGAAAGGGTATACCTGAAATAAATACTACTACTACTATTACTTCATATTTTTATGTAAAATGTTTCCTTAATAAAGATGACAATTTGATTGAAAAAAATCGTTGTTTTTCATTTAATTCCATGCAGTCTCGAGAAAAACGCGTTTGAAGTTCACGCCCGCTCCGAATCCGAGCGGTGAGGCACAGCGTTGACGGGCTGTAACGTTTGAATTTATTTGAATTTCGCTTTGAAACTTTGGGAAAATATTCTACACATATGGTTCTATCGTTTAAAGGGAAAAAAGAAATCGATTTTTTTATCGTTGTAAATGTATATCCCGCCTTAAAATGATATGTAAATTAAAAAATAAGTAAATTAATAAATCTTCCTACGTAATAAGACGAGCCTACGCATCGAGGCACGATTGCAATCTACCCGATGAAATTTCCAACAATCGATTACATTGTTTTTAATTATGTTTTTATTGTTTCGTTCTCTTTCTTACAGTCGGCTTTATAAATAAAGTTGAAATACAATCGATTTGGTACTTTTAAACGCTAAACGGTATATGTACAGTCGAGGGAGCGAGAAATATGCTACTTTAAGTTTATTATTATCATAATAATAATTATTAGTGTTATTGATTATTAACGATCAATAATAAAGATTCGGTCTCGTCATTGGGCGAGAGTGTGCGAGATACTGACAGAAAAACGAATTTACGAACTCCCATGGATTTTTCTCCAAACTACTTGGACCCCATACAATTCCGATATTGTTTTTCTTCGGCAAAAAAATCCGACCAATGTTTTTACTCCGAACTGTTCGCTGTCACAACTTTCCGGGCACGGTTCACCCGTTAAAAAAAATGCCATTTTCAAATAAAAATAAGAAAATGGGTCCTTTGAACGGCAGTTTTGATAAATCTTGATAAAGAAATTCTCGTACAGTTGATATACTTCTATTTAATTCCATGTATAATGGATAAAATATTAATTTTTTTTATTAAAATGATGTCAAAGTAACCCTAAATCGTGGACATAAGTTGCATTTCAATGCCTCGTCAAAAAAACCCACACTCGACGTTACTTTGATACTTAAAAATATATATATAAAACTGTGAGGGGGTGGTGGGGCTTGACTTTCTTATACATTTGATAGCCAAATGGCATATTGTTCTATTGGAGCAAAAAAAGTTGAAATTTAAGATATAAAAAAAAAGTTACCTACAAAAAACTTCCAAAACCTGTTCAAAGTAACCCCATTTTACGGTATTCTTGCAGATCCGATACTCTGAGGAAATTGAAATATGTTTTTCACCATCTTTCAGGATGTGCTTCTGCTCGACGGGCCGCTTATTTCTGAACAAGCCGAAACGGTCCCAGGCGTTGTCCTTCTTCTTGGCGTAGTAGACGTTGACGTCGCTCCACGTGTAAGTTATATCTTCGGAAGGCTCGACGGATCGAATTTTGTTCAAGCTGGACGACAAAATCGGGTCCATACGGAGTACAGCTTCCGGCTCGCCAGGTCGCGCCTCGCTTCTGTGATTATCCTCCTTAGGATCGAACTGCAATGAGCGACAATCAGTCGGCTTGACAAATAAAATAGCTGAACGCAACAAATGGTCAGGCGTTAGCACGCATTAAAAAATCAAGTACGAAGATTTTTTTCATTGATTAAATCTATTGCCTTCTTTTATTCCATCTATTTTTTGATTCATTTTTTAAAATACTAAGCTTTTTAATATTTTAATTTATATAAGATTTTTTTTTAATCTTCATTAATCTATTATCTTATCTTTGGAAATTGTCTATCCGGGAATTTTGAGAAGCCAATGACAAACGAAAATGTTTCGTTTTGTTTCATCGTAAATATATCATGAACAATCAATTAATGACGATATGATTCATTTTAATATTGTGTAATTCTTATTTTTTTTTTCGATTCATTAATTTTGAGGCATTATTTTTATTTATTTTCCACAAAGTAGCGAAAGTTTTGCGTATTTACACATAAGCTGTTTTATGTGACGCGTAATACAAACAGGATGCGAAAGATATTGCAAGCGCTGAAGGGCATCGCCCTCTTTTTATCTGTAGATATATATATGGATGCAAAGAACTACCGCTTTTAGCGAGAGAAGCCGATCCTAATCACCCCCGGTATACACTCCCCTGTCTGCTACGTAAGGTTTCATTCGCACGCGCCCGAGTCTTACGGGATAACGGCCAAAGCTGCGAATTACTTGAACACGCTGCGCGAGTCTTATCTCAGAAAAATCGTTTAAGGGGTTAGGCTACTGTGAAAACGACGAACGATCGTTCGTCGCCTGATGCGACTCAAATTGAAGAGGAAGGTCCGGCATATGCTGCAGGAATCGCAGATTGAAGGTAAACTTATGAGTACAATGATATAATTGCTAGTCAAATTTGAAATGCGTTTTTCTCTTAATTATGTTTTTTAAAAGGGTGTACACGATTTCTCGACAACCAATGAACTTGCCAAATGACGCAATTTGGTACACTTATTCAGTGTAACAGTAGTTTAGTCTTGACGGTCGTTTTTTCTCCTTAAGGGGTTGTACAGTGTAAAAATTCCAAAAAATCGATTTTTTTTGCATTATTCGATAGTATAGACGGTTGTAAACATGCTGCTTATGTACGTACATAAACATAAGTAGACAATTTTTATGACCAATTCCTCACTCGAAACTTTAGATGCGTTTTTCTCGAAATGTCGTTATTCAAGATGGTGTCCATTCTTAAAGGAAGAGTTTTCAAGCTATCCGTCTCAAATTTAGACACAACATTCGGGGCCGGGTTGAAATTCCGAACTTTGAATGATCCGACGGCTTAAAATTCCGAATTTTCATGTTCCGAAATTCAAGATGGGTCTGGGTTGAAATTCCGACCTTTGAATGGTCAGAACGCTCAAAACTCCGAAAGAATAGTAACCCCGAAAGATGAAAACTCCGAAAATCTTAACACCGTTCAAAATAATTCGGCTATGGAAGTTTTAGGAGTTTCAAAATTTTCAATAAATCGACGAATTATTCAGGCATTTTTTTTTTATTAAGAAGTGATTTTGCATCAATTTTGAAATTTGTCTAGACAATGTTATACGTTCTACATCATTTACAGTCAACTGTGTAGACTTTCGCTTGCATGATCTTGACATGACGGCGGGGTTACAAGGTTCGTCAAGATTATGCCAGCAAAAGTCTACACAGTTGACTGTTAATGATGTAAAACGTATAACACTGTCTAGACAAGTTTAAAAATTGACGTAAAATCACTTCATAATAAAAAAAAGTCTTCAAATAATTCGTCGATTTATTGAAAATTTTGAAACTTTTCAAACTTCCATAGCCGAATTATTTTGACGGTGTTCAGATTTTCGGAGTTTTGGTCTTTCGTGTAAAATTCATTTGGAGTTTTTATCTTTCGGGGTAGTATATTTTCGGAGTTTTGAGCGTTCTGATCATTCAACGTTCGGAATTGCAACCCGGCTCCGTTCAGATTTTTGGAGTTTTGGTCTTTCGGGTAAAATTGTTTCGCAATTTTGATCTTTCGGAGTTTTGAGCATTCCGATCATTCAAAGTTCGGAATTTCAACCCGGCCCCAACATACTTCACGCCATTCTTTATCTTGCTATGGAAGCTTTTTTTCAATCTTCATATTTCTTTTAACGCAAAACTGTCGAAAAAATATGCTAAATTCGATACTTTTTTTCAAACCGCCGCCATTTTGTCAGTTTTTATTTTTTTTAACCTCCATAGCAAGATAGCGACTTTCATACTAATTAATAATCGTTTACAATATTTGTTTTGGATCATATTTTTTTTTATTCAATTTAAAAAAAATTAATATACGAAAGCTCAGTCAAGTCTTAGCCAATATTATCTATTTTAAGAAGAAAAAAACTCGTTTTTTTTTGTTTCAGATCAACCGAGTGGCCAAAATCAAGTACACTGTTGAGCCCCTCATTTTCAAAGATCCTTCACGAGATTGTTTATAACTTATTAAATTGTTAATATTCTTTGATGGAATTTAGTACATAACTATATTATTTTAAATAAAAATAAATGTTCAAACGATTTTTCAATCATGTTACTTATTGCTCCAAAATGATTTTTTTTAAATTAACCCTGGCTTTCGACTCGTCACGGTAGCCGAGCCCCTTAATGAAGAAGACGGTCCCTCGGAAAATACTTAGCAAAAAGAAATGCGCGATTTTAACTTATTCTCAGTATCATTTGAATGTTCGGTCCAATTGCTTTCCGACTACTTCGAAATGATTATTTTTTTGTATCAGATGTACAAATCACCTTTTTGCATTCCCTCGTGTTCAGAAATGTATTTATAAAAGTACAACAAAGATTTCAATAAATAAAAGAGTGCATCGTTTTCGATTACTCTAAAATTGGTGAAAATTACTTCGTTAATCGAAATCTATCTTGTACTTTTACGAACAAATTGTTCGACTCTACGAAAAAAGTAAAGATTAATTTCTACACGTAATAAATTCGCATCCGGGTTCCTTTTCGTTGCATTTCTGATCATCAATCGTTGAAACCCCATCAAGGTTTACCGCATTTTACTACAAACATACGTGCCGCATGGAATCTCGCAATGTACGAACGTTTGCAACTTGGAAGGACAAATAGTGTGTAAATCTGGACTTTACATTGCGTATAGAATGGATGAAACGGGAGGACCGCTCACACATGTGCGATCGAGGGCTCGCGACGTTATATAAGTGAGCCGGTTCGAGACCTCGTTACTGCATTCATCAACGGTTACATACTTTCCTCCGATGTACTTTTATCAATTATTTTCCTTTTTTACATTCCAAAGGAATTTCCTTCGATCAAGTAGTTTCGGGACAACTGACGATACGTTGCCATTCGATTCAAATTTATACATCAAAGTCTTTATCATAAACTGAATGCACCCACCAAATTTTAAATCGAACGTCTACACCGTTTCTAGGAAATTGAAAATCGAAACATTTTTCATCATAGGGAGATGTTTACATTCATCGCTGAAAGGCAGTTTTAGGTACGAAAAAGGGTTAAAAAAATATTTAAAATGTTATGAAAAGCTGTCAAATCACTCAGTACATTATGACACTCGTGACGAAATTTCTATAATGTGATGAGTGAAAAACTGCGAAATTACTCAGTGCATTATGACAATTTCGTCTCCCTTTACGTTGTGACAATTAGGCACATCCCTATGTTAAAAAGTGTTTCTTTAATTGTAAATTTTATAGAAAGAGTGTAAACGATGGATTAAATATTTGGAGAGTGCATTTACTATATGACAAACAATTTACTGCATAAATTTGAATAAAATGGTAAAATATCGCCATTTGTCTCGGAACCCCTTAATTTGAGTTCAATGCTATGTGGAATTAGACTTACGAAAGCGACCGCATCGTAAGAGATTCTCTGGTGTGTACTGGCGCTCGTTGATGCTGCTGCACTCGCCACTATGAGCGGTTCCTTCTCGTCCGTCGCCGTCATTGTGCAGACACTTTTTCTTGACCTTTTTTCGTTCACGGATATCCTTTCACAAACAAAATTCTCCTCGGAAAGTCTCTATCGGTCCTGGCGAAAAAACAAGATGACTTTTTCATTCAAAAAAATATTTATCGGGTTTCTTTTTAAACTCCTGTTGATCATTCGTGAATTACTGATTTTTTCTCACAAAAGTTGAAACTTTGATTTCGTGTAATAGCGGTTTATTTGGATATGTATGTTTAAAAAATCGATTTTTCTTTATAGCTGGAGTAAACTTTTTTTTCGTCAGGTTTACTTCGTTTTTCCGATAAATATAGTGATCAGTTCACGCACTTTCGTCTCACAGAATTCCGATCAATAATATCCATGATGAATCGGCGCAGTATTCAGATCCATAATTATCGTCGGATAAGCTCTCCAGATCGAATAATTGCATAAATCAGTGTCACTTCAGTCGTTGAGTTTGTCGAGGATTATCGTTCACGTTCTCCACCTATGTCCATGAGCGCGATAGAAAGAAGCGGAACATAAAAATCCTCGAGCAGGCAAAACCTTTTCAGTTGACGACTTACGTAAGGGACAACGTAATTGGCGAGATATTAGACACTGGGAGATTGTGCAGAAACTGCAGTCTTGCTTCTATATTCTTCCTATCTATCGTCGGTGACCATTCGGTCGGCCATTATTGTGCCATTGAAAGATACCAATTCATTATTTACATTTAATTTCTATGCCAAAAACGATCAATTCAAAACCGAAACCAATTTGCAAAATCGTAAAAGCATAAATGCCAACTGAAGACGGAGCGGAGACTCGTATCAATTTATTGACGATTAATTTTACCATCGATAACTATCGATTCTCATTTACTATTTTCACATCTATATTTTTTGCGCCCAGTTAAAAAAAAACACGAAGATCAATAATTAATATCTTGAACAAATAATTTAACACAATGTTTCTTAGAGAAAAAAAAATTAAACGAGAGGAAATGTAGAAAATGTTTTTTTTGGAAATAATGTCTCGCGCGTATATCGTGGGAGAAAAGCAAAACACTTTAATACGTGACAAACGGAGCGGCAACGTTGACGATCGCGTGATGACTGAACGATGTCTATGGAACTCGAGGTAAAACCAACCGAAACGCACCTTCACTGCATCCCTCGCATTTGCACGCAGCAATCTGCCATCGCGATTTGCATTGTGCCGAAGACGAGGGAAACGAACCGATCTAGCGCTCGAATGGAGAAAAATAACAATATTCTTGGATTATCAAACTCGAGGAATTTTTATTCGTCTATTAGATCATTTTTTCTTCCTACATACGACACAATTATTGGATAATAAACTATAGGAACTATAAATACGGAGTATTTAAGGCGGTGTATACATTTAGACAGGAAAAGAATAAGCAATATTGAGGGATTTTTTTAAAATAAGAAATAATTATTCTACATTTATCAAACTTTAGGTATACTTTAATAGTATATTTAAGTATACAAAACAATTTTTTTAATTAATTCATCGTCAAAATGGCGGTACTGTGGGAAAGTCTTACAGCAAGGTCGCCGCGGGAGTTGCGAATCGGCTTGCAGTCTAGCTTCCCGTAGACTTTGATTTGCAAAAAAGTTCAAACATTTTTTCAGTCAGAACATGTATAGTTTCTATGTGACGGTAATTAAAATAAAGAAAATGCAAATTTTAGAATATGGCACGCATTTACAACAAAAAATCAACATTTCACGCAACATTTCTGTAAAATGTGGATTAAACAAGTCGTTTTTTTTCTCAATTTTTCAAAAACAATTCTCGTCAAGTAGAAGGTATCAATATTATCAATATTTCTACCAAGTTTCAACTCAATCGGCCCAATAGTTTTTGAGTAATCTTGCACGCCAATTTCGATAATGCAGTTTTGAGAAAAACGCGTTTGAAGTTCACGCCCGCTCCGAATCCGAGCGGTGAGGCACAGCGTTGACGGGCTGCAACGTTTGAAGTTTTTCGAATTTCGCTTTGAAACTTTGGGAAAATATTCTACATGTATAGTTATATCGTTTAAAGGGAAAAAAAGAAATCGATTTTTTTATCGTTGTAAATGGATATCCCGCCTTAAAATGATATGTAAATTAAAAAATAAGTAAATTAATAAATCTTCCTACGTAATGAGATGAGCCCACGCATCGAGGCACGATTGCAATCCATGCGATGAAATTTCCAACAATCGATTACATTGCTTTTAATAATTTTTTTTATTGTTTCGTTCTCTTTCTTACAGTCGGCTTTATAAATAAAGTTGAAATACAATCGATTTGGTACTTTTAAACGCTAAACGGTATATGTACAGTCGAGGGAGCGAGAAATATGCTACTTTAAGTTTATTATTATCATAATAATAATTATTAGTGTTATTGATTATTATCGATTAATAATAAAGATTCGGTCTCGTCATTGGGCGAGAGTGTGCGAGATACTGACAGAAAAACGAATTTACGAACTCCTACGGATTTCTCTCCAAACTACTTCGACCCCATATAATTCCGATATTGTTTTTCTTCGACAAAAAAATCCGACCAATGTTTTTACTCCGAACTGTTCGCTGTCATAACTTTCCGGGCACGGTTCACCCGTTAAAAAAATGCTATTTTTAAATAAAAATAAGAAAATGGGTCCTTTGAACGGCAGTTTTGATAAATCTTGATAAAGAAATTCTCGTACAGTTGATATACTTCTATTCCGATAAAAGGAGACTTGGTCGATCATAAATTTACTGCTTTTCCTTTGCTGTTTGATTTATTCGCCGGACATGCAAAATTGCAGACTCTCGGTCAATTTACTACCGTCTGCAATTTTGATATAAAAAAAAAGAAAATAATCACGGAGGCGTCGATTCGTCGAAGGTACAAGTTCGTGATGCTTCAAGTGTGACGTTACATCTAATTGTATACTTTTTTTCGTTTGTTGCATATGTATGACAAGTTTCACAGATACAATAGCCGTCGCGCCGGAACTATTATAATTATAATGATAATAATAAACAACTACAGTTATAGTCGTGACAGTAGCCTGTGATATAATAATCGTTAAACATAAGAAAAAAAAGAAAAAAATTACAGTTATGATAAAGATAGTAGGAGCGTATATAGTCGTAGTAATTGCATTGTGTTTGGCTGCATTGCGAACAAAACTAACGAAAAATGTTCAATCACGAAGCTAATTATTGTTGATCTTTTACTTATTTTTCCGTACCGCATACATATAGAGAGAGAGAGAGAGAGAGAGAGAGAGAGAGAGAGAGAGAGAGAGAGAGAGAGAGAGAGAGAGAGAGAGAGGGAGAGAGAGAGAGAAGGAAGGAAATGTGAGAGAGATAAAGAGTGCGTAAGTAAGCTAGAAAAAGTGGGTTTATCTGTCTCTATAAAATCACGCATCGACCAACACGTCCATCACAACCGACCATAATATTACGCAAGATGCGAGAGGCCCTATAAAAAAAAACTTGTCGATATACATCGCTACACCGTATTATTTTTTTCTCTCTCTCTAAATAAACGAAACAACGTCGTATATAACGCAATAATCCTCATAATTTTCTTCCTATCAGCACTTGATGTGCAATCATACACACGCACGCACATACACATCTACATCGATCTATTTATTATACTTCGCTAATTTGAATAAATCTAAATTCAACTATTTTGTTTTGCGGCGAGTACGAGATTACGGAGCACCTTTGGAAATCTCTTTTTTCCATGATTTTCAAGTTTCCATTGTTGGAATGCGACGAATTTTTTTTCGTCACAGATCAAAGCCATGACAAAATTTTTTAAGGTCCACATTTGGAGACCTACAACCTAACGACAAATATTTTGGATAACGAAAATGGAGAAAACGGAAATAAAAAAGAATTTTCGTGGCATTTCAACGATGCAAACTTCAACGCCATTTTTTACCGCTTTTCGCGTTTGTTTGGATTTAACTAATGGAATCTAAAGACACGAATAGCGGAGAAAATATTATTTCTGTTTCACTTTTGCTCATCGTTTGGGTTTACCATTGTTCGTTGTAATTTTTGTTCCGTGGAACGCAATAATTTGCGGCACAGAGAATCGTGTCGACCGACGCATCAGTACGCACTGATTGTCGCTTTTATCGAGCAATAATAAACAAATCGCAAACGAACAAATACGTTTTTTTTTCTCCAAAATTGCGGCAAGGTGCTCACTCTTCTCGACATCTCCCAAACGAGGATCATAGAAAATTCGCTAATAACGTCTCTCTTCATCATCTTGCGTAAGCATTTGTCGATTTTTCTTCGCGTCTTTCCGCTATTTGAATCGAAACTTACGCGCTCCGAGATTGCATATTATTGTTACACGCGCGTCCTACCGCGCAAGAATTTATCAGTCGAGAATGCAAACGCGCCACGTGAATGGGAAAGAAAAGAGAGAAAAGAAGAAAAACACGAAGATCAGACAACGCAGTTGTTTCAAGTCTGAAAAATATGAGCTCCCAAGCTTGGCCAATTTTTTTCCTTCGTTATTCACCCTCGATTAGGACGAGTCGCTTATCGAACGTGGAAATGAAAAACCATTCCGTTATTGGCACACTATCTACGTCATTGGGTGTATACGGCCTGAAAACGCTCCCATAATCCGTCACTTATTGTACTGTGTCCTGAAAAATCTAATTTCGAATCCTTTCTCAAGCGCATTTACAAAGCTCCATACGTACAGACTCCGACAAGGTTCGGGTGTCGAAACTCTCACGGGCTCAAACGCGTCATCGGGGAATCTCGACAGGATAATTACGAATTACTCGTACGCGTGTTTTCCTTCTACGCGCCATTCTTTTTTACATTTGCCGCGATCCTACGTCATTACCGAAGACTCGCGAATGTCGACGTCAAAATAAAATCGCCTAGTCGATCGAGCTGTAAAAGTCGAAAAATTGGCAGGTTTTCGAAGCAATACTGCGATGCTAACGAAGCTGTGTCTGGGACAGAGTGTCTACCGTGTATAAAATAAAATATACATGGGTCGAAAGACAAACTTGAACATCCCGTGAGAGTAATCTCGCAAAGAGATGAGTCGGACAATCGTTCTTAAATCGGATCGGTAGTTTCGTCGCGATATTTGTAAACGACCATCGAATTTGCCTCCATTTCTAAAGACTGCAAGAAATATTCACTGATCCATGCTGATACTATCGCTGTATTCGTCATCGATCATTTTTTTTGTTGCTATCTCACGCAGAAATTCTCAATTCCATATCCATCACAGTTAGCATCACACGATTCATGAAAATTCACAAGATCAAATTATACACTTGCGGTATAACGATTTATCGTTTCTCGCATAATCGTATTTTCAATATGACTTCAATTATGCGTTCAATCTGATAGCTCGACGGGATATCGTTGAGATCTCATTAATCGCATCGTACAATTAGCCGAAAGATTACAGTTTCCAGGTAAATCGAAACCGGAAGGAAAGACCGGATCGATTAATTCATCGTGATATTGATGCTTATTTTTTCGGTATAATTTTTGTTACGACCATAGAGAAAGTTAGAGAGAAAGACAGAGAGAGAGAGAGAGAGAGTGGACAACGATCGAAATGCCGTGCATCGTCGTTCGAGTAATATGTATTGCTTTGGGTTATCACATCGTGATCTGCGAGTGATTCAATATACGCCAGAGCGTATTAATATCGTGAGCGAAAGGAACAAAGAAAAAACACACAAAAACAGTTAGATTTATGTCTCGAGATATGCAGCTGAGCGGCGTCGAGAACTGACAAAGAAAAATATATCTCGTTATCACCGCGGTCGTTCCGGCAGAACGACTCCGCCTTCAAGGTACCTTTTGGCATTTCAAATATTCACCAAAGTCGCATCGCACCTTCCGATCTGCGTATTTTTTTTCTTCTTCTATCTGTTTATCATTCGCATTCGGGCGAAATCTCACGACGACGACCTTATTTTCGATTATCAGTCTCAGTCGATCCAATTACGCGGTACGCGAGGCTAATTCATTTAATTCCATTTTTAAACTATCTAAATCTGTGTGAGTGTGTGTGTGTGTCGTATTCGTCTCTTCTTACTTTGAGCTCGTGCAGTCTTAAAACCCCCCTGCTCCCCTCGCGCTTTGATACGCAGCACTTCAGCTGCCGCCTAATGTTTACGTGGTCTTGTTGTTCTTCGCCATGTTATGGGAGGCCCAATTTAACGAAGTTTTCCACGAGTTGCAGAGAGCCTCGTCGAATTTACTTCTAAAGTGTTTCTGCGCTTCGCTCTCTGACATTTCGAGCACCTGCGAACGATGGAGCGAACGGATTAGTGAAATTCAGTGAAAACAGCTGGACGCAAAAAGGTGCGAGTTCGCATTTGTTTGGAGCGCCACGGCAATTTGAGATTTTAAGTGCGCGTTCTTGATTTTATTTTTGGACACATTTGATGCGCGGAACGTCCGAAAATGGGGTGACATTTTGGGAAAAAGTGACATTTTATTATAAGAAAGCAGAATTAAGGACTCAATACCATGTCAGATCGTGATCAGATATAAGGACTTTGAAGTTAATTTTAAAGAATCACTTAAATTCATTAAAAAATTGCAATTGGGTACTCAAAAGATACAGAATAAAAGATGTTTTTTAAGTTTTCTTTCAATACAGAATTGCACAAATGCCTTCGGACAGATTGGTCCGAAGGCATGTTTTTCTATGGACCCTTCGAAGGCAGAACTTTTCATACTTTTGGGATTAAACCTGCGGAAAAATGCCAAAGTGTTCCTTAATGTAGATATTAAGGGGTTAGGCTACTGTGAAAATGTCGAACACTCATTCGTCGCTTGAGGCAACTCAAATTGAAGAGGAAGGTTCCACAAGTGCAGGAATCGCAGATTGAAAGTAAACTTATGATTACGACGATAGAACTGCTAGTGAGACTATAAACTGTGTTTTTCATAATGGTGTACACGATTTATCGACATCTAATGAACGGATTGACTTGAAATTTGATACGCTCGTTCAGTGTAACAACGGTTTAGCCTTGAACGACGTTTTTCTTCTCAATATTTTTTCTTCATCAGTTATTAACAATATTCATGTCATTTTAGCTCGACAAATCGAACAAAAAATCCAAATTCTTTTTTTATTGATAAAAATACAACAGTAAAAAAAAAGCTCGGTCAACTCTTAGCCAATATTATCTATTTTCAGAAAAAACTCGTTTTTTTCAGATCAACCGGGTGGCTAAAATCAATTACACCATTGAGCCTCTCACGTTCAAAGGTCCTTCATTTAATTGTTTATAACTTCTTCAATTATCAATCGTTTCTTATGGAATTAGGTACACAACTTTGTAAATGTACATACAAATAAATGTCCGAACGATTCTTCAATTATCTCACTTATTCAATCTTTAAAAAAAAAATACGCCTGATTTTCGAGTCGTCACACTAGCCTAACCCCTTAAGCACCAAGGTACCGACATTTTCGACAAAATTGTGATTTTTTTTTGTATTTAACATTTTTATGAAAAAAAAACTGTATTCGAAAAAACGTACCCCTCATTTTTTCAAAAATCAATATTTAAATGAAAATCCTTGATACTGCTCTATTGATTTACAACTTTAGAAATGCTTGAATATCGCGCTCCAGGTTGCAATCTCACTGAAAAAAAATCCATCGCGGCGGGCTTCAGCCAAAAAAGGTCTTTGGACGGCAAGTCTGTCCTCGTTCGTAATGAGAAGAATCTTCAACCAAATTTTATACTCCTTTTCGTCCATATTTCAAGTTACTAATAGTAAATGTTCAATAAAGTTCGTCGATTTCCTTGAATAGACTTCAAAGTTTCCCTATCAATGTTTAGACTAACAAAGTGGTGTTACTCCTTGAAACGCCTGAACGAAACGGCACTTTTCTGCGAATCGATTGGAAATATGACATTTTTGCACGTATTTTTCACCGAGACTCACCAAGGTATCTCTGAGATAATTGAGATCCTTTTCGGACGAGAGTTCCGGCAGTCCCGTCGATATCATCATGGCGAACAGCGAAAGTATGAGGCCACCGTGCCGTCGTAGAACGAGAAAGGCCTGTTCGCAATAGCTCTGAAAACGCTGAAACTCCACAGCCTGGCCCTTCTTCGTTTGACCCTTGTTAATGACGTGAACGAAGTCGTTGGTGAGCACGAATGGTACTCGTTCGCGCCGGAATCCAAACTTCTCTTTGAAGTGACCGAGTATGTGGCCGAAGTCGACGTGAAACAGTTGGCCGCTCTTTTTCACCATGATATTGTCGGAATGACGATCGGCGATTCCGAGTACGTACGTTGCGACGCAGTATCCGGCGCAGCTCAGGGTGAACTCTTGAATCGCTTTGTTCAACGCCGCCTCCGTGCGGTTGTGATCTTTGAGCCAGGCGAGCAGCGACCCTCGTCTACAAATTAGTAGAAAAAATAACAATCCCATGTCCCTATCAGGGTCGGTATCACTATTTCCGTTTTTCAATTATAATAGCAGCAAGGCTTATTTCCTACCTGAATGCCGCCGTAGCTGAAAACATTCCCTTCTCCTTCTGTATGTTCGCTATCGTCTCGGCATTCAGCACAACCTCGATCATGCCAACTCTGTTCTCCGTGGAAATGCAGCGATAAGGATTCATGCGCAAATCCAATCCCTCTCTCTTCCACAATTTGTCCATTATTCGCAGCATTTGCAGTGTGAGCATGTCCTGCCTCAGATCATCGCCGTGTTTGAGAATAAGATAGATGTCGTCGCCGAAGGTATCGTCGTTCTCGAATACCAGCCAGAGTGGTCGCATTTTGCTGTCCATCACGCGACACTTTTCGATTCTGCAAGTACATGAGAGTCAATCGAAGCAGGGAAAGGCACGAGTGCCGCTTCGAAACTACGATGTTTGAATTTACTTATCGGGCTATATCCACTTAGGTGAGTCAAAAGATTGCATTTTCCAAAAATATTTTTATTCGATAGTATCATCTTTTAGCTACAGTTGCATGCAAAAGTGGCCGGCCAAAGATAATTTTATGATGGAGTAACGTTTAAAGGATACAAAATGGAAACACAAACATATCACCGTAAAGTTCTTTTATCATGCAATCGAAATGTGTTATTGAAAAATTATATATAACTATTCATAATTATTTATAACCAAAATAACAATTTTCGCTTTTTCATAACTATCCAGCCAAGTACGAATTACGCACTATATACAAAGAAAAAATATAGTAAGTCAAGAAAAAAAATTGAAAACCGTAATAAATGTAAGATTTTCATCAATACTTGGTAGCCATGCCCTTCGAAGCTATTACGGCAGCACATCGGTGAGGCATCGATTCAATAACTTTGATGACTCTATCTTCAGAGACATTTTTCCACTCTTGAACTTATCCCCACAAAGCAGCTTTATTGGCACAATGTTCAGTTCCTACTCTTAGTTTTAACCCTTGCGATAAATGTTCTATGGGATTCAAGTCCGGAGATTGACTCGGTCACTCTAAAACTCGAATATTTTTCTTACTAAAAACCTGTTGAAGGAGCTGTGATCGATGTTTTGGGTCATTATCTTGCTGAAAAATCCATCCTCGTGGCATATTCTGACGAGCATAAGGCAGCATTTCTTTTAATATATCTCTGTACATAGCAGAGTTTATAGTGCCTTCAATTTTAAAGATTGCCACGACACTTTTCCAAGAGAATGCACCCCGTAGCATAATGCTACCTTCACCGTGTTTCACAGTTGGTGTTTGATATCGCGAATCATTTCTAGTTCCTTTTGGTCGTCGAACGTACCTTCTCCCATCATTTCCAAACAAATTAATTTTAGTTTCGTCTGAGAACAGCACTTTTTCCAATCTTCAACAGTCCAGCTCTGGTATTTTTTCGCGAATTCTAATCTGGCCTTCTTATTTTTTTTACTGATGAGGGGTTTTTTAACTCCAACACGTCCAAAAAGTCCCACTTCTGTCAGTCTACGTGAAACAGTACTTTGGCTAATGTCAGCCAAATTATCTTCGCGTAATTCACGTGCGATGATTGCAGCATTCTTTTTTACGTCTGCGACAGCCTTTCTTTCGATCACTTTATCGACACGATTAGTTGTTCTCCTAGGTCTCCCAGGACAGTATTTATCTTCTAGAGTACCTGTAGTCTTGAATTTATTTATTATATCGTTAACGGTTAATTTTCCAATCGCCAAAGTTTTTGCTATTTCATGTGAAACTCTTCCTTCGTTGTGCAAATTGATAACCACTTTACGTATATCCAAAAACGCGCGTTTTGACATCTTAACTGAGTGTTACTGATCGTATAATGCAAAAGGAACAGAGCTCTCAACGTTTACATGATTTCGCAACTGATAACGCAAACAAAGCGAAGCGAATTATATCTTCTTGGAATTTGGCCGGACATTTATGAAGCAGCAAAACGTGTTATTTTTCTTACAAATAATCGTTAATCGTTATGAACAATTTTTCAATGACATATTTTGATTGAATAATAAAAGAACTTTACGATGGTATATTTGTGTCTCCATTTTGCATCCTTTGAACGTTACTCAATCATAAAATTATCTTTGGCCGGACACTTTTGCATGCAACTGTAAATTCTTTGAAAATTATCGATATATGTACTCTTGTGTTTAAAGAAAAGGCGTTTCTATTGTCCCAACCGTTACCCAAAGAAAAATCGCTATTTGGCCATTTTTTCGGGCCTCGAAGTAGATGTAGCCCCTTATACGCAGCCTTGTTGAACTTACTTGACGTGTTTCCATCGAAAGCTCGGATCCAACGGATTCAGGACGTTCGAGAGTGCTTCTTGACAATGGGGCTCCTGTATGTAATCCTGAAATCCCTGGAGAGCCGCTTTACGATCCTTCCTCAGTTTGACCTGTTCCGACGCAGTTCTAAGTTTGTCCAGACATTCCATCTGCTTGAACAGAACCCTCATGTGTTGCTGACTACCGCGACAATAAGCCTCGAGGATCAGGCCGAAACGCACCGAGACCGCGCCCACGTGCATTTCCGATCTGCGACATCGCGAATAATTACGAAACCGTCGGAAATGTTGGTCGTGAAGTTAGCCAAAGTGAATACCTCAGATGCCAGAACAAAAAGTGTCCTATCCTCTGATTGTTGAGAGCTCGCTTGAGCAGAAATTCCGTCAAGTCGCAGTACAGATAATTCTCGTGTTTCAACGCTTGAACCAACTGCAATAGATAGAGACTGAGATCGTCGTCCGTTACTCCCATCAGGCAGTCTACGGCGAAACTCCGTACGGTTTGATCGGCATAGGCGTAGTCGAGCAATTCGAGGGCTCTTTCGACCGGCAATTTTGGCCATTGATGCACCAGCGCAGTCGCCTCGGCGACTTCCCTAATTGCAACGAAACAATCACGACCAATTAGTCTCGAGAAGAAGAAAAGTTGGCATAACCGGCGGGGAAAACAACCTGTGGTCATTCCACTCGACACAGTGGAGTAGTTTCGACAATAACGTTGGTATTTCGTGGAGACACTGACGCCTCAGAGCCCATATCGTCTTTTTTTCCTGTTCGTGAAGCTCGTGAAGCGGATCTCTATCAGCGAGGGCTTTCAGTTGCTCGAGCTGTTGGATTTTGTTTATCTCCGATTCTTCGGTAGGTTCTTCTTCGATCATACGTTGCTCCGACGATTCGCTGAGCTTCGTCGCGTACTCGATCACCTTTTCCGGCGATGGATACAGCACGGACTTGTCTTTTCCATAGCTGCCAGCGAGAGGGAGGAAGGATACGTTAATAATTAGGCGGATGAAGAACTCGAGGACCAAATTTTGGGGCCGGCTTGAAATTCCGAACTTTGAATGATCAGAACGCTCAAAACTCCGAAAGAATTTTATCCGAAAGACCAAAACTCCGAAAATCTGAACACTGTCAAAATAATTCGGCTATGGAAGTTTTAAAAGTATCGAAATTTGCAATAAATCGACGAATTATTTCAAGATTTTTTTTTTAATTAAGGGAGTCGTCTAGTGTGTCAGAACAAAAGAAGAGAAAACGGCCTTGTATGACTTCTTTGAAGAAGAGGAAGGTGTACTCTATGGTCCAGGCATAGCAGATTGATGGTGAGACCATTTTTTTATTATGAATTATATACAACTTTCAAACGCGTTTTTCTCAAAACACGATTTATTCAAACTGCTGCCATGATATCTTAAAAACTATTTGATTGATTCTGCTCAAAATTATACAGCGTCTTTAGTACATTTATAACTGCAAGTTGAGTCAAAATAATTAAGATTGCGTCGTTAGTTTTCTTTTCATCAGCTATATAGACCCCAAAAAAACGAAAAATTGAATTTTATTTCTAAAATGTAAAAAAAATATTTTTTTTTTGGAATTCTAACTTTATTTTAGTTCTATGTAGAGCCTCAAGTCTCACGATAAATATTGCGTTTGGTTTTTTGATTTCAGATAAGCAGAACGGCCGGAATCATGGCAGCAGTGGAGCACCTCTTTTTATGTATGTGTTCCTGTTGGACGGTGTATCTCCGACTATATTCTATATAATGACTTCAAAAAATTCACAAAGTTTGTTTAAATGTTAATAAAAATGATATACAATTTATAAATTAGTTTATTTTAATGGTTTGTCAAAAAAAATCCCCAAAAAAGCATTCAAAAACGGCCTTTACACTAGTGGACCGCGTTAAGAAGTGATTTTACGTCAATTTTGAAATTTGTCTGGACAATGTTATACGTTCTACATCATTTACAGTCAACTGTGTAGACTTTCGCTGGCATAATCTTGACGAACCTTGTAATTTCGGAACATTAAAATTAGGAATTTTACACCGTCGGCGTATTCAAAGTTCGGAATTTCAACCCGGCCCTCATGTCAAGATCATGCCAGCGAAAGGCTACACAGTTGACTGTAAATGATGTAGAACGTATAACGTTGCCTAGGCAAGTTTCAAAATTTATGCAAAATCACTACTCAATAAAAAAAAATCTTGAAATAATTCGTCGATTTATTGGAAATTTTGAAACTTTTAAAACTTCCATAGCCGAATTATTTTGACGGTGTTAAGATTTTCGGAGTTTTGGTCTTTCGTGTAAAATTCTTTCGGAGTTTTCATCTTTCGGGGTACTATTCTTTCGGAGTTTTGAGCGTTCGGAATTTAAACTCGGCCCCATCTTGAATTTCGGAACATTAAAATTCGGAATTTTAAACCGTCGGAGCATTCAAAGTTCGGAATTTCAACCCGGCCCCCAAATTTTCCACAGTTTTCGAGAATTTAGAAAGGAAAAACTGACTTGGGAAATGTGAGCATGAGTGCTGCGGCCCGATCTATGTGAGGATTCGAAACGACCGTGCCCAGGGAATGCAAAAGATCCTCGTTTTGCATGTCTTCGGCGTAAGTCCACGTGTAAAGCGTCATCGCGCCGGTTTTGAGCTGCGATTTGAAGTCGTATATGGTCGTGTTGGCCCAGCACAGAGGATTTATGAAGTACTCCTGCTTGGAATCCTTGAGGAACCTACGACTCTTTACACCTTTCGCAGTCTTGCTTATCTCGTAAAGGACGAAACATAGACGCGCCATACGCGGTATGTCGCATACTTTTATGTCGAACTTCAGTGCTTCCTCCCACTCGCAACTACCGTCGGCGTTCACTATCGTTTCTTTGGTTTTTTTACTCTCGCAGAGGGACTTGCCACCGTGAAAGAGACCGGCTTGCAATCCAATCTGAAAAATAACAAAACGAAAAACATTGTAAATTGGAATCGTATCTCTGCAATATTAAATACTGACGAGCGGCAAATTCAAAACTCCCAACGGGTTCTACGTGCTCGTAAATACCTCGACTGTCCGATGCGCAGCGTCGCAGTTGAGCCTCGAAATTCCATTGACCGTGAAGACGAAAAGATCCTCGATTTTCCATGCTGATATGTGTTTGCCCTTTTTCCTCAGGGTTAGAGTTGAGAAAGAGGGTCTCGCTCGTTTCAGGGTGTCCAATTCTGGATTCTCGAAGGTATTCTCCGCGTCGAGCTTCACGCTGTCCTTGCTCATCGTAACGAGCGTCGGCACCATCTCTCTCGCCAGACAGTCTTGTATGTAACTGAACTGTATGAGCGGATAGTCGCCGATGAGAAATTCCTCTTGGCCGCATACCTTCAGTACGAAATCCTGCGGTTTTTCCCCTTTCGACATCAGCGTGTTCGCCCTTTTGTTCAGTATGAGTACTAATAATTGATGTGGCGTTGTGTCGTGTGATATTTGAAAGCTGAACGTAGTCTGCAAATTAAAACATCATTTTTTTTTTCGTTATCAATTATAGATAATGATTTTCAACACCGAAAAATTGACTTCCAAAATCAAAATTAGTATTTCTTGGAAGTGAAGCATTGAAAAATAACCGAGTACGTTTTTTCAATTTTATTTTCTCTAAATGGCCTTATTAACGAACAGATATGTCGATCGGAGTTAAAGTTTTCCATTTTTTCATTACATCATTACGGAACATTATATTTATTTAATATTATTCTTTCATTCAATTATTTGGAAAATATCGAAAAATGTTTTATTTCGTTTCTGAGTTACCGACTGCGGTATCGAAGCGCTCTACCTTATCCAAGGAGCGCCGGGTTTACCGACCGAGCGTCCGTTCGAACGAGACAAAACATCGGAAAAGTAAATTCGAATGACGGTTACGCGAACATTTTTCCGAATCGCCCAAGCTCACTGGATTTCATGCGAACTCGGAATTTTAAGTGTAAAAAGGATCTTGATTACTGATCCGTAGGGCGGTGTACGATACAGTAAAAAAAGTACGCATAGTGAAAAAGTGAAGGTCGTGCGGAGAATATATAACCTGAAAATGATCACGGACACAACGATACGATCCGGCGAGGAAACTCTGACCACGGAGGACGAATCCCCCGAGGGTATTCGACATTTGAAGGGCCAGATATCGAAACTATCCGTCAAAAATGAACAATACAAGCAAGAATTGCACGAGCTTAATCGTAAGCTCGAAATCAGTCGGAACATGGAGGCCGAACTCACAGAATTTCATAGAACTCTGGAGCAATCGCTGGATCAACAGAGAGCTCAGGCCGACCGAAAAATTCACGAGATCGAAGAAAAGTACGAGTACAAAAGTCACAGCAAAAACTGCAAATTCCTTTTTACTAGCGAATAGTTCTCGCGACCCTTATTGGGCACGTGGTATTTCCAAAGACCAGTTCCTATACTTTTAGAGTCATCGCTATAATTATTTTCGAAATCAGCTGCCGCTTTTCACAATGAATTGGAATTTTGCTGTTAATTCTTGTTGCCTGATATCCGGACGATCATAATTTTCCGTGTTAATTTCTACATTTGTTTTAGAGATGACAAATTTAACATTTAAAAAAGAGGAGCTCCGGTGACCTTGAACGCTCACCGGTATTTAGAAAAGGTATTCCTTTCAGGCATCGAATATTTAACAATTAACAGATTTTCATCTATGATGAAGGAAAAATACATCTTAGTATACTGGTAAAATTTTTAGCCGAGTTCACAAACTGAAAAAAAAATTGGGACTTTAAAAATCGTCTAAGTTGTATGGCACTTTCTAGAAATGACACGCTTGGCCACATTTATATCTAATAATTTATACCCTAGATAACTTTAGATGTGTGATATAAACTGATATGAAAAATCCTCAAGATTCCGTAATGACAATAAAAACAGGGTCGCCGAAGATTTAAAGAAAATATGGGTGTACTTCCAAAAAGCAGAAACCGAATTTTGATCTGAAATTTGGCGTACACCTCCCTTTTAATATTTTCAGAGATCCCTTAAAAGGATTTTTGGCGACTAGCAATAGTTTTTGAGGTATTGCATTTTTAAGTATCCGAGTAAGATTCCGCAAAGCCCTCCCCTCTGATCGAGTTGAAATTTTGCACAGACCTTCCTTTGAACATTCTTAGAGAACCCCAATAAGGATTTTTGGCGACTGGCAAAAGTTGTCGAGATATCGAATTTTGAAGTTTGTGTCATACGCAATGGGATTGTTGGGGTTGTTTGAGTTCGATTTGGTTATTTGGGTTTCTTAGGTTTTTTTGTGTTTGGGTTTGTTTAGCATAGCAGAAACGCGGTAAAAAAGAAACTTTCAAAATCCATATCTCGGAATCTATGGCTTGTCGCGAAAAAACCTTTTAAGGGATCCCTTGAAATTTTAAAAGGAAGGTGTATGCCAAATTTCATATCAAAATTCGTTTTCCGCTTTTCGGAAGTTTATCCGAAAATATTAATGGTGAAACTTGGAACAATGTGACTAGCAGAAGAATTTTTTCAGCCACAACTTTTCAGAGAAATTGTAAAAATGTTTAAATCTACTAAATTTGTGTGAAATTTTTTATGCCACTTTATCATTGTGTGTAATAATTGATTGTAATTTATTTTTTGTCAAGCGCTACTGTCATGTACCGACGATTTAGAACGGCCCTCCGCGAAAGGAATACCTTAAGCGTTCAACGAAGGATTGAGCTTCACTTTTTCGTACGCAAAGTCCACGACCTGGAAGTTTGCAACATTGGAATGTATTTTTATCAGATTTATGACCTCGAATCTTTATATTTTTATTTTCTCACTTTCGTCACTCTACAAAATCTTCTTTGCAGGTCCAGATTATCCGTTTCTAAACAAGCGAATTAAAAAAAAATTTTAAGCATTTTCGTTCCTAAGATATGCCAAAAGGAATTGGAGCAACTAAAAAAGAATCATTTTTGTTGCGTTCCAATTATGCAAACTTCAATCTCATAAAAAAACGATTGGTTAGTGATCAAAATATTTAAACGAAAAATGAGGAAAAATCATTGCATTCCAACGATGCAAACTTCAACGTTATCAAAGTCCTGCGACCTGGACAGAAATGATCGAAAGACGATCCGCAATCTACAATTTCTATCTCCTTTTTGCAAACTGTTATTTCGTTTCTTAGTCGTTTCTACACTTTTTTATATCTCATTGCATTCGCTACAAGTTTTTGTTCAAACTGGTATCAGATAATTATAAAGCGATTTTCCCGCGTGTGCGCTGCAATATATGAGCGAATACGATTATTCATCAGACACATGGGGAAGGAGAAAGCGCTGCAAGACAAACTTGCCGAAATGGAAGGTGACTTGGCTAAGTTGACGGAGGAAAACAAGGCCTTGCGTCATGATATGAAAGTGAGCAACGAGAAACTTGCGGCTGTCAATCAAACTCAACTGTCCGCGAACTTGGACGACAATAGCGATTTATTGAAGTCCCAGCTCGAGGAGTTGACGGAGCTCTTGTCTCGGGAGGGCGATGTGAGAAGACAACACGAGGAGACTATCCGAGCGATGGAGAGGGAACTTGATGAAATGAAAGAAATTCTTGCGGTGAGTGTGCAAATTAAGTGATTAAAAAAATGAAAAGTATTTTGATCGTCAAATGAAATATTGAACCGCAGGCAACGAAAAAGCAATTGACGGAATCGAACAAAGCGACAGAGTCCATGAGACAGGAATTGTTCGAATGCAGAATGGAATTAGAATCGCTGAAGGCTGTTCCAGCTGCAGAGAAAGCCAAAGGTACGCGCACAACTTTTGCGCCTAGGAAATAACAAAGATATTCTCAAAGTTTCTAAAAGCAAACCGCTATCAACGCTTCTCGCCCATGCTTTCAGGAAATTCCCTGTTCGCCGAAGTGGAGGATCGTCGCAGAATGACGCTGGGCCAGATGAACGCTATGCGAAGCAGTTATCTCGAAGCGAAACGTTCGTCGCAAGCCAAAGAGGCGGAGATAAAAGCCTTGAAGGCGGAAAGAGCCTTGTTGCTGCGAAAATGGGAGGACGACACGGTCGAGAAGATACAACAGGACGCGAGCCTCATAGACAAATACAAAGCTCGAATCGGCGAATTGGAAGCGCGACTCAAGGATGAACGGAAGAAAAACAAACAGTTCACGAAGAGCCAACAATTGCCGGAAAACAATTTCACGTTAGTAACGAATATTCGTTGATTATTCAATTTAGTGATCGTTAAGAAGCCTCAGAATAATTGAATTTCAACCTGTACTATCTGTATATTGCGTTTCCACGAACCCTCAGCTTTTTACAATCTCTGGTGGACTCGAAGACCAAACAAATCGAGGAATTGACTGCAAAGTTGGAAAACGACTCGTTAAATGCTCTCTTGGATGAAGAAAAGAAGCACAAAATGGGAAAGCAGCTGAGACATTGGCGATACAGAGCAATGTCTGTCGAGGTATGTACCCAGCATTTATTGGCTTTCAACGTCAAATCTAATGGATTCTCATTGCTCAAAATATTTCCATTCCTTGTTTCATTGATTGAACAGCATTTGTAGCCATATTCTTCCACTCTACAGGCCGAATTACTGATGATAAAGGATCGCCTGGAGTCCGACCCATCGAGTTCGAAAACCGAGATATTGGAAGCGATAAAAAAGCGTCTCAGCGAGAAGAATATCGAGCCCAACGAGACTTTTAAGAATGAAAGCACTCTCAGAGAATCCACATTTGTCAATGAAACTGTCGTCACGCTGGACAGTTTGATGTCTATACCAATTTGCAGGAAGGATCGTCCTTTATCCGAAGATTCGAACAAGATCGATAAAGTGCCCGATCGTCTTGAAACCTCGAAATACAACAGTGATTTATCAATGGAGGAGACTGCGGTTATCTGCAGCAATATCAAATCGTATAAATCTAGTAAGGAAGAACCACCGGTGTCAAATGTTCGAAGTATTTTGCCAATGGAGGAGACTGCAGTTATCCGCAGCCATATCTCGACGTATAAGCCTAGAACGGAAGAATCGGCGGAGCCCGATGTTCTAAATGTCTCGGGAATGGAGGAGACAGCCGTTATTAACAGCCACATCTCCACGCATAGACCTAGTAGAGAAGAATCGGTGGAGACCGATTTTGGAAGCGTTGTGCCAATGGAGGAGACTGCCGTTATTCGCAGCCACATGTCGGCGTATAAGCCTCGTAGGGAAGAATCGGCGGAGACCGATATTGGGGGCGTTGTGCCAATGGAAGAGACTGCCGTTATTCGCAGCCACATTTCGGCGTATAAGCCTCGTAGGGAAGAATCGGTGGAGACCGATTTTGGAACTGTTTTGCCAATGGAGGAGACGGCCGTTGTTCACAGCCACATTTCGGCGTATAAGCCTCGTAGGGAAGAATCGGTGGAGACCGATTTTGGAAGCGTTGTGCCAATGGAGGAGACGGCCGTTATCCAGAGCCACATGTCGACGTATAAGCCTCGTAGGGAAGAATCGGTGGAGACCGATTTTGGAATGGAGGAGACGGCCGTTGTCAGCAGTCATATTTCAACGTATAAACCTAGCGAGACAGAATCGGTAACGCGCGATTTTGATGATTCCATGCAAATTGAACAAGTCACGAGCAAGACTGGTCCAAAATCTGCGGTATCCGAAAATGACGACAAAAACAAAAAGACTTTAATACCCAATGGTACGCGGCCGGCATTGAAATCAATGCTGAGCAAGAACAACGTGGTTGGGAATTCGATTTTCGGGAGCAGTGAGAAGAACGAAAAAGAGAAGAAAACGCTGAGATTTGCGGCAGATACGATAGATCCGTCGAACAAAACGGTGAAAAAACATTCGACGGCTGCTCCAAAATATCCTATTGTATTTATTTCTAGTAATAAGTCGAAAAAGTGAATTCATCGACAATTTCAAATTTGTAAAAAATCATTCCTGCTTTCTTTGGTCCAATAAATATTTTTATACTCTTATTTTCATACGAATCAGAGGATTTGCGATTTTTCAATAAAAGTGCAGTTTTGAGAAAACCTTTTCCTCGTTCCGCTACCAACAATTCATATTCCCCAAGGAAAATCTTTCAACTGGACCAATGGACGTTAAGGCCACAGCAACGCGTATAAAATCATGTGCGAATTTAACAATTCTTTTTCGTATGAAAAAGTGATTCGCGCATAAAATTAATTACACATCTATTTAGTATGAATATCAAGCTGTTAGAATTTTTTTTTTTTTCGATGTACAAAATGGCCGACTACTCGAAACTACTTGAAACTTCAACAATTTTCACTCGATTTACTTCAAATTTAAAAGTTATGTTAGTAATTGCATCTGCCAGAGAAGTACGTACGGAATTTCTGATTGATCGAAAACTTTTCATTTTTTGAGTAGTTTATGAGCAGTTATAACGAAATTTTTCACTGAAAATTCATTTATTAAGTTCAAATACCTACAACTTTTGAATAAAACAATATTTTTTAAATTCCGTACGTACTTCTCTAGGTATTCTAATGTAGATTGACGAGAATTTTTGGTTTTTGTTCTAGGTAAAAAATTGTGGTTGCTAAATGTCACGCCGAGGAGCGCCTAAAAAAAAAGATAAAAGAAAATATTCGTAGTCGGCCATTTTGTACATCGAAAAAAATATATATATTTTCTGACAACTTGATATTCATACTAAATAGATGTATAATTAATTTTATGAGTGAATCATTTTTTCATACGAAAAAAAATTGTTAAATTCGCAACATGATTTTATACCCATTACTATGGCCTAAGGCCTTAATTTTAACACGAGTTTGAACAGACCTAAACCCAAGGTAGATCCATAAGTATGTTAAACTTGTTTTGCATGCCAGAAAGCTACTCAACATTTAAACCAGCAACACTATCGGAAGAAAATCCGAGTGCACCTCAGCCGAAAAGGGATAAAAATCCGTACATCAAAAATTCATTTAAAAATTTCAATCTTACCAGAGCCGCGCGTAATTCTATTTATAAATACGAATACGAATTTATTCACATCGTGATTTTCATGTAAATATAAATACAAATTTATTCATACTTCACTTATTGTAAATACGAATACAAATAAATTCGTAATCACAAGTGTGAATACGAATTTATTTTTATTCAAAAATAAATCCGTATTCACACTTGTGAAAACGAATTTATTTGTATTCACATGCATGCATACAAATACAATTGTATTCACAAATATTCTGAACATACAAATAAATTCACAGACAAAATTGTGAATATTTACAAAAATTCCTGTGAATTAAAAAAAAATCACATAAAAATCTGGGAATGCAAATATATTCACAAAAAAAAGTAAATATGAAAAAATTCACAAAATAAGTTGTGAATTTTTTCGTATTTAAGACAAATTAAAATCAAATTCACAATGATTAGATTAGAATTTACACCAAAAGGGAGTTCTTACTTGTTGAGTTCAACACAATGTTTTCTCTCAAAATACCTCTCAAAGGACTCATTTGTGGTGTAAATTTTAATATAATTGTCGTGAATTCGATTTTAATTTTCTTCAACTTGAGGAAATTCACAACTCATTTTGTGAATTTCTTCATATTTATAATGTAATATTTGAAACTCACAACTTTTTTTGCAAAGATTTCTTTGCCTCGACGCAATGTTTTCTCTCAAAATACGTAGACACTGACTTTTGGTGTAAATTTTAATCTAATCATTGTGAATTTGATTTTTGTCTTAAATACGAAAAAAAATCACAACTTATTTTGTGAATTTTTTTGTATTTACAATTTTTGCGAATACGTTTGCACTCACCGATTTTGATGTGAACTTTTTTTAATTCACAGGATTTTTTGTAAATATTCACTTTTTTTGTGAATATTCACAATTTTTTCTGTGAATTTATTTGTATGTTCAGAATATTTGTGAATATAATTGTATTTGTATGCATGCATGTGACTACAAATAAGTAAAGTATTAATAAATTTGTATCTATATTCACATGAAAATCACGATGTGAATAAATTCGTATTCGTATTTATAAATAGAATTACGCCGAACTCTGAATCTTACACATAACTAAGGTACACAGACCCTTTTTTCCGTCATTCCTTCATCGAGTGTGTTATGTTTGTCAGTGTAATATTTTTATCTGTGAATCAAATTTGAGAGTTCGTCCAGAAAATTATCATCGTCCACTCAAAGATCAACAGACTCTGCATTCTTTAATTCTTTGTAAAATCGCCACATTCTTCAGAGGCCCCACTCGCTCGATGAGGGTTTATTCCCGCTCCGAGTGGATGCCCGCTTCGCCCAGACGGTGCGCCGACTCACCTCGCTATTTTCAAACTTGGTAACAAGGACGCTATTCCCATCCTTCAGTCGATACGCAATATTCTTGGGTATTACGGGTGCAGGAGCTAATCTAGGCGGATACTGATAGTGTACTCTCTCCTTCCACAACTGCTTCTGTCTGCCGAGCGATATTTCGTCGCCCAGTACTCTCATTTTCCATCTGAAGTCGTTGACCTCGGAGTTCTTCAGAGTCACAAATTCGTGCAATCCCTTGCCGATGAGAACGCCGATCTGCGAGTCCAAATTTCTGTCTCCCTTGACTCCCTCGCGCTCTATAACCTTCAGAACGGAGCAAAAGGGTTTTATGTCGCAGAGACGTCTGCTCTCGTCTCTCAGCTCTTCGGCCTCGGCGTTCGAGTTTATGCAAGAGAAGACGTAGGACGGAGCGTCGCGAAGCGTGCCGTGCAGCGGATACTTGCTCGCCTCGTCCCAAAGATCCTGCTCGTAAAGAACATCGTTAAAAATGACATACTCTTCTCTCGTCGCCATGGCGGTAGTGTAAAAATTCATTTTTTCTCACCTCTTTGATTTCGGCGAGGGTCGTATTGCGATTGGTCTCGAACGGTATGACAACGCCGTTGGGCATGAGGCAGGTCAGCTCGACCACTTCAGTGGGCGTTATAGCCCAAAAGTTGTACGTATAAGTGCTCGGTATGTGAACCATGGTGAACGAACTCTCGGATTCTCTTGCGAGAATCGAAACGATATTTCGTGGGAAAAATGAAAAATAAAAGAAATCGTTTGGACGCTTCGTGACCGAGAGAGTCTGACGATTCAAAATTTCACTCTGGTGAAAAATGTATCATCGAAACGATCGCGCGACCACGAAATGTCATTGTCGTTATCGTCCCGATTATCGCAATCAACATCCATTGCGAAAGTCGCGCGAAAAAAAACAAGCGAAATCGATCGCGCGTAGGAAGGGAAATTCGAAACTTTTCCTTTTCCATGCGATTATCACCAGGTATCACGGTCCGTGGGGGCTCTCGGGGATGCAGATTTTTCCACGAAATCGGCCAACTAGCGCGACGCACGGACGCAAACACACACGCACCAATACAAACACGGGCTAACGCAATCCGGTTGCAAATCGTGCGGGGGGGCTCAACGTATTTTTCAAATCGTCGATACGCTTCGTTATTCGAGCCAATAAACGAGAGCCAAACGAAATGGAACAACGGCAACAGGGAAGTCGATCGAGCGCGATGAAACGTCACGGGTTCAATGTAACATGTACAATCATCGTTGACTCAACACAATAACAACACTGATCAGCCATTATTTTTGTTTCGTTCCCCGACAGTTTGTTCGCCAGAATCGCACCCGTGGATAATCGTGGCGTCGTCACCTGGCGGTGGACCAACGAAGCTCTTGCCTGTCTTTCGAACTCACGCTTCGTCGATATTAGCGGTACTTTGCCGTATCCTTGGAGACAATTCGATATATTTGCGAGCTGGCCGCAGATGACGTCAGATGGCGCTGATGCGTATCCGGAGCTGTCGGTATTATTCATGCCGCGTTCGCATGTATCCAATAAAGGACCAATCCCGTTATATATTTTGGCTCTAGTAACGGCCGTTTTCTCCCACTTTTATGGGAACTCTCGGGCTATTTTAAGGGGAGGGTAGCGGTTTCCACTTTCGAAAAATCTTTTTTTTTGTCTTTTCTTATAGTTAAACATTTCAAGAATATAATCCAAAAATTTCAAGTCAATCAGAGCAAAACTCTCGAAGTTATTGACTATTTAGTCCCGCTCCTCTAACACTGTAGCTCCGATTTCTCTAAACTTCAAACGCGTTTTTCTCGAAACCACTTTTTCGAAGTCCGTGCTCACTGTCATTTGAAAACTACATGACCGATTGATTTCAAACTTGGTACACACTTTCTACATATAAAATACTTGCCCCCAATGGTTTGTTTGAGATTTTTTTTATTGAGGGGTTTTTCCACCCCCAAAATGGTGGAATTTTTCGTGAAAAATAGCACTTTTCACTTTACATAGCCACCAAAGATTTAGAAATGAAAAAAAAATTATCAAAGACCGTTGGGGGGAGGATTTGATGATACTTTGACTAAATTTTAATGGTACTTGATTTCAGATAATTTCTAGCTGAAATACAGTGAACACCGCAAATCGTGTTTCTCCAAAGGCGTTCTTGGGAAAAGCTTTGTCACCGGCTTGTTTGTGGATATTTTCGCGTACACATTTCACGGAATGTTCTTGAAATGACACTCAACAATGTACAAAAGGTTTCAATAAATTTACTCTATCCATATAGATGAAAAAATTCGCAAAAAAGTGTTTTTTTTCCACGCTGAAACCCCTACCCTCCCCTTAATTTCGTAAGCGGAAAGGAATTGAGCTAGAGAATTCGTGTCGGAATAAACGGGCGACAGCGACGCCGTCTCGTTCGAGGCACGAAATACTCGAGAGAACGGTCGGAAATCGCTTTTTCACCGAGCTACAAATTATTCATCAGAATTAGTCATTCCAAACACGCTACTCCAGCAATGTTTTTCGTCCCCGATGAATTTCCCAATTGGTCAACGACTCGATTCGCGCATCGGAAATTGTAAAATAACGTGCCGACAGCCAATGACAAGTCCGAATGTGAAAGTTTCATGCTTATCTCACGGTAACGCGAGATGCGCTGCTCCGGCAGAGAATTCGGTGTGTGCGGATACTTTATTGCGAACTGTCGAAGTCGAAAAATCTTCAGCGAGAAGACTCAGAGATAGAGACGAGACAGCATTACCGCTGTACGCACGTCTCTCTCTCCGTTCTCTCGCTTCGTCTCTCGCTCCCCCGCTGTTCTGCTTCTCCTCGTTCTCAAATTTCTTACCACACAACGATATTATAATAAATAAGAAATAAAATTGGGGAAAAAAAACAGAGACAAATCGCGTCCGTGGTGGTGGAAAGGGTGCGATGAAGTAAAGCCTGGAGGATGATGATGGGCGATCAGTTTCGTAGTAAAGTGGAACAATACTCACCAAAGTCATCACCGAGGGGAGCTCGTTCCCCCGTAGTTTCACGCCAGGACTCGACCGGGACACTCAAAACGACGATTTCCCTCGGCAAAAACCCCTCCATCGTCCACAGTGGGCCCTTCTACTTGATGAAGGAGCCCCCTGGTAAGTTGCCCACTTTCTTCGCTCCAAAACAAATTTCCAACAACAAATATCCAACCTAACCTAGCAATATGTTTTCTTCGCACCTTGAACTTATCTTTGCGCCTCTGCGCAAACTACCCGCTGACTGCGAATGCGTAACGGCCGAAGAAAATCAGCGTTTCAATCGCCGTTATGGTTTTTGCCACCAGGGGAAAGTGAACTAACGGGGGCTACAAATTTGATGGCCTATTATGGCCTCGAACATTCCTACAGTAAGTTCAGTGGCAAAAAATTGAAGGAACAGCTATCTTCGTTCCTGCCGAATCTGCCGGGAATTATCGACACGCCGGGACATCAGGACAACAGGTACGTAACGGCTATTCTCTTCCTTCCGTCGAGGTACCCGACACTTCTATCGCAGGGTTGTTACGCATATGGAAAACCGGGAAAACTCAGAGTATTTCTACTCCTGGAATAATCCGGGATAAGTCAGGGAATTTTGGAAATTGTCTGGAATTTTCTCAGAATTTACTTTACGCAAGAATTATGAAAAATGAAATCGACTTCACAAAAAAACCTGAACAGTACAAAAATAAATATTTTTGTATATTTTTAATATTTATATTATTCTTCGTAATATACAAAAAAGTCATGTCAGTGCCAAACATCGAAAATTTAAAAAACTGAAAATTAATATACTGTAAAGTTCTGTACATTTGCATTCGATATGTCGATACACAACCACATCATTATTATTATATATTAGTGTTTATATTTATTTTTTATTTATTTATAATTATATTTTATTTATTTATCTATTCAGTTTATTTTTTTTTTTTCTTGTCACCGGTATAAAAATTTCTGTTCATAAGAACAGGTTCGGTATTTGCTTTGAATGTATTTTTTTTACTTTACAATGTTGAAATTATTTTTCTAATTTTAGTTTTTTTTTTCAAGTTTATTTCAATTTTTAACATTTCCATATATTTGATCTTGAAAAAAATTATGTTATCCAGTTCAACATAATTTTTCAATAGAAGGATCGAATTGAGACTTTCCTTTGTTTTTCCAAGTCAGTTAAAAATGTTGTTTTTTTTTCAGATAAATGATTAATTGTTATTTCTATGTATATCATTTTTCCCGTATAGTTTGTAACGTTTACAAATACTAGTATGGTTGAAACGAGATTGAACTTGTGGTCTTTAACTTTAGAAAATATATACGTGATGAAAACGAAGTGTTCGTTATTTGACCCTAATCTGGGTCATTTGCAAAACCTGTATGGGAAACCTGGGAAAGTCAGGGAATTTCTGAGTCAATAACGTGTAACAACCCTGTATCGTCATGGATCCATTTTAGTTTGACGTGGCTTTTGGATCCTGCAGAACGGATAGCACAACAATATTAATGAGATGAATTATTACCGAGATATTGAAGTTTGCATAGTTGGAATGTAATGAAAATTATTTTTCAATCACTCGAATTTATTTTGGCAGATCTTTATTAGACAGAGACCTTAATCATTTTTTTATGTCACTTATTCGGAGATGTGAAGATTTGAATTGGAAAAAAGGATTTTTGTAAAATAGTCGAAATAAGGAAATAATAATATAAAGAGGTTTCGTTGCATTCTGATGATGCAAACTTCAAGACCATTTATTACTTTGTTCTCAGTCTGTGAGCAAAATTAAGAATATATCCACTAACAGGTTGAAAAGTTGAAATACTTTCAATTTGTACTTTCGCAAACGTTTTTAAAAAACTTTTCACTCTCAGGGGTGATGACAGTGAGGATAACGAAGAATTTGTTCTTGTTTTACATTATTTATGAGAGAGATGCATGACAAAAACATTTTTGAAAATCTCACAATTATTTGTTACATGATTGTAGTTTAGATGACTATGACATACTCAAATTGTGGTAACTTTATTGTTCGGCTCTCTCGCACATTCTTACCTGACTGTACGGTGAGGCTGTCGACAGTTGAGCGGCTCCAGTAAAGTCCAGTTCTGCTCCAGTAAAGTCAAAGTATTCCTTTTACGAATCCGAATATTTAGAAAAAAAAAACTGTTTTTCGTCTACAATCAAGTCAAAATACATCTCAATATACTGATCAAATTTCAGCCCAAGTTACCAAACTGTTAACGAAAAATGACGACTCCAAAAATCGTCTCATTTATATGATACTTTATGTAGGTGACAAGCCAAATTTCTATTTAATAATTCATACACTGAATATCTCCAGATGCATGATACAAACTACTACACGTGTGTTAAAAATTCCAAAGATTTCTTAACGACAATGAAAACAGGGGTCACCGAATGTTTACAGAAATTATCAACGATAAAACTTAGAAAAATGTCACTAGCAGCAGAATTTTCGTAGCCGCGACGTTTCAGAGAAAACTCAAAAATGTCTAAATCTACGAAATTAGCGCGACATTTTTTATTCCAGTTTATCGTTGGGTATAATAATTGATGCTGATTTATTTTTATCAAGGGCCACTGTAATTTACCAATGATTCAGAAAGAAATACCTTAAACGTTGATAAATACGAGGCAAAACAAAATGAACCCTCCGAACTAGACTACTTCACACCTGAGATATTTAACCCTTAATAGTCACACTGGGTCCTAACAAATTATTTTGATGCCGTATAACTTGTTTTTCCAATAAAACATACATTTTTTTATATGCGTAAGCGTTTCATTCTTTCCTTCTAAATCGCACCTGCGTTGGATGAAATAAATATACTTTTTGAAAAGTCCACAGAAACCGCTATGTCTATTTCAAAGTACATTGTTTCCAGATTATAAAACCATTTTTTTGGTCAATAAATTACAAGAGTTACAGCGGTTTTTTGCATAATTTTTTTTGCATATTTAAAATTTAATTTTTGATTTCTAACCAATATCCTTGTATTTAACTAGGTTCAAATTATACCTCACGATTTTTTTTTCATATCACTCAATTTCATTATTTATAACTATTTAAAAACGCCTGGGTCCCATGGACCCAGTATGACTATAACGTGATTCTAGCTAAGTGTGACTACTAAGGGCTAATATTGTTGAAGTTTGCATCGTTGCAACGCAACGAAAATTAATTCTTTTCAATTGTTCAACTTTTTCTTGGCTGCTCCAGGCTGTAGATATTACTCGAACGTTATTGGATATGTTTATTAAAGATTCACGAACTTTGCAAAAAGCCTTCTTTGGATAATGACAAAGTTAAATAAGCAAAAATGAGCAAAAAAATCGTTGCACACCAACGATGGAAACTTCAATATCATAATATTTACGAGTGCAAGTTTTTGCTCCTCACCGGGGATAGTCCCGTACACCCTCGTGATTTTGAGAACTTACCGCGATTGCGTGTGCTTTTCAGCTCTCTGAGGTCAGTGATAGAGAAGCCGCCCATCGGGGGCAAGGAACTTTTGCCTCTAACCAGTGTTCAATTAGCCGGTTTTCGTTTGCATCCTGGTCCGGTGAGTAACGATCCAACGACGCAAACCCAAAAACTTCTCGTGGCTATTGTCAAAATCGGAATTTCCTACCACCAATTGCATTCCACCGATCCTAGGACCAAAGTGCTCAATGTTTCTTATTATTCGCTAATAGTGCCGATAGCAATCACGACGCCCGTCCCCAAATTTTGTTTCAGCTTCCGGAACAGTATCGTTATGTCAATCAAGCGCCTCAGAGGAAACACAAGAACAAACACAAGAAGCACAAGCACAAACCCGGGGAGGCGCCTCCGGGTCAGGAAATAGCTGCCACCGACATCGGGGGACAAGATACCCACGAGAAGAAGCACAAGAAGCAAAAGCGCCACGACGAGGAGAAAGAGGCTAGGAAGAAACGGAAGAAGGAGAAGAAGAGAAAAAAGCAAAAGCACAGTCCCGAGCATACCGGGGGACTAACGCCTTCGCAGCATTCCAACTCGTGATCCACGATTATCTCGGAATTGTCGAGTTGAATCGAACATAATTGTCGTCGCATAATTGTACAGCGATTGGAGTACCTTGACTCCGCGAGGAATTTTCATCTACAACGGAAACGAGAACGTATATGTTATGAATTTTTTTTATCTTTTTCTTTCTCTTCTTTCCTCTGTAATCGGACTGACGGCGTTTATTCGAATATCGCTGAGATTCTAATCGGAAGAAACAGCGTACGATGGACAACGTTAACCGTCGAAATTGGGAAAATTTTGAGTGGTTTCGCGCGTGCCATCGAAGTTCCCGATCGAGCCAGCGGATACTCGTTACGAGTGTAACGTCGATACGAACAAGTTCCGGCAATACTCGAGTGCAACGCGCCGCTCGGTTCTTCGTCGCGCCTCGCGGCAGATTCCAGACGAATCGCCCGGGATTGAACATTTGCGATTGTAAGATATAGGAATGTAATGTAAGCTTGGACAATTACCAAGCGCGCATATGTGTATGTAGCATATACGTATTCACGTGTCGTTGCTCCGTTTTCTCTTTTTTTTTGTTTCTTGAAAAAGAACTATTCGACGATCATTGCGCGGATCTTCTCTATTCCAAAGATTCAGCTCACCCGTGTACATACTAATGATATCATGATTAAGCGGAAACAAGAGCGGGAGACAAAGAGATGAAGTGATAGTGAACGGAGGATTGCATAGGTAATAAAAGTTGACGGCGGATAAGTGATGTGAAAATCGAACCGACATGTGGAATAATAGAGCGATGTAATTTCGGAGTAATACGTAAGCAATTATTAGTATTTATAACGCGCATATGCATAAAAAAATTACTTTAATAGACGAGATCTCGTTATCAATCACCCGTGTCACGTATGATCCAACTGTTTTCATTCCTACGACCTCGCGTCGCTGTTACTTTAATGTGCCTTTGACACAATTGCGAATTAACAATATTCATAATCGATACAACTTGGGGGAAAAAAAATGTTTCCGTTTTGTGGGGCTGCGTTGAAATTCTGAACTTCAAGGATCAGAACGCTCAAAACTCCGAAAGACCGAAATTTCGACAGAATTTTACCCGACAGACCAAAATTCCGAAAATCCGAACACTGCAAAATAATTCGGCTATGGAAGTTTCAAAAGTGCCCAAATTTTCAATAAAACGAATTATTATAAGATTTTTTTTGTATTAAGGCCTTAGGCCACAGTAACGGGTATAAAATCATGTGCGAATTTAACAATTTTTACGTCTATTTAGTATGAATATCATGCTGTTAGAGTTTTTTTTTAATACAAAATGGCCAACTACTAATACTTTCTTTTCTTATCTTTTTTAGACGCTCCGCGGCGTGACATTTAGCATCCACCATTTTTTACCTAGAACAAAAAACAAAAATTCTCGTCAATCTACATTAGAATACCTAGAGAAGTACGTACGGAATTTTAGAAATATTGTTTTATTCAAAAGTTGTAGGTATTTGAACTTAAGAAATGAATTTTTAGTGAAAAATTTCATTATAACTGCTCATAAACTGCTCATAAAATGAAAAGTTTTCGATTAATCAGAAATTCCGTACGTACTCCTCTGCGAAATGCAATTAGGAACATAACATTTAAAATTGAAGTAAATCGAGTGAAAATTGTTGAAGTTATTGGTCACGCCAATTGGAAAAAAGCTGTTTCGAGAAGTTTCGAGTAGTGGGCCATTTTGTACATCGAAAAAAATATGTACATATTTTCTAACAGCTTGACATTCATACTAAATCGATGTGTAATTAATTTTATGAGTGAATCATTTTTTCATACGAAAAAAAATTGTTAAATTCGCACATGATTTTATACCCGTTACTGTGGCCTAAGGCCTTAAGGCGAAGTAGGCGAAGTAAAATTTGTGAGGTTATGTTGACCTTGTACATGCCCTTAAGAAGTGATTTTACGTCAATTTTGAAATTTGTGTAGACCATGTTAGACGTTCTACATAATTAACAGTCAACTGTGTAGACTTTGGCTGGCGTGATCTTTACGAAACATGTAATTTCGGAATGTTACAATTAGAAATTTTAAACCGTCGGAACATTCAAAGTTCGGAATTTCAAGCCGGCTCTTGTTTTGTTATTCGCCAATCTTGGATCATTCACACAGTTATTCAGAAAAACAAAAGCCTCGGCGAAGTCAACATAATTCACAGTTTTGACCATTCAAAAGTTCAGTTTACTATTCAGTTTTTACTTTATTCATGTATCGGAGTACTTAGCGGGTTACGTTTAGCTCGTGGCCGGAAAATAAGAAAAATTTTCGTGAATTTATATGGGAAAACTGGTGCAAGTTTCAACAAAAAGAAATCACCTTGAAGAGTATGGTTTTAAGTATCTTTTACAGTTTTTTCATCGACAAATATTTATAAATGTGGTATATACGACGGTTTGTGCAGATCGCTGTTTGAAAAACGTCTTCCGCGGTGACCACTGCTGCTCAGAAACAAATCCTCTGAAATCAAAAGCATTTAGTTTTCGCATGAAATTGTCTAGTGCTTGGACGAAGGATTGAATGGAATATTGATTTTTGAAAAAATGGCCGCAGTCCAAAGTGAAAAGCATCGACTTTCGGTAAAAAAAACGTTCCATTTTCGCTGATAAAAAGAACATTTAATTAGAAAAAAATGCCTTCGTTCGAACACTTCTTTTTGATATGTAAAAAAAAGCTTGTAAAATTTGAAGTTGATCGGTGCAGTGATTTTGAACAAGACGCGTTCAAAGTTCGCCGGTTCGCGGAACTTTCCTACAAACGCCAATAACATCCTCAATTTTAACTCGATCGACTTGAAATTTTGAGAGAATATTTTTGAAATTTTGTATTTTGAGAATCCGTCGTAAACCAAATATCGATATTTTCAAAAATGCCAACAGGTAAAAGCCCTCAAAAGCGTCGATTGTATATTTTGTACAACCGTGCCACAAATGCGACCAGAAGTAACAAAATCTCAATTCAAACATACTCCCGCGGTGGGCCATGGGGCGCTGCTGCTAATTTCTCGCGTACTTCCCCGACCGGCCGTAAGAGAGCGCAGTGAGAGATCCGGTGCGTCACAAGCTGGAGAGCTTTATTTCCGGTCGTTGCTCCAACCGTGTGTCTCGAGGGGGGAAAAAAAAGTATTCGCGGAGTAACGAGCCCGTAACGCACAACTAGGCATCTATCACGCCGATATTCCCGAGTTCCCGCCATTACGCGGGACTTTATTTAGTAAAGTTACTGACTCCGTTTGGTGAACGGCTTCGCGATGGCAGATAATCGTAAGTTACGAAAATTCGTTGTTTCGAACAATTAAAAGCTATTTTCGTCCCGTGTGCGTATTTCTATCGGGAGTTGGTGTCGCGATATACCGGGAAGCCGAACTCCCTCGTATTCCTCCAAGCTCAACAAGCGCTTCGGGCAAATTATCCGGCAACGCATCCGATAAATCACGCGACTCGCGTCAATCCCCGTATCATATTTCACCCGTAATTACTTCAACTACGAGACAATGGAAAACGCCAAACGCGTTTCCTCCCCGCCCCCTCCATTTTCAAAGAAATACGACGCTACGCATAGTGGGAGCATCCGGCGTCTCCTAGAACAAAACACTGATGAAAAACCGATCGATAATTCGCTCGCTCCGGTATTGTTTCTGAAGCACTATCGGTAAACTCAAATCAACAGTTCTTCGATCCGTTTTCCTTTGCGATTTCGGAAACAAACTACGCGTGCCAACGTATGCACAATAATAATAATAATGGACTTTAGGACATTAGACTAAGCGGAAAAGTATTTAACATAAACGACAAAAGAAGCAGCGAAGACGATTGTCGAATGGAAAATATTCATAACTTCGAAATAACCTCATTGTTATTTATAAAAACTTCGCCTGCATCGCCGTAATATACAAAAAGAACGAGAGCAATGGAACAGCGGAGACAAAGTGTTGGCATGCCATTTAAATTGGATGCGTTTACTTTGCAGAATATTCAAATTATCAGCAGCAGGGATACAATCAGTACAGCCAGCCTCCGCCACCGACGAGCGGAGGTCAGGATACATCGTATCCTCCTCCCTCGACCGGAACCCCCAATTACAATCAGTACAGTCAACCACCGCCCAGCGCAGGCGGCGGTTACGGAAATTACAACGCCACCGGCTACAACACCGGCAGCGGCGGACAGCAGGATTACGCTCAAACTCCGACCAGCCAGCCTAGCTACAATCAGAGCGGCTACAGCGCCGGTGGAGTGAGCAATTCCGGAAGTAGCGGCGGCAACAGCAGCTACGGAGGCGGAAATTACGGAGGTGGAAATTCAGGCGGCGGTAGCCAAGGCAGCGGAGGCGGTGGTTACAACAGAGGAGGTTCCGGTGGCGGATACGGAGGAAGTGCGTAAACTTTACACTTCCCGTAGTATCGCGTTTTGTCTGAAAAAAAAAAAAACTATTCAAAGGCAATGCCACCGTGTTAGGTCGGGAAATCAATAGGGGAGCTTGAAATTGATTTGGAACAAACTGATCAATTTTATTCAAAATTTACAATTCGTGCCTCGTAATGTACACAAAAGGAGCGTGGTGCTTTTTTTGAAGATTCGTTTTGATACAAAATGCTCCCACGCTAGCAGTCTTTTCCACTAGTGCCCGCCATGATGGAATTTGTTCCATTTTTGGAATTCTACCGGAGTTAAAATGCCACAGTCGTGCTGTATATTGGAATCGGAAAAAATTAGATGGTTAGTTTTTTACGGACGATTTTTCAGGTGCATCGGGTGCTACATTCAAGTTTGCATACAAATTGGCGTGTAGGGTTTTTTTTAGGGGATGAAGGGGGATGCGGGTGGATTAATGCAAAACTACAACCCCTACGTGGTCGGCACTGGGGAACAAAACGTGCCGAAAAATCCGGGCTTTATTTTCGTCCATAGCGCCAAAGTCGCGGAAGTTCATTTTGGGGGTGAAAAAGTGGGGTGAAATTTAGAAAAATCCGTTTTAATGCGATAACTCTTTAGGAAAAATTTATACAATTTTTGTTGAAATGGAAACGTTGTAGCCTTTAAAAAGACGCGTCGATCGAGTATTTGATCATCCCTCTCCGATAATATCTTCACTCACAAAAAAATTGTCGAAATATTGAAAAAAAATTGTTTATTGAATAACTCAAAAACAATCGATTCTTCGGGCATGGTTTAAATGTACGAAATGTAGAGAATAAATTTCTCTAAATTTTCGTTTCTATGAACCACCCTTGAATTTTGCGTTTTCCAACCCCTCTGGGGGGAAAAGTCTAAATTAAATTCTGGGAAAACTTGACCGAAAATAAAGAGATACGAGATTGGCACTGTGGACAAAAATGTAGCTGAGGGTTCAAGCTACAAATTGTTCCACAGCGGCGAACTCGTGCGGTCAATAGTTTTCCCAGAATTTCATTTTTCATTTTCACCCCTACATTTCGTATATTTAAACCATACCCGAAAAATTGATTGTTTTGAGTTATTCAATAAACATTTTTTTTTTGGTCGTTCAACAATTTTTTTAGGGGCGAATATATCATCGGAGGGTGAAGGGCTACAACGTTCCCTTTTGATCGAAAAGTATACGAATTTTTCGTAAAGAGTTATTGAATCAAAATGGATTTTTCAAAATTTCATCCCACTTTTTCACCCTCAAAATGCACTTCCACGACTTCGGCGCTGTGGACAAAACTAAAGCCCGCATTTTGTTGAACATTTTGACAACACCAACCTCGTAGGGGTTGTAGTTTGGCATCAATCCACCTCCATCCCCTTAAAAAAAAAACACTGCACCCCGATTTTTAGGCAAACATGGATTGAGGACCCGCGGCACCTACAGAATCACCTGTAAAAAACTGGCCTTCATCAGCGACCGCACGACTGTACCTCTTAGTGTGGATACAAAGCATTAAACCATTACCAAAGTTTTTCCAAAATGGGGATTGTTAAAGGGTTGGGCTGCTGTGACGACTCGAAAATCAGGATTATTTAGAAAAATTCATTTTGAAGGAATAGGTGAGATTATTGAGAAACCATTTGCACATTTATTTGTATGTACATTAAGACGGGATTTACATTTAGTCAGGAAAAAAAATAAGCAACATTGAGGGTTTCTTTAAACTCAGAAATAATTATTCTACAATTATCAAACTTTAGTTTGATAATTGTAGATTTTTTGATCGTTGTAAATGTATATCCCGCCTTAACCCTAGGAGTACACTCATATATTTCGCTATTTAGTTATACACACTGGGTCTGTGAGACCCGGCCAACCTTCGAATGATGTAGCTTCTTTGAAATGACGTCTATTCAAACGATTTTTTTTTAATTAAAAGTTCGGACTGTTAGGAAATTACCTGTGAAGAGAAAATCTGTGTTCGGTTCCTATTTTGTCTGAGGAAGCTGTTTGAACAGATAAAATTGTTTCGTGAACGTGGAAAAAGGCAAGTTTTGCACTTTTTCGTCCGGTCTGTGAGACCCAAGAATGTAGGATTAACGAAGTTGTGTACCAAATTTCATTAAAAAACATTAATAATTAAAGAAGTTATAAACAATGTCGTGAAGGATTTGTAAATCTGAAGGAAAAAAAACGAGTTTTTTTTCGTAAAACAGATAAAATTGGCTTAAATTTCACCGAGATTTTTTTCTTATCGTGTTTCAATCATTGAAAAAAATGTTTGCATGTTTTTTCTTCGATTCTTCGAGGATAAATGACATTTCGAGGAAAAATGACGTAACAAAAGAAAAAAAAATTCAGAAGAAAAACGATGGTCAAGACTAAACTACCATTACACTGAATAAGCTTACCAAATTGCAAGTCAATCCGTTCATAAGATGTCGAGAAATCGTGTACACCGTTTAGAAAAACATAGTTTCGAGACAAACGCGTTTAAAGTTTGACTAGCAGTTCTATCGTTGTAATCATAAGTTTACCTTCAATCTGCGACTCCTGCACCGTATGTTAGACCTTCCCCGTCAATTTGAGTTGCCTCGGGCGACGAACGAATTTTTGCAATTTTCGCAGTAGCCTAACCCGTTAAAGAAACTACGCACACTTACGACCAAATTATTTATAAAAATGTTAATTCCAAAAACATTTACCAATATGAGGCAAAAATCTTGACTTTTCTGTGCCAAAGAATGTGTGACAATTTAAAGTTCGCACAAGAGCATTGCAAAAGATCAACTGCACCACGACGTTTGACGAAAAATCGATTTTCTCGACCCAGAAGATCGATTATTACCCGTTAAATTTTACCGAGGGTCACCAAAAACGTACTCCGAGCACGTTCGAGTTCTGAGTACATTCGTTGTGTTTACTATTCAGATCAAGGAGGTGGCGGAGGTGGAGGCGGCAACAGATTCAGCGATCGCGGCGGATACGGTGATCGTTCGAGTGGCGGTGGAAGCGGCGGAGGTGGCGGCGGTTACAAGTAAGTTTTCGTTTTTCACAGTACGTTCAGAGTCTCGCGAGAAGAACAAAAAACACCACCGTACAGATACACGTTACGTAACAATTAACCGGGCAAGCGCCGGCTCTACACGAAACTTCCAATAAACTGCACGCACTTGAAAGAACACAGACACGTACACGTAAAACAACAAGATAAACAAAACTCGCCAATGACGAACAATCAGTACGATTCTAGGTGTATCAAAATAGTGCAAGTATCAAAAGAAAAAAGAAGACAAATATTGTCCATGTGAAAAAATGGTTCATCATGCCCCATGGGCGCGTTAATGTGTTTCAAGTGTGCCTACAGGTTTAACGCACAGGTATTACTGGTTTTAGAAAAGCGAAAGACAAAAGGTAAAATGGCAAAAGGGAACGAAAATGAAAGAGCAATGAAAAACAGGTTGTATATAACGTAATTACGTGATAATGGCGTTTGAATAGAGCGCGTAGACGGTATTGACGTTGCGCGGCAGTGGTCGAGAACATCGAGATCACCCAGGAAAGCAAAAAAAGACGATCTCGCTCTACGGAGGTACAATACGATTTAATGGCGAAAGCGGAAGGTTCTTAACTAATCTGCTTTACACGTGATAATCAGCGTACAAAGACGACTAATCGACGGCGTCGTTGCGCACCCAAACGATACCACGATGGTCAATCCTTTCATGGTTTACGTCGACTCGACAAAAGTGTGGGCGCTTCGAGAAAACTCTCGCATTTGTTGCTGGCTCCTCTCATTTTCTCTATCGTTTTTCCGAATGTTTCATGTACTGTTAACGAAAAATCCATGCAGAGAGAATTAATTCAAAAGATTTCACGCAAACTTTGCATGTCACTTGAATTACGTTTGTTTATTTGCGGATTTTCTTTTTTTTTTTTTATCACTTTTCACCACCCTTGAATTATCGGGATCGTCGGGTACGGAAATTCACGGATGTCAGCATTGAGGGTGCCAAGCTGACGCGATTGGCAGTGTGTGCGCGTGCGCACACGTTATTCCGGGCCCTTGCGGAAGGACCGATGTGTTAATTTATGTTTCTAGTATGTAATAACATGATACATGGGATATTTTACACAAAGTGAAACGATTTTCAGCCGTCGTAAGGTAAAAGACAGTTCCCGACCTCCTCAAGCCCTACCTTTAGATCCTTATAGTTATGTCGCAGCGGATCCAACTTTTGTAATCGGAACCTCCAGAGCTAGGCCTCTACTTTGACTTTCCGTTATTGAGGCCGACATATAAAATCGTTTATTATTATTCCAAGCTATTGTACAACGGAACTTCCACCAGTAGAAAGAGAAAGTAACATGTAAACTGAAATATAATTTTTTTTGTGTATTTAAGGCGGGAGCCTGAATTAGAAGGTCCAAAAAGCGATTTTTCAGGAATTTTTTTAGAAGGGAAAAAACCAAGTGAGCCCAGTAAACATTGAGGTATCTTTGCATGTATATTTGAAATGTATGAAAAAAACGTTTCAACGTGAAACATTAAGGGGCTATACGAGTGTGGACGCTGAAAATTTGGGTGATTTTCGGGAATTTTTCGGAAGAAAATTACTCAATTTAATGTTTCGGAAAATTAAGAATATATTTGGCTATATTTGACCAATATTACATAATTTTTTCATAGAAAAATATTGAGATCCAAGCGACTTATGCGCTGCCTTTGGAGGCGCCAAAAAAAAGGTTCCTCCACTGCTGACATGAAACCGAAAAAGAAAAAAATGTCGTTAAACTGGAAGGTTTTTCCTGTAGAATGACGTAGAGTTTTTGAAAAATATCAACATCTAACAAAATGGCGTAGTTATGAAAAAAGTCTGTTTTCTTGCCTATAAAATGGTCGTTTTTTTCAATGCCAAATCGTCAATTTTCATCCAATCAAAAATATCCTATGTCATTGTGGAGTAAATATATTCAAGAGTACTAAGTTCAAATTTCAAGTCAATCGGATAATTGCTCTTTGAGTTACAATATCAGCAAATTTGAAAAATCTCATTTCGAGAAAAACGCGTTTAAAGATTCAACCATCGATTTTTGCAAAGAAAACAATATTGATATAAATGATAATGATATTTTTGAAAGTATAAACTGTCCAAAAAGGCAAAAAAACGATTTTTTAGTGTCACACTGGTATAGCCCCTTAAATGACTGCAGATTTATCAGCCTATTCCATGTGTGTTTTGCCACTGCAGTCCTCAATCGGCGGGAAAGATGCAGCTCTCATTTCTTGACTGAAACAAGAAACCAATAAAATTTTCAATTGGCATATATTTTTATTCTGGGTGGATTAAGAAAAAGCTGAAAAAATCGTGAAATTATAACTTTTCTCAGGTTTGAAAAAAAATGCGTTTAAAAAAAACACTTTAACTTCCTGTAAAAATTATTAAAAGACTTTTCAACGACTTTTTTAATCCACTTAGAAGAATTTTCATACTGAAGAAAATAAACTTTGGTTTGATTCAATAGGTCGTTTAGTTTCTGTGCTATTACGCCCGCCAATTTGGCAAAATCGTGAAATGAAAACTGGAAAAAACGCGCTTCAAAGTTTTCAATAGGAAAAAATATCAAATATCAATCGGTTCTCTGCCCTTGGCAGAGAAGCGATTGCAGGAAGGCAGAGATCTTCGAAAATAATTGAAAATGGCCTCTGTAACTTTGTAAATATATTCTTGGATAGTTTATCTATCGATTTAAGCAATAAAAAAAAACCATTTTTCGGACCTTCTAATTCAGGCTCCGGCCTTAGGGGGTTAGGTTACTGTGACGACCTGACAATTAGAATTGTTTGAAAGAAAAACAAATTGAAGGGACAAGATTAAAAAAACTGCTTGGTCTAAATTAGTATACCTAAAATTCGTATGTACATTAACAAAGTTGCGTACCAAATTTCATTAACAAGTATGAATAATTAAAGAACAAACAAAAAAACCAGTTTTTTAAAGTAGATAATATTGGCTAAGACTTGACTGAGATTTTTTTCGTTCTCGTGTTTCAATCATCAATAAAAAGGGTTGGATTTTTTTCTCGATTTTTCAAGGAAACATTACATTATTAATAACTAATGAAAAAAAAACGTCGTTCTCGACATTAGATGTCGAGAAATCGGGTACACAGTTTAAACAAACATAGTATCGAGAAAAACTAAGTAGTTTTTCAAAAACTAATAAATTTACCTTCAATCAGCGATTTTTGGACCACAAGTTGGGCCTTCCTCTTCAATTTGAGTTGCCTCAAGTAACGAACGAGTGTTCGTCATTTTCACAGTAGCCTAACGCCTTGAAGAAGCAAATTTCGCATTGTCTGTATGATAAAAGAAGTCACAACGATGAGGTCACACGAATAGGTGAGCCGAAAAAGTATCCTCGGCCACAAGCAGTTTCAATTCCTGTGAAATAGCTCACTTATCGAAGAAACATGATTACGTGTAAAATAGACATAGAGTAATTGTATTTTTACTTTTAACGCCGGATGCGCTCCTCCTCCGTGCTTTTATCCCAATTGAATTACCGAAACAAAAATAAGATATTTTTCGTCCAATAAGACTATCTATCTATCTATCTATCTACCTTCCGGTGGCCAACGCACCGTGTTCAAGGATTCAATATTATTCCTGCATGAAAGACCGGTATGACGTACTGTGACGACCCTGCAACGATTAAATCCCAATCGCTATTAATTTGACGTACGTGTAAAAACTGTTATAAAAAAAACCACAACAACAACAAAAAAAGACGTTTAGACAGTAGGTGGCATCAAGAGGAAAAAAAATGGGGTGGCAAGAGCATCGTTTGAATCGCCACGCATCGATCGATCGATCAGTCTCTGTCCATGAGTCGTCTCATTGGTATATCTGCTTCTGTGTTTTAGCAGTGGCGGTGGCCGAGGTGGTTATAACAAAGGTAAATGCACCAGACTGTCTGTACTAGTCTGGTGCTATTCACGCATTCACTCTAATTTTTACGACTTTAAATACTTGGTTACTTATATTATATGAAAGGGCTGTTTATTTTAAACACATCTTGAAGGCACGAAAGAAAAAAGAAATCGTTCAAAAGAGGCTGGTTCGAATCCAGCGACAAATCTTCCGATATTTTGTGCATTTCGGTAGAGAGATGATGAAAAATAAGGTAAATATTCGGAAGTGGGGATCCGGCTGGAAGGAGATCAATTTTTGTTTAAATGGTTTTATATATATATTAAACCCAAACAAAAAAGTAGCCTGATTCTAGCAGGAGCCCCACTTCCGAATATTTACCAAAAAAACCTGTTTTCCAATTATGTTCTAAAAAAATACCGTTAAGGGGCTACATCTACCTAGAGGCCCGAAAAAATGGCCAAATTCCGATTTTTTCTGGGCAACGGTTGGTGAAAAAACGCATTTTTTAACACAAAGTTAAACGGTCCATCTGAAATCTAAAAACCAAACGGGTTATTCCAGCACACAATAAATACGAGTCGTTGACGATCGTCGATTTTGAAAAGTATTTTTTTTAACAACACGGCGATGAATTGAAAATCGAACATACAAAATTTATAAAAAAAGTCGTCATTTTTACGTAACTATTAAAAAATTAGGATCGATTTTTTTTTAAGGAGGTACACCAGCTTCATACAATGTTGCCATGCTAAACCATGGTCAAATTTCAAAATGGTGATAGATCAACAAAATTTGGTGAGTATATTCTTTAGTATTATATATGTCAATACAATTTTTTTCAGATTTTTTCATTGTGCCGTTATCGAATAATTGAACATTGAAGTTCACGTGTATAAGCATAGCGTTTTTATAGATATAGGTATATATTCCGGGTATAAGAATAAACGCTTGTGAATTATTTGTAAGAAAACGGCACAACCAAAAAATCTGAAAAAATTTGTATCTACATGAATAATACTAAAGAATATATTCACCAAATTTTATTGATCTATCACCATTTTGCTGAAGCTGGTGTACCTCCTTAAGTGAGATTTCCAACGATCTTCGAATGTTTCGCATTGTATGTCTTGTAAATTTGGAAACAATCCATCAAGCGGTTCTCGAGATATCATGTCCACCGACTTTGACAACAGTGTTTCGAGAAAAACGCGTTTAAGGCGGGATATATATTTACAACAATAAAAAAATCGATTTTTTTTCTTTCTTTAACGCGGTCCTCTAGTTTCTCGGCTGTTTTTTTACGGCTTTTTCAATAATTTTTTACGGGCAAAGCATCGAAATAATCAATCTCATTGTTTTTGCATAATCTTTATTAACATTTAAATAAGCTTTACAAATTTTTTGAAGTCAAAATATATAATAGAATAAAAGTTATAGTAGCCGACAGGAAGACATCAAGTAAAAGAGGTGCTTGACGGTGACCAAGATTGCGGCTGTTCTGCTTATCTGAAATCAAAAAACCAAACGGCATTTTAATCTTCATATTTAAGACTAGCGATTGAACTAGAGTGAATTCTAAATTACAAAAATTGACTTTTTTATACACTTTTGAAAATTACATTCTATTTTTTACTCATTTTTTCTTAAGTTTTTCGCTCGTACAAAAAAAACTATCGAAGCAATCATGATAATCCTAGTTCAATCGCTGGCTTATAACATATTAAAGATGCTGTATAAATTTGAACAAGATCGGTGCAGTAGTTTCTGAAATATCGTGATCACCGTTTCGAAAAATGGTGTTTCGAGAAAAACGCGTTTGAAAGTATACCTGCTCCGTTCCAGGGCCGTAACTTGTGAAACACTTCGAATATCGAAAAATCCTTTGGCACACATTTTCTACACATGTTGTAGATGCGATTTATGAAAAAAAAATCGATTTTTTCGACCCGAGAAACTAGAGGACCGCCTTAAACGATAGAACTTTATATGTAGAATATTTTCCGAAAGTTTCAAAGCGAAATTCTAAAAACTTCAAACGTTACATTTTTACAGAAATATTTATTTTTTTTGTAAATGCGTGTCATTCTCTCAAATTTGCATTTTCTTCATTTTAATTACCGTCACATAGAAACTATACATGTTCTAACTGAAAAAATGTTTGAACTTTTTTGCAAATCAAAGTCTACGGGAAGCTAGACTGCACGCCGATTCGCAACTCCCGCGGCGACCTTGCTGTAACACTCTGCCACAGCTGCGCCATTTTGATGATGCATTAATTTAAAAAAATTGTTTCGTATACTTGAATATACTATTAAGGTATACCTAAAGTTTGATAGTTGTAGAATCATTATTTCTTACTTTAAAAAATCCCTCAATATTGCTTATTTTCTTCCCGTCTAAATGTATATCCCGCCTAAATGATTGAAGTATGGTGCTGCCACCGCTCGCACGGCCGAGTGTTAGAACCTGTAGCTCATTCAATTTTAGGAATATTTCAATGACATTTTCAGGGAATATAGCTAAAAGGTGATACCGTGGAATAAAAATATATTTGGAAAATGCAATTTTTCGACCCACCTAGGTAGATGTAGCCCGTTAAGAATGAGGGAAAAGCCAGAGCCAACACGTTTGAAAACATTCATTTCTGTATAATTGGAAGATTGGTGTCGTGTCTATTTCCGGTGAGAATTTACAATACGAGCAAATGAAATGAACATCGTGAGCGCGTATGTGGGACACCTGCTAAAACGTAGAAGAAACAAAAAAGTGAAGGCCGAATAATTGCACCGGAATCTAAAGTACAAAAAAAAAAGAGAGAAACTGTTGCCAGCCCTTTTGTATGCTAAATCGCAACCTTGTGTTCTTCACGTATCGTTAGCTACTACTGGTACAGAGTGTTTAGCAATATGAAGTAAACAAAAAAATGAAGGGGTTTATGAGAACTGATGATAATACGCGTTTGATATACGGCGTGGGTTACACAAACTCGATGAAAAATTCATCATCTGCATATAAGAAACTTCACACATCGTAATGAATTACGTAATGTATATACGTTATGTGTGTTTTGTATACGACACCTTTGGTGAGGGATCCTCAGAAATTGAATCGAGGGCATAAGCGTTCATCATTGTGCCGTTATTGTCACGAGATTACGTGAACGTGAATATATACGTAGACGATAAGCGAAAGGACAATGAAAATTTGTCATTCCACATGACATGGTACATACGTGATACGGATTTTTCGTGAAAACGACGAAAAATCCTTGGTCCATCAGGGTTCTAATAATCTAATTAAAGTACGGTGTAAAAAGTAGGTGTTTAAAGTATCGCTGAATAGCATTAAAAACAAGGAATTCATGATTTGCGTTGTGTGCTGAAGGTGGCAACAAAGAGGAAACAGTACGAACAAACAGAATACGCAATGATATACATATATAAAAAAAGGAATGAAATATGGGAAATATTTTCTCAAGGTTCAGCTTAGACGCTCAGAAATTTAGAGTTAGTAGTACACGTCTTCAAAGATTTAATCAAATTCCCAAGTTACCCGATTTCGATATTTTTTTTTCTTCAAACGACGACGAATTGTATATAGCTCACAAATGATCGAGGTTTCTTGTTAAGAAGTAGATTTAGACGAGAATTAAAAAAGCGAATTAGATGAGAAGATTGTCGAGTCTGGTTAGGGTTCAAGTTTGCGGGAAACGTTGTGCTCATTGTAGTTGTGTTGCAGGGGGCTTCGGTGACCGGAACGGCGGAGGTGGCAATGATGGAATGGTCGTTCAGGAAGATACGATTTTCGTGTCCGGTATGGATCCGTCAGTTTCCGAAGAGGAAATTTGCGAGCACTTCGGCGCTATCGGTATTATTAAAGTAAGTATGATATCGCATAATTAATTACAATCTCGTAGAATTATTCATAATGTCGTATAACTCAAAAGGCTACATCTACTTAGAGGCTCGAAATAAATGGTCAAACGCTGAATTTTTTTTGGCAACGGTTGGTGACGGAAAAAACGCATTTTTTTAACACGAAAGTACATGTATTGAGAGGCTTAAAGAAGAATCACAAAAAATATAGAAAAAGAAACAAAAACATGGCCGCCGGTAGGTGCTGAAATTTTTTCGCGATGTTTGGCGGTGGACTCCAGCTTAAACGGTCCATTCGAAATCTAAAAACCAAACGAGTTATTCAAGTTAACAATAAATACGGGTCGTTGACGGTCGTCGATTTTTTAAATCATTTTTTTTAACTATGTCGCGATGAATTTAAACTCGAGCATACAAAATCGACGAAAAAAACGTTGTCATTTTTACGTAACTATTGAAAAATGAAGATCGATTTTCAAAAAGTGAGATCGTCAACGATCTTTAAATGTGTCTCATCGTGTCTCCTGCAATTTTGGAAACCATCCATCAAGTGGTTCTTGAGATATCACCGACTTTGAAAACAGTGTTTCGAGAAAAACGCGTTTAACCCTAAGACCCTACACATGGGTACCGCAAAACACACATTATTAGTGACAAACGCTAACATCATTTTTCTTGCTTCGTTCAATCACATTTCTCAATTTATGTTTAGATAGCAAACTAGTTAGGGAGAGAGTAAAAAAAGTTTGGATTCCCTTTACTATTCAGTTATGCTTAAAACGTTCAATAAAGATAGAATAATTCTCCGTAAAAAATATTTGTCCCCTATAATAAGAAGACACATGGCAATACCGCAGAACAGTATTCTTCCATATTTCGAGAAAAACAGAATTATCGTGGTCCTAAAGTTAAAAACTTTTATCATAAAAAAAAATATTTGCATTATGAATATTAATATTTTATATTGTTTATGTTATCTTCATCAACAAATAAAAGTGTTGGTTCATTCATAACTAATTAAAAACTTTGTTCGATTAAAAATTACATCCAAATAAAAATTTGTGTTGCAGTATTATTTTAAATATGCCGCGCAAACTCACGTCATTGGATACGTGGAACGATGCGGTGTTGCGATATGTCTTTTTATTATAGGGGACAAATATTTTTTACGTAAAATTATTCTGTCTAAATCTTAATGCAGACCCTGTAGTGTTAAAAGTTGCAATTTTAAAACCCATTATCTCCTAATCTAAATACTCGACTATTCTGAAATTTCACTCAGACATGCATAATGATGTAAACAATGTCTGGTTGAAATTTGAACAAAATCTATAGAAATCAAGAGCGCGCGCTCTACTTTAAAGACGTTGGAGCGGTCCAGTTGAGTCAAATAACGGTTTGTGCATTTTTTTTTAAATGAACCCCAAAAAATGCATACGACGTATAGATTTATTCTGTAGATGCGAATTTTTCATAAAATATATAATTAGAGGGCAAAATTATGCTATTTTTATATTTTTACTACGTAAATAAGAAAAACTTTTGCGTTACTACCAACTTGAAAAATTATAACTTATCGAGAATCATTAGGAAAAAACTGCGTCAGCGAATATCTTATACAACTCAGAATAAAATTTGGAGTCATTTACAATTATGCCTATTTATATTCATGTCACGAGATTATTTATTATTACCATTAATTAACATTTAGTGTTGTCGAAATACGGCAACTTCGTGGGCATTGAGGTTGGCAGCAGTGCTCTTCATTCGCCAGCCAAGATTCGTAATATTTCATCAAACCTTGATGGTTTAATATTGAATATATATGGTGGCCGATGGGCAAGATGGGTTTTTTTCCAAACGTTTACAAACGTTTAGTTTGCGTTAATCCGTTGTTAGAAATGGTTTATCTTGGTACTAAATAGCCAAAAAAATAACATCGCTCGTAGCGTGAACGTCAATCTAGTCGTACGTAAAATTCCATACAGTAAACTATTTTTTATCTCCGGTGTTTTCTAGTTTAAAAAATTCAAAAAATTCGTAGACTCAGTATAGCCTAGACAATAACATATATTTTTGGTAATTATGCAGTATAAGGACTTTTCCGAAAAACGACGGGAAATTTTTTTTTTCGCCATGATGTTTATTCCATTATAGTAAGTGATATTCCGTCGGGGGAGGCTGACATTTCCCATTAATTCCATACGTTATGGGATTTTCAAGTTTCCAGAAACATGTAATATTTCGAAGCCTTGCTAAATAGCTACGTGTTTCCTTATAGATAGTGTATGATGAAGGTAACAGTGTATATGTTTTGATTTCGTGACCGCAGCTGTCCTGTTTCCGGAAACAGGTAATATTTTGACGCCTCTTGTTTGTTGTCACTAAACAGCTACGTGTTTCCTAAGAGCCAACCCGAACAATCAAACCCACACAAACCCAAACAAAATCCCCAATATAGGCGTCGAAATATCTAAAAATGCCCTATTTTATCACGTGTTTCCGCGAACTTCAAAACCCCATAACTTATGGAATTAATGGAAAATGTCAGCCTCCCCCGACGGAATATCACTCAATATAATGGAGTAAAGAAGTTGACGGTGAAAAAAAAAGTTCCCGTCGTTTTTCGGAAAAGTCCTCATACTGCATAATCACCATATTTGTTAAAATTCAATCTTGGATTGTGCCAAACGCGCCAACCTCCTCAAAGCATGAAGTATGGTGCTGCTACCGCTCGCCCTTCCGAATGTTAGAAGCTGTATCTCGTCCAATTTCACGAATATTTCAATCAAATTTTCCAGAAACATAGCTAAAAGGTGATACAATCGAATAAAAATATTTTTCGAAAATGCAATCTTCGACCTAGGTAGATGTAGCCCGTTAATAACTTATCAAAATTCCGCTAATTTACTTTCACACTGTATACTCGCGTTCTAACGACATTTGCGTTTCCCGAACGTCCGCACAGAACGACAAACGCACCGGGAAGCCAAAGGTGTGGATGTACAAAGACAAAAACAGCGGGAAGCCAAAGGGCGAAGCGACAGTGACGTACGACGATCAGAACGCGGCGCGTTCGGCGATTGATTGGTTCGACGGCAAAGACTTCAAAGGCTACACGATAAAAGTCCAGATCGCTCAGCACAAGAGCAACTGGCAGGGTGGTCGCGGAGGTGGCAGCGGTGGCGGAGGTGGCGGAAGTCGCGGCGGCAGTGGTGGCGGCGGCGGCGGGGGTGGACGAGGCAGGGGCGGCGGGGGTTTCGGTGGCCGCGGTGGCGGTGGTGACCGCGAGGATCGTGGCGGCGGCGGTGACGATCGCCGGGACGGCGGTGGTCGCGGGGGTGATTGGAGGTGCGTCATTTTTCTTAGCTCGACGCTGCGTGAAATTGCGCCAGCCCGCGTTGCACGCGTAATCTCACTTGTTGGACTTTCATGCTCGTGCAGGTGTTCCAATCCCGATTGCGGAAACACGAATTTCGCCTGGCGGGACGAATGTAATTTGTGCAAAAGTTCGAAACCCGAGGGCGCGGGTGGCGGCGGGGGCGGCGGGCGTGGAGGCGGCGGCCGGGGAGGCGGAGGCGGCGGACGCGGGGGTGGATTCCGTGGCGACAGAGGCGGACGAGGAGGAATGGACAGAGGAGGAAGAGGCGGCGGGGGTGGAGGCTTCCGCGGCGGTGACCGAGGTGGCGGTCGTGGGGGAAGAGGCGGACCCATGAGGGGAGGCGGCGGGTCAGTATACTACCACTAAGTTTCATTAATTATTTCTACCATTTTTCTTCTTCAACGAACAAATTGTAACGAACCGTGTGTGTGTGTGTGTTTCAGACGTGGCGATCGCGACAGAGACCGTCAGAGGCCGTACTAATTCCAAAACAAACCGACGTTATGATGAATTATAAAACGAATCGTTTTTACCGTAATACGATTTCCCTTGACCACGTACCTCTCAGTGCATGTACATGTTTTTTCATAACACGCGAAGACGTCGCGACCTATGCAATCCCACCCATCCGCCCTCCACATCATCGCCATTATTATAGTAACTATATTATTTTTCTCATGACCCTTGCAATTTTCTATTCAAGACCCGCCGTGAACGAATAAAGAAAGAAAACGAACCGATCCGTTCTCCAGCGATCATAAATCCGCAGTGTCTTTGTGAAGGCTAGATATTCGTCGAGCGCCCCATCGGTCAAGCTAATCTCATTATTGTTGTCGAACCTTTGAACGTCGAAAGTTTGTGACTTTATTACACGATTTTATATAGTTTCTCACATTGAATCGCTCGATAATCGATCGCAACATTGGACGTTGACACGTTTTGCGGATAATCCTCCCTCCCCCCTCCCAAGCGGAAATGAAAGGATATTTATGCGAATGAATATTCGAACGTGCGTATGACTGAGGAATTTAGTTTATTGATTGTGAAAAAATAGTACAATAAATTTTTCGGTAAAATTATATCGCAATATTGTGTAAATTGAGGAGAGGAAAAGAAGCAACAACGATGGATATCGAAGAAGGAGAAAAAGAAGATACGAGGATGTTTGACACAAACATCACGGTATATAAATACACTTTACCAACTTTCTACCCCGTTACGCGGAAGTCCGCTGACAAATTTACCGAAATTCGGGTGGCGCGAGCTCCAACTATGCTACATCGTATTCAACGATTTTCCTTTTATTCATATTGTAGTAAATATAGGTTCATGGTTATCTGTTTTTTTTTTCTTTTCTTATCGTGAATCAGTATAGATATATACGTATATATAGATATATGTATACATATATTATCTGTATATAGATAGGATAGATGAAGACCTCTAGTTTAATATTATCATGGATTTACTTTGAATGCTGTGACCACAGCACCCGCGCAATTTGCATGGGCCTCAATCTTTCGCTCTCTCTCGCTCGCTCGAATTTTACTCGGAGCGTTTGCGATTTTTCTGCCTTTGCTGCTCCTGCAATGAGAAATTGGAATCAGTGCTTGTTGAAACACTTAGCAGATTGTGCGAATCGGAAAGCAACCGATATTTTTGCGACTTCCCATTCGAGCCATTTTCCGGAGCCAATTTATCAAAGTAAATTGAATTTTGTTTACTTTTTTAACGTAAATTGAATTTTGCTTACTTCTTTAAAGGAAATTGAATTTGTTTAATTTCAAAGTAAATTGCATTTGTTCATTTCTTTTGTGCCAGAGTATTCGTGGGCAATTATTTGCATAGTCTTTAGGTGGCTTTCCTCCTTCGATAATGTTAAGTGACATTTTTAAGACGGTTACCTTGATGGTGAGGATTTCGATGATGTAACGGAACATCCTGAAGAAGTCAATGAACAAGAGAACCGAGTGAGAAATGAAGTCCTTGTTGCCCATACGGAACTTTTCGACGATCAGCTGAGTATCGTAGACGACGAAGCCGCACATGAGAGTAAGTCCAAGGTACAATTCCAAATGATAGATGAGAGAAGACCGTAGGAATATATTGGCGAGAAGGAGGAGAGCCGTCATGTTGGCGAGACTTATCAAAGTTCCACCGATGTAGAGCCATTGTCCACGCGCGGCCAGTAACGCGGCTATGCTGAACGAAACGAAGACGACTGTCGTTCCTGTAACAGATGACGATATTTATGAGTATGTTAAAAAATGTGCCGTAGTAACAAAAATGCTTCATCTTCCGTCTAATTGACTGATGGGTTATTTGCTGGAATACAAGTGTAATATTTACCAACAAGGGCCGTCACGATGATGCTGGGATCGATGCTGATGACAATTTCCAACAGGGGTCCCAAGCCAAGCCCGGAGAGGAACGCAAAGCCCAACAGAAAGCCCAGTCGCAACTTCTGATTTTTGCCATTGTCAGGGGTCGACAGCAGAGCCAGCAAGAGTCCAAGGCCACCCAGGGCGGTCAGGAAACCGGCTTTTTGAATTTCCGTGTACATATGGACGTAAGCTCCCGTGGCGGCCGAAACCGTCGACAGGGACAGACATCCGTAGACATTTTTTAGATGTTGCCGTACCGGCGCTTCCCTACGAACAAAAAAATTAAGTTCTCCAGTGCTCTACAATTTTACGACTTGCTTGTTTGCGCCTCGTCTATGCAAATGTCTCTTTTGTCCACATGCAGATTACGCATCGCGAGGCAAGCCTCGGGAATATGCACGGTCATTGAGAATCTTATCTCGGTAGATACAAGACAAGGAAAAAAAAACTAAAAGATTAGATATGCGTAGGATAACGAATAACAAAAGTTTTCGAACAAAAAACACCCTTTTTTGGACCAGTGAATTTCGTATGCTCCACATTGACATAATGAATTTGGATACTTCGCCGTTACATCACACGAATAAAAGGAAGCCTCGAAAACACGCGCACTTTGGAACTCACGAAACGAAAAGATAATGGGTCCAAGCTAATCAAGGCTAAGCGAATTTCGGCGCAGTGACGATGGGCGAAACTCGAAAGGCCTTCGGCGCGACACAAAATATTATTCACGAAGAAAAAATGTTGAGAAAAATAAATGCCGTCCTTCCTTTTCTTTTCTCTCGCTCTCTCTACTCACAATCTGTTGGTGAAGGAATTCACGAATGAATTCAGGGTTGCTGCCATTATATATCCTTAAAGGTTTGTCCGTAAGCTCGATGGGAAATTATATCGTCTTCGCTAGTCTCAAGGAATACGTCAGGTGCTCAAACACAACTGCTGCGTATATAGAATTCCGTACGCGGGCCGGGAGGGATATACAGAAATATTCGGTGGATCGTAAAAGCGAGTTTCTTTTTGGGGACACGTCAGTAATATTTCTCTGTGCGTAAATTTCACTCGTAGCTTCCCATTGGCCGAGACCACTTCAAAGTCGCCGGAGCCGTCAGGCTTTCACGAAACAAAGCTATCCACGCAATGTCGAACAATGTAGGTGTGTACGTGTGTTTCTGGGTGCGAGAGAGAAAGAGAGAGAGAGAGACCGAGAGAGTGGGAAAAAAAGCGTATATATGTACTGATCCAGACGGTGCTGACCTCTGGAACGTCGCCTGGAACGTGCGCGAAAAATCTCGAAGGACCTTGGAGCTTAACGAGGGTGGGGGAAGCGGACGATGAAATCGAGGATGCGAAGAGGGAGATTGCGTACGGAGATGACTTATTCGTAAACGGAATATTTTATAGTATATTCATCGTCGCAAACGTGGTGCCCGATGCCACGATAAAAATCTCTGCGATATTGGAAAATTCAGTAACTGCGTTACCGACCTGCATTTTTTTCGAGTATGGACGCTTTTCGTGAATTATAGGTGCGTTGAAAAAAAGTGAGATCTTATATAACAGAATTATCGAGTCTGTGACACGTGTTTACCAAAAGATTACTTACAAGGGGAGGTCGGCTACTCGTCATCACCGATTTCATCCGGATTCGCAGTACATGTAGGGCTTGAGTAGAAATGAAAGTGACGCAAGTGGGAGCTTCAGCTGGCCAAGCGATTAGAAAACAACATTTTTGTCGCGGATCAGTCAATGTATGAGTTTTTATGTAAATTTAACTTCCAAGCGGTAGTTGGCGCAGCGCCAAGTGTTCCGGTTTGTAATGCAAGGGTCGCGGGTTCGAGTCCACGAGCGAAAACTTTTTTCTCTGGCTTCTTTCCAATTTTTACGATACTTACGCAACATGTGAACCGAAATAATGCCTAATATATTGTATTTATATTTTCACAAAAGGCACAGGGCGTCATTATTTTAAACGGCGCATAATTGTGGTAAGTTTGAGATTGCGAATAACATTCCAAGAAGAAATTGTAATTAAGGCCTTAGGCCACAGTAACGGGTATAAAATCATGGGTGAATTTAACCATTTTTTTCGTATGAAAAAGTGATTCACTCATAAAAATAATTTCACATCTATTTAGTATGAATATCAAGCTGTTAGAATTTTTTTCCGTTGTACAAAACAGAGTTGTGAATAATGCATTATTTTGATAGTGCATTACTGTTTACATTACAAATTACAAAATTAATGTGTAATGGACATATGTTCCATTACAAATTACAAAAGTAATGTGTAATGGATATACGTTCCATTATAAATTACAAAAGTAATGTGTAATGGACATATGTTCCATTACAAATGACAAAAGTAATGTGTAATGGATGTGTGTTCCATTACAAATAAGAAAAGTAATGTGCAATAAATGCATGTTCCGTTACAAATTACAAAAAGTAATGTGTAATGGTTGCATGATCCATTACAAATTTCAAAAGGTAATGTGTAATGGACGCATGTTCCATTACAAATTGAAAAAGTAATGTATGATTAATGAGTGCTTCATTACAAAATACAATTACAATAAGGTAATTCGTAGCGGAGAATATTCCATCACAAATAGAAAAATTGCCGTGCTCACATTAGAAATTTGCACATTGCTATCTCATTATTTTATTTCGCTAATTGCAATTTGTTTTAAGTAAATTCGTTTTTCTTCTGCATAAAACTCGACAACACAAAAAAAAGGTTTATACAAGCCAGATTTGTATCATCAAAAAAAATTACTTCTCAATACAAAGTCATGATCTCCCATACTTTTATGTGCACTCTTTCAGAATCCGGGGTCAAAATTGAGTTTTGTGCATTAGAAAAATAAATATGGCCGTTAAAAAAACCTCGTGTTACAATTATAACGACAGAAGCGAGAAAAAGATCGAGAGAGAAAGAGAAAAAAGTGGCTAAGATGATGTTTCATGTATCTCACGAATCCGCAGAATAGGCGGAAGAAATTATACTTAACACAATTATAAGCATTCTAATAAAATATACGTAACCTAGCTAATAATAAAAGATGTAAATAATAATATAAGTAATATAACAAAAATGAATACAAGTTACTGAAACAAAACATGTCGCTTTATATAGTTTCTGCATGATATACCTATTTTATTATTTCAGATAACTATATAGATCGTTTGAAATTTATAACTCCTTGAATGGATTGTTCAGTAGACCAAACAATTTCGATCTATTTGAATTTGAAGTGGAGTTTTATAAGTTTGCAACGCGTAATCTGTTACACGTTGCTTTTATAATCGATATCCATTATCAATTGATAATAATAATAGTAATTGCTCTTTGCATTTATTCATGGTATATTACTTTTTCAATGCTCAATGAGGCACGCATTCATTACACATAATTTTTGCTTTTTTAAAGAGGAAGCTTTGTGATAAAAAGAATTTGTTTTCCAGTTTTCAATGTTAATGCTCGAAAAATTCTTATATATCTCAAAACTTCGAAAAATCATGCGAGACAATATATCATATCAGATCAATTTCAATATGCAGTTTTTTTCATTATTTGTAACCAGCTTTTGCTTGCAACTTCGTCCATGTCTTTAAAAGTATCGACTTTTTCATGCAGATAGCTTTGTCTGTGTAAAACAGCAAGTTGAAAGTAATGTGCGAACTTCTAATTTGAACGTTTTTCGTCTGCATTATTGAGTTTCAAGCAAAAAAAAATGAATTAGTCTTGAAAGAACTTTTAGTGAGCGAAATTAAATAATAAGACAGCAACTTTTAGCAAATGTGCAAATTTCTAATGCAAGCACGGCAATTTTGTTATGTGTAATGGAATATTCTCCACTACAGATTACTTTTTATCAATTGTAATTTGTGATCGAACATGCATCCATTACAAATTACTTTTTAAAATTTGTAATGGAACGTGCATCCATTACTCATTACTTTTTGAAATTTGTAATGGATCATGCAACCATTGCACATTACTTTTTGAAATTTGTAATGGATCATGCAACCATTACACACTACTTTTTAAACTTTGTAATGGATCATGCAACCATTACACATTACTTTTTGAAATTTGTAATGGCACATGCATTCATTGCACGTTACTTTTCTCATTTGTAATGAAACACACATCCATTACACATTACTTTTGTAATTTGTAATGGAGAACTTATCCAATACACATTATTTAAAGTAATGAGTAATGCATTATTTTAAAATTACTATTTTCACAACTCTGGTACAAAATGGCCGACTACTCGAAACTTCTCGAAACAGCTTTTTTCCAATTGGCGTGACAAATAACCTCAACAATTTTTACTCGATTTCCTTCAAATTTATAAGTTATGTTCCTAATTGCATTTCGCAGAGTAGTACGTACGGAATTTCTGATAAATCGAAAACTTTTCATTTAAGAGCAGTTTATGAGCAGTTATAACGAAATTGTTCACTGAAAATTCATTTCTTAAGTTCAAATACCTACGACTTTTGAATAAAACAATATTTTTTAAATCCCGCACGTACTTCTCTAGGTATTCTAATGTAAATTGACGTGAATTTTTGTTTTTTGTTTCAGGTAAAAAAGTGTGGATGCTAAATGTCACGCCGTGGAGCGCCTAAAAAAAAGATAAAAGAAAATATTAGTAGTCGGCCATTTTGTACAACGAAAAAAAATATTCATATTTTCTAACAGCTTTATATTCGTACTAAATAGATGTGTAATTAATTTTATGAGTGAATCACTTTTGCATACGAAAAAAAATTGTTAAATTTGCACATGATTTTATACCCGTTACTGAGGCCTAAGGCCTTAAGGCGTACACGAGGACTTTGTATTTCGTTCCTTTTATTTTGACTTTCGAGCAGCCCTCGGCAGCTGTACATGAACAATAAGTTCTCGTCGCAGGTAGAAAAACAAGTTGTGTGCGTCCGACCATCAGCCGTTAGGGACAACGCTAGGGTAGCTCATTCGCCGGCTAGCTCTTGACCGAGTAACGTGAAATCGCGAGCATATTGTGAAAATATTGTGAAAAATATCGAGTAGACCGAAAATGTCGGATAGTCAAAGTGAAAATAATGATGTGCCTGGAACATCGGTAAAAGAAGAACAGGAGCAACACGGTGATAGCCTCCACAGCCAAGCGTCGAAGCAACGATTGGAAACACCGCTGGATTATAGTTTACATATTTTGGTCGGCGAAGATCTGATCAAATCAGAAAGTTTCGCGGTAAAAACAGAAGAACCCATTGAAATTAAAAGTGAAATATACGAGACAGTATTACCCGAGGATACGTTTGTGTGCGACGATGAATTGATTGGGTCCGAAGAAGTCGACGAAGGAGAACGAAGGACGAACGAGGGTTTTCAACGATTGAAAACGGTGCCGGATTATAGTTTACATCTTTCAGTCGAGGAAGATCTGATCAAAGCAGAAAGTTTCGCGGTAAAAACAGAGGAATCCATTGAAATTACAAGTGAAATACACGAGAAAGTAGAGAAAATTTTACCCGAAGATACGCTTGTGTACGATGACGAATTAATTGGGTCCGAAGAAGTCGACGAAAGAGGTGAATATGAAGAAGTGGAGGGTGGCATTTCATCAAACGATGAGTACGAACCAGATGAAGAAACAATGAAAGAAGATCAAGATTTCGTTCCACTCGATTATAAAATAATGGCGGTTAATCTTGCAAAAGCACATCCAAAGTGGAACTTGAAAAGTCTGCAATCGAAAGGAGCATCTCGCTTGAAGCGTATGCGAGATTTGAAAATTTGGGAAAAACACATTAAAAAGGGTGGAATCCGGAAGGATAAATACAACACAATTGATACCCTAACATATGATCGCTTCGTAGAAGCGCGACGTCGTAGCCAACGGGTGACCACAAACAACTTGAAACAATGGGCAGTTGCTGCTGCGAGTCAATTTCCAAATTTGGAATTCAAAGCCTCAGAAACGTGGGTCAAATGCTTTGAACGAAGGCATAGGATTCGTCAGAGAAAACTTATGTCAAAGACGACAAACTAGCGGTAATAGACCCGTTTAAAAGTCTCGATTTAGTCCAAGTTGGGGTCCCGGGAGCCGTTTAATCTTATCACGCCCTCTTCACAATATACACACGACGCGTTGCTGCACGACTTAGTGCATTATGAAAAGACCAGCGAGTCAGCAAAGTCGGACCGGACGGGCCAACTAAGGTAGCAGCAAACGAGCGACCACGGACCCATTGAACCTGTTATAATTGTCGAAGGGTAGGTCATATAACGCAGGACTGCCCCGAGGAGCGACGCGTAACGTGTTTCAGGTGTAACAAGAAACGTCACGTGAAAAGTCAGTGCCCGCTGGTCGAGAAGACAGAGCATTGGTCGGTGTAGTCATTAGAGGTGCGCTGGGACTATACAGCGGCTATACAGCGACATATCTAAAGCAGGCACGCGTGAACGGGCACGAGGTGTTAGCGTTCATGGATACCAAAAGCTCAGAGTGTACAATTAAGGCGTCGCGGGTCGTAACGGACCGTTTCGAGACGTCCACCGCTTCAACGGACGTCAGACCAGTTGGGCCGCCGGAGTACGTCGTCAAAAGCCTAGGCACTATGTGTGCCAGTTTTGGAGATCGACGGGGTCGAGCTTCCAACTGTTGCCTTTTCAAAGACAAGTGACACCTTAACGTTTTACAAGAATTTCGAGCTACCGGCGGAGTGCGTTGTACCATCGACGTCACTAACTGCGGCACAGCACACAGATACTGGCAAACACCATTTCGTTCATCAAGAACATCGCACAGTCGCACCGGGATGCGTGACAGCACGCGGGAACGTCTCAAGGGGCAGATCAGTAAGAGGCAATCCGGGAGGAAGAGTTGAGGTTGGTCCTGAACAGTCAGAGACTGTTCGTCTCGAACTGGTCGAGATGCTGCAATAATTCCGCGACTGCGTAGCGATGAACGTCCATGAGTTGGGCTCCTCGAAGGAAATAGTCGTGGACATTGAGGTGAAAGCGAACGCCGCCCCGGTGCAGTGCAAGCCGTATCGGACAACGCGAAAAGAACGCAAAGAATTTAGAGACATTATTCAGAGGAGGGTGTGGGTTTCAGCGTGAAAAGAAACACTTTTTTGCGAATTTTTTTTCATCTATCTGGAAAGAGTATATTTATTGAAACCTTTTGTACATTGTTAAGCGTCATTTCAAGAAAATTCCGTGAAATTTGTACGCGAAAATATCCACAAACAAGCCGGTGCCGCGTTCTTCTCGAAACCACTTTATCAAAGTCCGTGTTCACTGCCATTTGAAAACTACATGACCGATTTATTTCAAACTTGACGCACACTCTCTAAATATAAAATACCTCTCCCCAACGGTTAATTTGAGATTTTTTTTTACATTGAGGGGGTTTTCCACCCCCAAAATGGCGGCATTTTTTCGTGAAAAATAGCACTTTTCACTTTACATGACCACCAAAAATTTAGAAATTAAAAAAAAATTATCAAAGACCGTTGGGGGGAGGATTTGATGATACTTTGACTAAACTTTAATAGTACTTGATTTCCGATAATTTCTAGCTGAGATACAGTGAACACCGCAAATCGTGTTTTTCCAAAGGCGTTCTTGGAAAAGCTTTGTCACCGGCTTGTTTGTGGATGTTTTCGCGTACACATTTCACGGAATTTTCTTGAAATGACACTTAACAATGTACAAAAGGTTTCAATAAATTTACTCTATCCACATAGATGAAAAAAAAATCGCAAAAAAGTGTTATTTTTCACCCTGAAACCCCTACCCTCCCGTTAAAGATTGACAAGAAGCGGGAATAGTAGTTTATACGAAGTCCGAGTATGCGAGTCCTGTATTGTTAGTACGAAAAGTCAGGCGAGTCGAGGCTATGCGTTGATTCTCGGAAGTTGAATGCGATTCTAGAACGAGTGCATCTTCCACTGTTCAATATCGACGATCATCTAGCGCAGATATGGAACAGCGGTTTATTTATTGTTCTCGACTTGGCTCACGGACGCAAGTTCAGTGGGTCTGACCGGCATGAAAAAGACAAAATCTGGTAAACTTACAACAGCCTTGTACAAACATTTTTTAACTGATGTGATGAAGCCCTACGTGCAGGAGAACAAATTTCTTCTGTTAATTGACTCGTGGGGAGGACAAACAAGTCAACAATTATGGGACGAGGTTTTCGAAGATGAAGAAGGATTGCCAACGTGCCGTATCAAAGTGATTCCCCCAAATGTAATCCGTTAGTGCAACCCTGCGATGTGTATTTTTATCGTTAAATGGAGAACTTGATCAGAAAGATTCAAAACTGCTCTTATCTCATGTAGAGAGAAAAAGAAATCACACCCCGAGAAGACTATCAAAATACATTCCATCGTACATCACAAGGTATCCTCGCCAATATTCGACAACATGATGCGTTACACATGGTTCGCTGTCAAACTGTGGGATGAAAGAGAATGTTTTATGAATGTAAATCAAGTTTGTTTTTCTACGGATACTTTAAAACAACCATGTAAGCTGTTAAAATGCAGCGTTAATAACGTGTGCGAGATACCAACACAATTACTACTTCCCCCGTTTTTACGATGAATATCAGCACATGCAATTCATCAACTGTATAATAATAAAAGTATCTAATTTTATATACGAAATTCTCGTGTACGCTTTAATTACAATTCCTTCTTGAAAAGTTATTCGCAATCCCAAATTTTTCACCGTTATACGTTACACCTCTTAAAATAATGATGCCCTATGCCGTTTGTGAAAATATAAATAAATACAATATATTATGCATTATTTCGGTTCATCTGTGGCGTAAGTATCGTAAAAATTGAAAAAAGGCCAAAGAAAAAAGAAGATTCTGCACAGGGACTCGAACCCGCGACCCTCGCGCATTACGAATCCAAACTCTTGCCGCTGCGTCAACCACTGCTCGGAAATCACGCTCACATGAAAGATTTATGTATTGACCGATCCGCGACAACATTTTATTTAGAAAGTAGAAATATTCTTTATGTTTGAGAAATCTCGGTTCAAAAATGTTTGATATCTTTTTCGTACTCATATGTCACGTGGTACATCAACTTCGCCTTAAGGGCATGCAGAAGGCCGACATAACCTCACAAATTTTCAAATAGAGGTTTCTCGTGAATGGTTAAGTTTTTTTCAGGGAAAACAAAGCGTCAGGGTCTGGAGAATTCACTGGCGCAGAGCTTGACAATTTTCATTCGCCCTGAATATTATTCGTCTCTGAGATATGTCTGTTCGAAAGTTTCAGTTATCTCTCTTGCACTCATATGTCACGTGGTACATCTTCTACTTCGTCTTAAGGCGGGACATGACGGGGAAAAAATCGATATTTTTTGCATTTTTTTAAAGTTTACCATATTCAAGAATATGTGGAAGAATTTTCAAGTTAAAATATTGAAAATTGACCAAGTTACAGACGATTTAGTGAGAGCAGGTAGCGAAACAACTCTTCTCGACCTGGCCGGAATCATAACTCTAGCTATAATTGTCCGATTTTCAATTTGGAAAAAACCAAAATTTCCATAATTGCACTATCGTTGTAGGTAGCCGTTTTTATTAATTTAGTATTTTTCAAGCCCCCGAAAATAAGTAAAAATTATAAAATAACCAATATTACACTTTTTAAACACCATTTTGTGATTTTTTTCGAAAATTAGCTACGTACAACGAGAATTACATTTATATCGATTAAAAAACTTGTTTATTTTCATTTTTCAGATCAACCATTGTCAAGTTATCAATCCGGTAAATGGACGACAGTTTTTATACTGAGGCACTATTATACCGCACTAATGTTGTTAATTTAGAATTTTTTGAATGCAAATTTGCAGGAATTAAGTTCAATGTATGCTTAATAACATATATTTTATCCAAATCTCAAATAAATAATCTAACAGACAAAAAATACCTTTTTCGGTCACAGTAGTGTGCTCCCTTAAGTGGCTATACCAGTGTGAAAAGCTTTGGCCACTCAGCAGGCATTATTCGAGGAAGAGGAGGGTCCATTGTATGGGCCAGGTATAGCTGATTAGCAGTTTTTATGGTAAATATAATTTTATCTTGCAAAAATTGATAGTTAAATCTTTAAAGGAGACTTTGTCCTTGAAATTTTCAAAAAATCAATTTGAGCTCAACATGAGCAGCTAGAAGAAGAGGAGGGATGCCTCTATGGACCAGGCATTGCCGATTAGTGGTAATTATAAACACATTTGTGTAAACACATTACAAAACTTTAAACGCGTTTTTCTCGAAAACACGTTTTTAAAAATGGCTGACATTCTCCTGACCGCTGTAATTAACATATCGACCTGAAATTCGGAGAGCATACTCAGAAAATATGTCTTCATGGAATGACGGATCGTTTTTTCGATAGATACATTTTTGCATTTATTATTTATCTTTTTATGCGAAAAAAACGCGAAAATTCGATTTTTTTAAAATTGCCGCCATTTTCCGAAATTTGTACTAAACGAAAAACCCATCCGTCATTCCATGACCAAAGGGTCACAGATTGATAATATGCTTTGAATTTGTGTTTCAGATCAACAAAGAGGGGGCAGTGATGTCAGCCGTTTACCTCCCGCGATTTGAGGACCTGTTTTCGCGGAGTTGCAACGGCCGCCATTTTGGTTTTTTTTTTTCAAAAAAAAAATTTTTTTACCATTCTGTATATCATGAATAAAAGCAAGAAAAAAACCGCACGCAAAAAGCTTTACTCGTTTCCTTTAAAAAAAATAAAATGTAAACACCTGAAATATGGCACTCCAAGGACAGTCTCCGTTAAACGCGTTTTTCTCGAAATTAGATTTTTCAAATTTGCTGACATTGTAACGCAAAGAGCAATTATCCGATTGACTTGAAATTGCGCTGAGTACTCTTGAATATATTTACTCTACAATGACGTAGGATATTTTTGATTGGATGAAAATTGACGATTTGGCATTGAAAAAAACGACCATTTTATAGGCAAAAAAATAGACGTTTTTTTTCATAACTACGCCTTTTTTGTTAGATTTTGATATCTTGTTAGATTTTGATATTTTTCGAAAATCCAACGTCATTGTACAGGAAATACCTTCCAGTTTAACATTTTTTCCTTTTCCGGTTTCAGCTACTCAATCGGCCGGTATCATGTCAGCAGTAGAGGAACTTTTTTTTTACGCCTCCGAACGCAGCGCATAAGTCGCTTGGATCTCAATATTTTTCTATGAACAAATTATGTAATATACGTCAAATATAGCCAAATATATTCTTAATTTTCCGAAACATTTAATTGAGTACTTTTCTTCCAAAAAATTCCGGAGTCATCCAAATATTCAGCGTTCACACTGGTATAGCCCCTTAAGTGTGTGAAGATTCATGTCCGTTTTTTTCGAGACACAGCTTAAAATTAGTCCTATTTTTTTAAATTACCGTCTTGACATAGGAAAATCCGAAAGCAAATTCCGATTGAGATCGGAGGAAACTTTCGTAATATTCTCGAAATAAACAGATACGGTCTGACTCATCTCGTTTCTCATCACATTACCGAGGGAATAGTCACTTTAGACTATCGCAAAAGGCATCGCACTTGAAAAATCGCGCCATCTGATGTCCGCAATCCCAATTAAATTCAAATTCGCCACAACGCAGTTTTTTGGACGCGTTGACACGTCAGTAAACGTCAAAGGGATACGAATGACTAGATTAAAACTGATCAGCAACAGTTACGACAACGAATCCGATGGCCTTCGTGGAGGATTGATTCCATAAAGTCCGACCGAGAGGACTCGAAGAGTCGCGCCCAACAATGGGAATAGTGCACGCCTCCTCGTCGAGGGCAAATTCGCCGAATGCCGATAACGCAGAAGATTCGTCAGAGCCGTGTTTGCAATGCAACGGAACGGGTAACAGCGACCCCGGCAATCCCGGGAGTTTCCAAGACATTCACAAAAAGGTCAAGGACCTTTATCCGCGCAACTTCGAGGGTGGAATATTGACGATCAATAGGATACTGAGCAATCACTTTCGCGTCGCTCACACGTTAATTCTAAGCCCAATAACACCCTCGGGTTACAAATTCGGGGCTTTTTACGGTGGTACAACGATGATAGGAAGAAACGAGCGTTATCCGTCGTTAGGCTGCACGATAATGCCGAACGGTAATCAATCGATTCAATTTGCCCACACGCTCGGTTGTCGATACAGAATTAAGTTGGATGCCCAAATTGCCGATAAAAAGTACAAGGCTTTCACGTCCGAGCTGGAGTATCGATCGGACAATTGTACGATGTCCGTGTCGCTGAGAAACTCGGATCTTCTGAAGCTCAACGGTACACTAGCGATCTACTTTCTTCAAGCGGTTTCCTCGGGGCTCGCTCTTGGAGTGGAGATCGCGTGTCTGCGAGACGAAAAATTGCCGGCCCACGGTAATCAACGCACGATAATATCCGGCGCAGCGAGATACAGCACGGGGCCGTTCACTGTTTCCACGACAATAGGCGAGGCCGGTCTTCACGCCTGTTGTCATCGACGCGCCAGCGAGCAACTGCAGCTCGGCGCCGAATTCGAGCTCAATCTCCGGACTCACGAGTCACAGGGGACACTGGTCTATCAGCTCGACGTGCCGGAAGCTGACTTCGTCTTCAGAGGAATGTTAGACTCGGAGTGCACGGTTTCCGGCGTATTCGAGAAAAACTTATCCTCCGTTTTCAAATCTTCGTTGCTGTTGAGCGGCGCGTTGAATCACAAGAAAGGACAATTTCGCGTCGGTGTTGGCCTCAATGTAGGATAACGTGGAGCGTCCCACGAACAATTCGTCGCCTCCCATAAAACTTGCTGCTACGAATATTCGATCGCTGTTTCGCCCGCGCGCCTTTTATTTCGCAGATTGAACAACATTTTACTTTAATCCACCCTTAATTTTCTATGTATCAGCGGACGTCGAGTGGCTCTTGACGTATTCTCCGGTAAAAAAAATCACGAACTTCGCAATTTCGCGTGGCGAACGAAAAAGAAGAAAAAAAATTGAAATACTATTCATTCATCGCCATTTGCTATCCTCTCGTCCAATTCATCGTCCTTCTTTGTCGGTGGCTGAATCGACGATTTGAAACCCTCGAAATTGAGATTCGCGCCATCGCGCATGAGGCCGTGCTCGTCGACGTGCTGAAGAATGTCGCAGATCAACGCAGACTCGACAACGAGAATGTATTCGCATGTTTTAGGCTCCAGCAGGAACAATGATACGCTCGATGGACTGGTGCTCGGGCTTTCGACGCATTTTAGCTTCACCTGCGTGATATGGTTGATATTGACAAATCGTAATTCGTGGAAACGGAGTAGAGGAAAAAAGAAGCTTGACTGTACGAACCTCGGTTTGTCTCAGTTTTCCAGTTTTGTCGCACTCGCTGCCGGCGCCGTAAAAGTGCGAGAGTTGTTTCTTCTCGGCCAGGCGCTTCGGCTTTTTGTGAGAATGAGCCTCGATCCATTGGAGGTGCTTCTCTTTGTCGAATTTGCCGAGATCGACGACCGTTTTCGTGCCGTCACGCTCAACGTGGTATTGCACGACCGAGCGACCGTAACAAAATTCATATTTCCACCAGCCGTTGCCCTAAATTTTGCAATTACAACGTTCTTCGTTAACGGGCTACATCTACCATGGTGGGTAAAAAAAATCGTATATTCGAAAAATATTTTCATTCCACCATTTAGTTATATTCTTTGAAAATTTCATTGAAGTATTCCTAAAATTGAATGAGCTACGGCTTCTAACTGTTTTCAAAGTCGGTGGACATGATACCGCGAGAAACACTTGATGGATTATTTCCAAATTTACAGGAGATCCGATGAGAAACGTTCAAAGGTCGTTGACGATCTCACTTTTTTAAAATTGATCTTCATTTTTTAATAGTTACGTAAAAAAGACGACCTTTTTCATAGATTTTGTATGCTCGAAATTAACTTGCCGCGCCGATGTCAAAAAAAATTATTTAAAAAATCGATGTTCGTCAATGACTCGTATTTATTGTTAACTTGAATAACCCGTTTGGTTTTTAGATTTCGGATGGACCGCTTAAGCTGGGGCGTGTCCACCGCCAAACGTCGCGAAAAAAATTTCATCCTCTGCCGGCGGTCATGTTTTTGTTGTTTTTCTGGATTTTTTGGTGATTTTTTTCAGTCTCTCAATATATACCTTTGTGTAAAAAAATACGTTTCTTTTCTACTAAGCGTTGCTCAAAAAAAAAATCAGAATTTGGCCATTTTTTCGGGCCTCTAGGTAGCCCTCTAAAGAGCATTGTTAGGAACGTAATTCACGACGATGTAGCGCAGAATTGACGGCGCTTACCCCGTGTAAGCAGTTTTTACCGCTGAGAAAGCTCTGAACAGGTGTGACATCCGAAGGACCCGGTTCGAGCAGCGAGTTTCCCGACTCGTCGATATTGTGCTTGTCGAGTGCGTCGACCGGGTGAATTTCCACTCTGACACGAGCTTCACCGTCCTGAAAAGCAACACAATCGTTAGGACGCGACTCGAACCCATTCTCGTTTCTCAGGCCAAGACAGCGAGGGGAGGAGCGAGAGAGAGAACGAACACATTCAAGCAGGTGCGACAGCAAGTGGCCGGAAAAATAATTAAAAAATAATGACTCTGACCTGGCCTTCCTTCTCTACATGGAAGATGGTAGGAACTTTGTGTGGCTTCTCTTCCTGTTCAAAAAAGGATTAGTAACGATACCAATGGCGACGTGGAACAACGGGATTAATAATTTAACAAACAAGCGTACAAAACATCTACGGGGATTGAAAACCAGTGAAAATTCCATCTACAAACGGGAGCTGCGTATTTATTCGTGCAATATGCAATGTTTCATTATTCTTCATATAATTTGAAGATGTGAGGGAATAATGATGGCTCCAGTAATTACGAATTGCAAAGAAAACTTTACTGATACATCGTTGTACTTTTTTCCTCAAAAACATTCAGTTATTTGCCGAATATGCTGCCGTCGAGTAAGAGCTGCCCGTTATTTTTTGCAAATTATAAAATGGGGGTGTTGCAGGTCCCTTGTTATAAAAGGGGATCCTACAAGTATCGCGTGCGAACAAACTGCCCACGTAAAAATGTGGATTACCGCGACTTTTTGATGCCTGAATTTGAAGCTTTCGGCTTCGAGGGCAAGGAGAGATCGAGGCTTTTTCGGAGCCCCATCTACCGGCAAACAGTTTATCTCATTTTCGCCCATTCCTCGTGCTCTGTAGTCCGGATGAGCGCAGATCAGGGGCGAGAGCACTACGGCCTCGTACTCGCAGGTGGAAGTCTCCTCCAACGACAATACCTCGTGTTTTCCGTGCTCGTAACAGATATAAAGGAGTTTTATCGATCTTGGCTTGTTGTTCAAGTCGCACACGGTCCCTTCGGTCATCTCCACCTCCACGTAAGGTATATTGATGCCGTCGACTTTTTTCACAGGTGGCCCCAGCCCTTTCAACCATCTCTCCATCTGTTTCGCCTTGTACTTGTCGTTGTCGAACGAGCCCAGATAATATTCCTGCGTTTTGACCTTTTTGCCCTCCCGATCTTCGTGATACTGGCGAACGTACCGGCCGTGGCATACCTCGTACATCCAATAAGTTTCTGCCTGCGGAAGGAATATCAGACTAGAAATTTTCTCCAACCGAATTAAGGGATGGGGCTACTATACCGAGAAAAAAGAATCGATAGTTGCTTGACACAAGTCAAATTGAAGAGGAAGGTCCAACGTATCGTGCAGAAATTGCAGATTGAAGGTAAACTTATGATCACAACGATAGAAGTGCTAGTAAAACTGTAAAGGATCGTCACCGTGTACAATTTTCAAAAAATCGATTTTTTTTTGCATTATCCGATAGTATAGACGGTTATAAACATGGACCTGGAATCGCCGATTGATCGTAAGTAGACAATTTATATGAAGATTGCGCACGCGGAACTTTTGACGCGTTTTTCTCGAAATGTCGTTTTTCAAAACGGTGTAGACTCTCAAGGGAAGAGTTTTCAAGCTAACCGTCTCAATTTTTGACACGACATTCTTCACGCCATTCTTTATCTCGCTATAGAAGCTTTTTTTAATCTTCATATTTATTTTAACGAAAATATGTCGAAAAAATAGGCTAAATTCGATACTTCTTTTCAAACTGCCGCCATTTTGTCAATTTTGATTTTAAAAACCTCCATAGCAAGATAGCGGCTTTTTACTGATTAAAAATCTTTTTACAAATTTTCTTTCAGATAATATTTACGGCCACAACCGTGTACACCGTGAGGACTTCTTTTTATCCAAAGACATTTTCAACCATTAAAAAAATGTAAAAAAATAAAAATAAACATTAAAAAATGTACTTTCTATTCTTCATGTGTGCTTTGATTTGACATTAAAAAATCAGACTGATTACCATATATCAACCATCGAAAAAAAAAAAAAAATCGCGAAAATTCGCTATTTTTCGACCCGTTACACTGTGACGATCCCTTAAACCCATTTTTCTCGAAACGATGTTTTTCAAAACGGTGTACACGATTTCTCGACATCTAATGAACGGATTGACTTGAAAGTTTGTACACTTATTCAGTGTAATAGTAGTTTAGTCTTGACGACGTTTTTCTTCTTAATATTTTTTTTCATTAGTTATTAACAATAATGATATCATTTTTCCTCGAAAAAGCGAGAAAAAAATAATTTGTTTAGCTTTGTAATTGGTATACGATAACAAAAAAAGTTTAGTCAAGTCTTAGCCAATATTATCTATTTTGAGAAAAAAAACTCGTTTTATTGTTTCAGATCAACCGGGTGGCCAAAATCAAGTACAACCTTGAGCCCCTCACGTTCGAAGGTCCTTCACGACATTGTTTATAACTTCTTTAATTATTAATATTTTTTTACGAAATTTGGTAAACTTTTCTTTCATTGTGCATACAAATAAATGTCCAAACGATTTTTCAATCATCTTCCTTATTCCTTCGAAATTCATTTTTTTTAATAACCCTGAGTTTCGGGTCTCCCCGGTCACCTAAGCCCTTAAGAGGATTTCTGTGCTGGAGCGATTTTTTTTCTTGCATTTTATTTTATAGTCTCAAAGATCAATCCTATTGGGCATATGTTGAAATGCGATATGTGGATACGTTTTGAAGCCAATTTAATTCTATTTCTTCGTAAACGAATAATCAATATTCGAAATTCTGATCGCGTTTTTTTATATATACTTTCACAGTGGAATTCAAATCATCACGATTTTATGTTCGATTACCTTAAATTTTGACATCGTATTTTTCAGTGCTTTTTCCAGAGAAGTACCAACGATTTTTGAAAATATCGACAAATGTCTTAAAAATTACGATTTTAATTTATTTTCATTTCGATCAAATGCAAATACGCTTTCCTTCTTGCACGATCAATTTCTTCCGACTCTTGGTACTTCTCCAGTGTTTTATATCCACACTAGGAAATACTTTGGCTCCAATCAACTTCAAAGTTCCCGGATACATTCTCCTCCCAACGCGGTTACTCCTCAATTCAGAATCGTTCAATGAGGAATAACGATCGCAGAATCGTAGCGCAAGCCTTACCCTGAACGAGCAAGTGTTCTGTTCGAACAGAGGCTCCAGAAACTCCATGGCGTCGATGCCATGGAACTGTTCCGTGTATTCTCGATCCCGTTGAGAAGTATCCGGTATCAGGCATTGGTACCGCTCGTTGTCGGCAGTGGTGATGGGATAAACCTCCGCGTTCGTCAGAGTGTCCTGAAACAACAATCCGAATGTGTTGAGCCGGTGTTAAGGAATATTCCAATCTCTGATCAACGAATAATCCATTGATTATTATCCCAGCGATGCGCATACAGCCGAATTATTCGTAACAACGCCATTATTATAGTACATTGCGTTGTTAAAGTACTGGATCAAACGTTGGCTGTTCAAGGAAAGCTGAACAATAAATCCTCTCGTTATTGACGCGTTCCTTTAAACCACAGGCTATTTTTTTACAGATTACATTTGCTTACAATGACAAATAGAAAAGCTTAAAGACCATATATACGCAGAAAAGGTCACTTTGAAGTTTGCCACCTTGCAATGCAACGAACTTCTTGTTCATTTTTCACTGTTTTATTTTGATGCTTATGCAGAGCCTTTTTTTGCAAATTGAGGTCGTAAATCTTCAATAATACAAAAAAACGTTCGAGTGATTTCGACAGATAAACAAAATTTGAACAAATAAAAAAAGTTTACGTTCGTTGCCTTCCAACGATGCAAACTTCGACATCATCAAAAAAGACTATTTTTTAATATAATTTTAGCCTAAACTTTAAAAAATACTTTGAGCTTCGCAGAATTAAAAATTTCAACTATGCTCACTATATTGGGAACTTCAAAGCTGTTTTCCCACGAACAATTTTTGTTTTAACCTTTTTATCACTTCAAGTCGCTCTGGGAAACGCTTTGAGATTTTTACAGCATATTTTATTTAGAAATACTTGTCGTGTGAACCTCGAAAAGTAAAATAATTGATGAATCAACTTTTTTAAATAAAAAATTCATAAGTAGAAAATTGGGTAAAAAAGTTGAGGTACATGCTTTATTAAAATATTTTTGTTGGTTCACACCGAAGGGACATCTATTATGTAATTATAAGTATATCCATTTTTTTTGAGACTCGGTTCGACGCAGAGGACTTTCACCATCAACGTGTTCGTCACGAAAAACCATCTACTTACCAGCCAATAACTCCGCCATTTTTCAATATTTCCGATATTGTTTTTTTTGTCAGGCAGTTGCGAGATTAAATGAATATTGTATTTAAAAAACAGCAATACATGCGTTACTTTTTCTCACGGATTCTGTAAATGTACGTACGAAAATCGACGAAAACGCGTATGCGAGGTCTTAATTCGTGCTCCGTAACACTCGTAACGATTTGTAAACTCACCGGAAACTCCGTGATACTCTTGCCGGGCCAATTGATCTTAAAAACATCAGTGAGCCCTGAAAAATCACCACCTCGCACCAACAATACTATATCCAACAATATAACGCACGATATAAATCTTATTTTCCACATTTTCAACAGTGAATCCGCTCTGTTACGATTTGAATATTCACATAATAACGCCGACTATTGATATTCCTACGATTGCTTTTTTCGCGTACTGTTAAAGGTATTTGGCAAATGCACTCATTATCGGCAATTTAGACTCGTTTAATCGTCGCCCTTTGAGATAGCGCTGGATTTATTTCTCGGCACGCGTTACTCGATGTTTATCGCCGATTTGCAAAGTGTTTTACTCGTGTCCCAGCTGATCGAGCGAATGACACGTAACACAATTTGAGTGGTGCACACACGGTGTCCGTAAAATGACTTTCCTCGTCATCGAAGCGGCACACGCGAAATCCTCGCGCAATTGGCTCGAGTGAGATACGTAATTCGCTTGTGTAAATATCGTCCAGAACGACGTGGAAATTTTATATTTGCACTTTTCAATTCTCTTTATTTATCAAAATTGCCGTAAGAATTGGTCGCTAGCGCCCTCTGTTGGGTTTCATTCGCACTGACGCCTGGCGACATCTTTGTTATTTCCAACAAACTACATTCTAAGCGTCACGAACGTCGCAATTTCATCAGTTCCACGGTTTCACGTGTGTGACATAATTAGCAGTTGCCTTTTGTTTGACGTCTGCTCGAGACATCAGCATTGCAAAAAGATCCTACGCAAAATGTCAATTTTCGACAACTTTTTTCAAAAATTATTCGGGCTGCGAAACAATAATCAGCCGTCTAATCAAGAGTGAGTTGTGATCTCAACGAAAAATATTTATTCCTTTCGGAAAAAAGTTCGAGCGTATGGATTTTCGAGAATATTCTAGAATGCTGAAATTGTACTCCAATCCCAGATCAATCCCTATTTGATTTTGTAATCCAGCTAAAAACGTATAGAGCGCGTGGAGCAAGAATCAACGTCTAGAGGATTCAGGACTCTCCTCATTCCAAGATCCAATAATGACATTAGAAAACTTGTCGCATCATATTCGTCCCGGTTTTTTATCTCGCCGTTCAGTTGTTCGTAAATTACTTTCCAGATTCCACGACCATCGCCAGTACGGTGACAGATTTAAAAAGCCAATTTGGCAGAATGATGACGACGATGACGACGAAGCTGGTGATTTCAGGTAAGTTATTCGTCATTTGTATTAAAAAATTCAGCGCTAAACGGTGTTATTTCCGTTTCAGACGTCCAGAAACTGGAGTACACTTCAACGTCTTCACCGATCCTTTCGAAATGACCCGCTACTTTGAGTCCCAAATGGACGGCATGCTGAAGAATTTCTTCCACGGCTTTGGTCAGGGATTCGGCAACGCCATCGAACCTTTCAACGGTATTTGCGATTCACGAATAACATATATTATCGCGGACCAGATATTTCAAACGGATATGTGCTTTCAGAGAGTGGCTCCCATCCCGCACTACCTGCACCACCTTCGGAAAGTCTGAGAGACACTTTGTTGAAACCTGGCTATGAGAAAGCACCATCGGCAGATTCGGGTGTCCCCAAATTGGATATGGATTTGGACGGCCGGTAAGAAACGCTGCCGCACTTCAAAGTCGTCCCTGAAAAGCCAAAAACCTCTCGCACCCGGTCTACAAAATCGAATTATTCCTCAGACTGAGCGCGGCGGATCTTACCAAGGTCTGGAAGGACCCGGACACCCTTGAGCCTGTGAGACCGCAGCAGCCACGTAGCAAATTCTCGTTCAACACTTTTGGACGCTCTGTGAGCAGCCAGATCGTACGACGACCCGACGGAACGATGGAACAGAGACAAACGATCACCGACAGCGACGGCAACACTGAAACCATCGTGACTCGGCAATTCGGCGATAAAACTCACACGATTAAAACGAGAAGAGACAAGAACGGTGTGGAAACGAAAACCGAAGATTTGATCAACATAGACGAGAGTAAGATATATATATGTTGTGTTTTACGAAATTTCTCTAATAACAAAACGGTAGTGAATAATTGTTTTTTCTTCTTGTTAGATCAATTGGCAGATTTTGAGAAGAAATGGCAGCCTGTGGAGGAGCCAAAGTTCGAGCCCGGCATGCTGAATCCCTTCCCCTGGCACAAGTATTTCAATTTCAACCCAAAATTGTAATTAAAATACGCAACGGAATGCAATTTGGAACGAAGATTCACGTGGTAGGGCAGTTTTCGTCACAAGTCTAGCGTACCTTGAATCCATCGAGTATGTAGTCGACGATATTCCCTTTAGAGTACGATAAGATCCATCGAAAGAGGAAAGAAACGAATAAATTTGTTCGACAGTACTTTTTCAACCGTAAGTTAATTTTATTTATTGTATATAGTCATATACTGTACACGGCACATATGTATATATACAGTCTAATAAATATAAATCTATATGCGCGACCGGGCCCTCTCATTCTGCCTCGTCCAATTTTCCAATGGTGTTTCGTAGTCCTGCAATACGTACTGTTGCGGCATCGTTTGAATTGACAGAACGACGAAAAAATGCGTTTAGACAATGTTTTTCGCGTGCACTACGAAAAAATGTGCAGGTAATTTTTTTCTCGCAATCGTACATAGTTTATTTTTTCATTGCTGAGAATATCACAAACTGGAAGAACTGTTCACGAAGAACATTACGAAAGTAATGTTTTCTTCCACTTTACTTCAGATTTGAAGCAGCTTTTAAACAAATTTTTGGAGGTAATTCGAGGCGTGATTTTAGGGGTTTCAAATTTCCGGATGATCATTGCCTTTTCAAATTTGTCGTATTAGCACAATTCGTAACGTGGCGATTTTCGCCACTCTCGTTTTTCGAGCGTTACAATTTCTGAAGCTGCGTTTGCTCGAGCACAGCGTCATTCGTCGGGGCGTATTTTTTGGTCATTTCGTCGCTTCAAACAAGCCCGTATTGATACTTCAAACGTACAACACGTGGTGCAACGAGGCAAAAAGGGCGTCGCACAACAACTTATTAAATAAATCAAAAAATAAATTCAGATGCTTTATTTTTTAATTTCTCATTGCAATACTATTTTGTTTTTTTCTTTAATCCAGGCATCGCCTTCGCTCGTGAAGCCCGGTATTTTTCTTTAAATTTCTTCTCGTATATTCAAACTCGATCGCATTCGCTTATCCGTCGACGGACAGCGTCGATCCGCTCCTCGCGTCACTTTCCGAAACAATTGTTATGCTCTCAAAGACAACCGCCGGCTGTTATCAAAGTATGTGAAAAAAAACATGTGGAGACTGCATCGATTCGGTTGCACGAAAAACAAAAGAAAACGTCGAGAAGCTAAGAGTACCATTCACGAACCGGACACAATTCACATACATTCTCGTGATATATACACAAGTATATATATACGCACGGGTATATATCTATATATATGTATGTATATATATATATATATATATATATATATATATATATATATATATATATATATATATATATATATATATATATATCGCTTGCGCTTAAACGTATATACAAATAACTTGCCGTAAACGAGTAATCAATTTTATCATCACCATCCGAGCACCGAAATACGCTTACATGTATTCTACGACGCTAATACGATTTCCCTTACTCGCCCGTGTAGACTTTGCGAAGATTCTATTTCATTCCCTTCTTCCCGCGTTTTCTCGATGTATTACGGCTTCCAATTTTCAGTGCGGTAAAAAAACGCTGTTCTTTCTTCCTCTTCCCAGACAGTGTATAAAATTGTCACTTACCTACGACACAATAAATACCACAGATACGATCTAGCTCCGTTATATACAATTTCTATTTACCGAGAGGAGCTTCGATTAACACGACGAATCCCTACGAACGACGAACAGAGGCCCACACCAGTGAGGAAAAACGAAGAAAAAACAGAAAGGAAAACCGTCGGTGTACAGAATTGAGAAATTTGCGATATTTCGCGCGCGGGCTAGTCGATGACCAATTTCCGAGCGGCAGAGTTGATCGTTGCGGTAAATAAAAGTCTACGTCAAGTGCAAACTCGATCGTGAATTCAATTCGTCGTCTGTGGTCGTTGAGCCTGAATAATCTGCTAGTATTTTGCTTTTTCTCCGCCCCCCTCCTCCCCAGCACGAAAATTTAGGAACAAAAGTGTTGAGAGGATTTGGACATTCCATTGATATTTTTCTTTTCCGCACATCGCGGGCGTGCTTTCTCGAAGACCGATTTCTGTCCGATTTCTATCTCAGCGCTTTCTCCTTATTCTAGTAAATTTGCCGGCATGTCCAAATTTGGCTATCTGACTACGAATCTTCCGCGATTTTCGCGAATAAAACGCGCTAGATTAATGTATCACCTATTCTCCAGAAATCACTAACGACGACAGTCAATTACTTTTATGTGTTTTTACATCGCGGAACATTGATCTCCCAATTACCATCGATAATCGAGACTTTTTTTTCTCGTTTCTTGCGCTTTGCCTTCGTCGTTCAACGATTCCCTCTTCCGCTGATATCTTTGGAATCGAATGAAGAGACGAGCGCGCGCGCGCGACCAACCTTGATGGAACGTTTCGCTCCATCTTCTCTACCGACATTCCGACCAGCGCATGAATGTGCAGAGCAGTACTTTCTCATTCGAGTCGCGATCGACGATACTAATCCTGACCGAAGCCCTCGGTTTCCTCGATCGCGTAATTCAGTTTTTCTACCATTTGGTCGTAGCTCTTGTAAGGCGGCAAGTCCAGCCTGTTGAAACACGTGTGAGATCTGGGGAGCCACGTGTCCTTGCCGACTTTCTCGATGCAGAATCTCTGAGGTCCGTTACTTCCTGCGTATTTCCATTCAAACGGAAGTTTTATTTTTATTCCTATGACGTAATATCGACGCTGCTTACGAAAAGTAGCATGTTTCAGAATTCTTACGAAAACAAGCACGTTTGATATCACCGCGAAAACTAGCATGCTTTGGCTTTCGACACGAAAACTCGCGAGTTTCGGTTTTCGCCACGAAAACTGGCACCGTTCCGACTTTTTTTCCATGCTTTTTTACGCCTTGCCTCTATTTTTTACTCCATTCCTTCGACCGCAATAGGCAATTTACGATTTTTTAGACCTCTCAACAAAATTTATTTGGAGTTCAATTAAAATTGCAAGTATTCGGGAAATATCCATTCAACCTTTCGTCGATACAATCCACGTTAAATATGATTTTGACCAAGAAGGACGAGAGATGAAAATCTTTAAAAAAAGAAAAACATGATAGAGGTTTAATTCCAATCGAACATCAGCAGGATTTTTCAAACATATTCGACGATAACCATCTGTAAGATTACAGTAAATTTGTTGAATGATATTTTCAATAACGTTATTTTTTTAATAGAAAATCACAATAAATATTTCATTATATTTACAATTTCGATATTATTTTTTAATAAAAATTACTACTATCGTTTTTAATTGATAATTATTATCGAAATGTTAATAAAAGCAACGCGTATAAAATAAAAATGTCATTGCGCGAAAATTGTCATATAAAAAAAAATTCTAATGGTTTATTTTTCCAAATTTTTACCTGAGCACGAAGGACTTTAAATTCTCACCAAAACTCTTTTTGGTTAGATTGTACGAGCGATGAGATCCTTAAGGTTTTAAACTAACTCCTTTTACACTAGTTTTTACAGTGAAAATCAAACAAGCTAGTTTTCGCGGCGACAGCCGAAACATGCTAGTTTTCGCGTCGAAAGCATAATCATACTAGTTTTCGTAAGAACTTTGAATCGTACTACTTTTCGTAAGCAGCGTCGACATAATGACGACGAGTTTGTCATATTTAGGCTGCTGACTTACCCATCAACTCTGCAAATCCACCGACCGGTACACGACACGTTCCCGTGACGAATTGCAATAGCCTCGCCCGTTTTTCGCTATCGGTCGTTCTCACGAACTAAGAGAGAAACAGTGTCGATTTCAATAATAAAATACAAAGTATGCTACTCATCGATAAAAATAAGTAATTATTGAAGTGTAAGAATCAATCGCTGCTTGAGCTGAAAAAACGCGTAATATTGTTGTCCAACCAGCGAACGTTTGCACACACACCTGCCAGAACCACAAAACTTGTTTGCTGTTTCTCGTGTAATGCCTGTAAATCGCATTTCTCTGCCAATCGTCAACGTCAATCTCCTGCATGCCGCAGAGCATCAGCTCGAGCTCTCGTTCGTCGAAGTATTTCAGCCATTCGAGAGGCACGACGGAGTTGAAACCTTCCAAAAAAGCTTTCGTCTGTTCCTCGATTCCTCTCGTCATTCGCCATTCGGTCATTAGCCTGTTGAGAGTATACATTCATCGATTATAACACGAGCGTGGATAAATCAGCGATAAGAAAAACTGAATTTCCCAGCGAGGCGTGTGTGGAAAGCTGAGGAAGGTGTGGAGATTTCTCGAAGATTGGCAGAACAAATATACGATAAGAATAATAATAGGGAATTCAACTGACCTGATGTACTCCTCCTTGTTTTCTTCCACTACCCTGACCTTATCGCCGCCCTCCTTCAACTCATGATGTATCACCTGTCCGAGAATCTCAAAGTCTACGCTGTAATAGAGCTCCAAGCCGCACTCGTCGATATTATTCTCCTTTATCCACACGAGAGACTTGTAAAATTCCGGATCAATGGACTCGATATCTTTCATTATCAACTTTTTGTTGAGCATACGTTTGTAGAAGGGCATTGTAAAGCCGCTGTATATGAATCGTCCGTGATAAAGAGCCTGCAATTCGAGATGTATTTTGTCAATGTTATTTTTGCTTGTCACTTTGGAACGTCGAATGATGGTTTACGAATTTTTTCTTCAATAAACCTCCAAAAAAATCATACGACGTACAGATTTATTCTGTAGATGCTAATTTTTCACAAAATATATAATTAAACGCATTTTTATATTTTTATAAATTATATTTTTATTATATATAATTATATAATTATAAATAAATATTTAATATTTAATTTTATAAATATTTTTTTATATATATTTGCGTTACTACCAACTTGAAAAAGTATAACATTATCGATGACTATTATGAAAAAACGGCGTCAGTGAATCTTCTATACAACTGAGAATGAAATTTTGAGTAATTTATAATCATGCCTATTATAAATATAAATGACATACATATGAATGTATTTATGTAAATACTTTTGTGTTACTACCGACTTGAAAAAGTATAACATTATCGATGATTATTGTGAAAAAACGGCGTCAGTGAATCTTTTATACGACTCAGAATGAAATTTCGAGTAATTCATAATTATGCCTATTATAAATATAAATGACATAAATATAAATATATTTATATCGGGAGATTATTTATTATTGCCATTCATTAATATCACGTGTTGCCGAAATACGGCAACGTCACCAGCAAAAATTCGTCATTATTTGTCAAACATTGATGATTCAATATTGAATATATTTATACGGTTTTCGATGGGCAAGATCGTTTTTTCCCAAATGATAACAAATGTTTTGTTTACGTTTATTCGTTGTTAGAAATGTTTCATCTTGGTGCTAAATAGCCGAAAAATGACATTACTCGTAAGTTTCACGACTTGCCCATCTAACCGCACGTTACATACGTTAAACTATTTTTTATCTCTAGTGTTTTGTGGAGAAAAAAGTAAAAAAAAAAAATTGTATAGACTCAATATCGTCTACACAATCAAATATATATAATATTGGATTGTGGGTAACGCTCCAACCTCTTTAATCGGGACGATCGGGCGAGATTTGCTTACCATTGCGATAAATCTGCCAATGAATTTGAAGTATTGCAAATGATCCGGATTTACGTAAGACGCTGGATTTATTTGCAGGCTGTAATTGCTCTTGTTCGCGTATTCGAAGAGGCAATACATCGGGTTCAACACCTCGTGGCTCAAGAGGAAAAACCACTCCCTACAAGCGTAAAACGAGTATGTATTCGATGCGATTTGAATCGCTGATTATCGACGATTCGTAAAACGCATTCGTAAAGAGCATATCTTTACTATCTGCGCTTTCAACGTGTGTACACAGACGAGATATTGAATCTTACCTCGATACTCCGCCGTAATCGAGGCCCTCCTCTCCTTTAAAGATTATGTACAAGCGTCGACGTAGAGCAAAAGCCTCGGCGTTCATGATTTGGTGATAAGAATCTTCGAAAAGTGTTTGTCTACTGACACTGATTTTTATGTGATTGGGCATCGCGTTCGTTTGACACAAAAATCGAAACTGCGAAAGCTTCCAACGGAATGATCTCTCGTACGCTCTTGGTACGCGAAAAACGCCTTTTGGCCTGTTGTAAAAGAAAGAAGAGTTGCCATTTTTGTTCTCTATTGTGTGGGCGAATGAGGCTGAATGTAAAATGGAATCGGAGAATCGCAGTGTTACCCTTTGGGTGCTCCCGGCCGAGGATCTTGGAATGTTGTAGTTCTGGTATTGTGGTCGACGAAATATCGTACACCATCCTCGGTGAGACGAATTTCCCAGCCATCCGGTAAGGGGGGTTCGTCGATTCCAGTCTCCTGTCCCTGTGTACGAGGATCTTCCCACTGAGTCGTTCGATTCTTGTGATTGACGTAGTAAACTCGTCCCTCGGGCTGCTTTCGCCTTTCCCATCCAGCGGGCAGAGGTCCCAAGGCGTCATCCTCGTCAACGGTCGGATTCGGAGGCCCAGCAACGACCGGTTGACTGCCGTGAGCCTGGACGATCACGAACGTACGGGATTCGAAAGAAAATTAGTAAAATCAATACCGACTTTGGGGTCTTTAAGGTAGTCCAATCGCTCCACACTAGTCATACCACTGATCATACTTGAAACTTGTACAATTTATATTTTTAACATACGCAAACAAAAAATTTGTAGTAACTAAATTTTCCATGTGTAAACTGTTTAATGAATGTTCACATTTAATTAGAAAAATGAAAAAATAGTTATTCCAACGATTCGCGCAGTATTTCTAGGTTTGATATTTGACAATATTGGTTCTATCTCCGTCTCTTTTTACTCAACCAGGCGAGTTTAACCTCCATGCTCTTCAACGTCGATCTGTCAAAACAATGTCAGGTGCGGGAAATATAAAGCATTGTATTCGGGCCACGACTGGTAAAAAGCGTGGAAAATTTGTGTCGGCGAAATATGTCGGTTAAAAATGAAATATGTGTGGAAATTCGAATGAGTGAAATGAGGTGAGGATTACAGTCAGCTGTTGCCTTGCTGTCACGTCTCTTTATCGTAGCAAGTGGTAATAAATCCAATACCGGAAGTTCAAATAAAACTTGATATTACATAAAAATTAGGTCAATAAGCGTAATTTTTTCTGAGAGCACTGGATTACTACAAGTGTTAAGTATGTAAATCTGATTATTTTTAAGAATCTGACGGATTCCCACTATTATATACACTTTTGTAGCGACCGGAAATTGGGTTTTTGTATGTCGTCTCGGAATTCCTTCACAAAAATACGCAATTTTAATATTTCTTTTCTCTGTGATTAGGTCGATAACCGACCCTGAAATTTTACAGAGACAATTATTAATATACTTAGTGGAGCTTAAAAAAAATTATGAAAATCCTATGGATTGAAGCCTGGCGATAGGACTACCTTAATAGTCCGCAAATGATTATGTTAGCTATAACAGGCTACATCTGCCAAGGTGAATCGAAGAAATTGCATTTTTCAAAAATATTTTTATTCGATGGCATCAGCTATATTCCCTGAAATATTCATTGAAATATTCCTAAAAGTGAATGAGCTACAGCTTCTAACAGTCGGCCGGGCGAGCTGTAGCAGCACCATACTTCAAACTTTAAACGCGTTTTTCTCGAAACACTGTTTTCAAAGTCGGTGGACATGATGTCTCGACAACCACTTGATGGATTGTTTCCAAATTCACAGGAGATACGATGAAAATCATTTAAAGGTCGTTAACGATCTCCCTTTTTTTTTCAATTGATCTTCATTTTTTAAATAGTTACGTAAAAATTACGACGTTTTTCATAGATTTTGTATGCTGGAGTTTCAATCCGTCGCGAAAAAAATTACATCTGCCGGCCACCATGTTTTTGTTGTTTTTCTGTATTTTTTGGTGATTTGTTTCAAAGCTCTGAATATATGTACCTTTGTGTTTAAAAAAATGCGATTCTTTTTTACCAACCGTTTCCCAGAAGAAAAAATCCGAATTCGGCCATTTTTTCGAGCCTTTAGAGTGGCTCCGTAAATCGTACTTTAGAGTCGCTTAACCCTTTGCGGTATAGTGTAACACTAGTGTTACACCTAATTCAATTCAGATTTTGACGATTCAAAAGTGTTTTTTAATTTCAATATGGCGGTTGTAAATGAGTTTCAAGGTCCCTGGGACTTCAATAACTTCTAAAACATACCTATTAAGGCGCTCCAATGTGACACTTTTAAAGATCGATTTTTTTTGCCTTTTTCGACAGTTTATACTTTCAAGAATATCCTGTAAAAATTTCAAGGCCGTATCTCTATCATTTTATCTTGTGAAAATTGATAGTTAAATCTTTAACCCTTAACAGTCATCAGGGTTGAATCAAACCCAACCGTTTTTCGACCTTCCAAAATGTTTTTTTTCGCCATTTTTTTATATTAAAAACTATACGACTTGAAAATAATCGGCATGGTCTTACACACAAGGGTTGAAAATGCATTGTAGTATTTTTTTCAATTTTTTCAATTATTTATCACTCTCCAAAGTGAGCGGGGTTGATTACACCCCCAACGTCACAATCTGGAGGTGTGACTGACAAGGGTTAAACGCGTTTTTCTCGAAATGACATTTTTCAAATTTGCTAACATCGTAACTCAAAGACCAATTATCCGATTGACTTGAAATTTGAACCGAGTACTCTTGAATATATTTACTCTACAATGACGTAGGATATTTTTGATTGGATGAAAATTGACGATTTGGCATTGAAAAAAACGACCATTTTATAGGCAAGAAAACCGACTTTTTTTCATAACTACGCCATTTTGTCAGATTTTGATATTTTTCGAAAATCCTACGTCATTGTACAGGAAATACCCTCCAGTTTAACGACATTTTTCCTTTTTCGGTTTCAGCTACTCAATCGGCCGAAATCATGTCAGCAGTGGAGGAACTTTTTTTTTGGCGCCTCTGAAGGCAGCGCATAAGTCGCTTGGATCTCAATATTTTTCTATGAAAAAATTATGTAATATAGGTCAAATATAGCCAAATATATTCTTAATTTTCCAAAACATTTCATTGAGTACTTTTCTTCCAAAAAAATCCCGAAAATCACCCAAAATTTACAGCGTTCACACTAGTATAGCCCCTTGAATTTTATTTTTTACGTCGCGGGTGTCATCAATAATGAAAGTGCAAAAAAACGTGCGCGGAAAGAGAAATGTATGCATCAAAGGGTTAAGAAGGTACAATTTTGGTCTGATACCAAAAAGTTGTTATTTGATAGCTCGGTACGTCATTTCCTTTATGTGACTTGCCACAAACCTGAGGATAAAGGAAGCGTTGATTGCCCTGTTGAACGACGTACTGTCGTTCGCCTTGCCAGTGTTGAAAGTGTTGAAGCCTCTCGGTGTTTGGTCTCTGCCACGTTGTACTTCTGGTATTATGATCAACGTAATAAATTCTACCTCGTGGATCACGACGCAATTCCCATCCGGGTGGCAACGGTTGAGGCCGCTCCCACGAGGTACTGCGAGTGTTGTGATCCACGTAGTATCTACGCCCGTACACGTCGTATCTCATGTCCCAGCCAGCGGGAAGAGGTTCTTCGGCGATCGCACCGTTCTCCGCCTCATCGTTGAGAACCGACGAGCCAGCCTGTGCCGCGGCAGGCTGAACCGTTGGCACGGCCACTAATGCGGCGTTGTTGACGTCAACGGAATTGTTCGCAGCGGAATCGTTGCCGACTACGGGCATCCCGCTGTCCACGATTTGGGTACTGTTCATATCGGAATACGGTGCACCGACCGCCGTACTGTAACTCGGATCGTGTAGCATGTTCGAGGAACTTCGTTGTACCATTGCCGGTTGTGCCGTGGACGGGGCTGTGTTCTCCGTGCCTTGACCGCGCATCAACGCTCTTATTCCACCATTGAGAACACTACGATTGTTCATTGTGTCGCTGTTCGATGCGCCTGCGATAGAAAAAACGATCTCATGCTTCTTACGCATTATTGACTCAGAAATTTCCTGACTTTTTCAGCTTTTCCACACCCTTTGCCAATATTCCAGGGAGATTGGGTCCAAATAAAGAGCATAATTTTTTTTATATCAAATATATGAAAATGTTAAATATTGAAATGAAGATGAAAAAAAAACTGAAAATCGAAAAATAATTTTAACATTAAAGTAAAAAAGAAATTCATTAAGCCGGGATATACATTTTCAACGATTAAAAAATCGTTTTTTTGTTATTTGAACGATAGATCTATATTTGTAGAATATTTTCCCGAAGTTTCAAAGCGAAATTCGAAAAACTGCAAACGTTACAGGAGCGGACGTAAACTTCAAACCTGTTTTTCTCATAACTGCATTTTCGAAATTGGCACGCAGGATTACTCAAAAACTATTAAGCCGAGTGAGTTGAAACTTGGTAGAAACATGCATAATATTGCTACCTTCTACTTGACGAGAATTGTTTTAGTAAAATTCGAGAAATAAACTAATTTTTCAATACAAATTTTACAGAAAATTTGCGTGAAATGTTGGTTTTTTTGTAAATGCACGCCGTTCTCTTAAATTTGCATTTTCTTCATTTTATTTACCGTCAAATAGAAACTTTACATGCTCTAACTGAAGACATTCGTGAATTTTTTTGCGAAAATTGTTTTGTATACATAAATATACTATTAAAGTATACCTACAGTTTAATAGATGTAAAATTATTCTTTTTCAGTTTGAAAAACCCCTTAAAATTGCTTATTTTTTTCCTGTCTAAATGTATATCCCGCTTTAAAAGCAAATGCAGAACCTGCTCTTTATTATAAACAGAAATTTTTATGTCGGTGCCAATAAATATAAACACGTACCTACCTAAATTAGTTTTTAGTTTTTTAAATTATCAATGTTTGGCATTGACATAACTTATTTTCTGTATGTAATAAAGAATAATATAACTATTAAAAATATTGATTTTCATACTTTTCAGTTTTTTTTTCAAGACGGTTTCATTTTTCGTAATTCTCGCAAAAAGTAAATTCTGGAAAAGTTCCAAAGAATTTTCAAAATTCCCTGACTTTTTCCTGATTATTCCAGGACGAAAGAAATTCCCCGAGTTTTCCCGGTTCTCCATATGCGTAATGCCATGAACCTTGACAAAGTCCCGAAATCTCTGACCGCTCATGCAAATAGGGAAAAGTCTTACTAGGCAAAATAGGAATGGGATTTTTTGTATAGAACGTGAACGATGATATTCGCGATTGAATTAATTATGTTCGATCGTTTTATGCATAGCTGTGACGCTTTTTCCAAGCACGCTTAGATCAATAGAAGCAATAGCATGGCAAGTTTCATTCATCTACAGTACAAACTTCGTCTGTGCAAAGCAGGCTATACTTGTGAAAGAGCTCAGTCAACGACCTTGAAACTTCGCACGTACAATGTAGGGCATTTTTGAACACCAACTATTTTCTTTCATTCGTTATAAATGGCAAAGAACGTTTCCACGTTGATCGAGAATTCACCTAGAGGCGAGGGTGCACCTGTGACGGAGCACTGATGATTAGCCACGGGTTGCGACACTCCGGCCATATCGATTTTCAAGCCGTCGAAGAGCGTCACCAATTCGCCGACTTTCGACGGGGTGAAATCGTGCTTGCTGTCGCTCATCAGATCGAGCGTAAGCTCGAGATTCTCCAATTTCCCGTTGTAATGCGACAATATTTGAAACAAACTTATACGCTTCTCGCCTATGAGAGTGTCCTTGCGAAAAGTACTGTGATCCAAGAGACGAAAGTGCAGCTGGGAGTAAGGCGTCACGAGAATCGTAAATTCCTCGTTCCATTTTGGCTGATAAGTCGATTTTGAGACTTCCGTCTTGCGCGGACTCTTGTCGTCTACCGAAAATTCGATGTAAGGATTGGGCTTGAGAAACGACGCACATCTCAGCACCGCAGCTTCGACTGGAAAATCAATAAATCTCTCGTTAACGACCCACGGAGACCAAAAACGTTATCACGATGTATGATTTTTCAGCACGCATCTCTTCGCTAATCAGGTTCTACAGCAAAAATAATCGTTAATCGCATTATTCATCGCCATGTGATTCTATTCTGCAAATTAATCTGTAGAATGGTTCTGTCGAATTCCAGCTGATTCAAATCTATCGGACAAAATCTATCATCGCAACACGAATGAATATCTGTTTTTTTAAAATAAATTCGTGATTGATATTGACACTCACTCGTTATGCTGAGCAGATGGAACCCTGGTGTTCCTGCTTCGCCGTCGCAATGTGACATTGTATACGCTCTTCTGAGGCTCGATCGGAATACTTATTCTAGCCAAGTGATCATAATATTGTCCTTTGCAAGAACAATGTTAACATCTGCAACGAGAGATCGTATGCGTGATAATCTAATGAATATGTCGCAGCTAATTTTGAATTGCAGATTTTAAAGATTGTTTTGTCATTATCGTTGGCGGGCAAAAGAAATAAAAATGAATTTTTTAGGTGCATTGGGAATATTACTTTGCGTATTATAAAAATTACTCTGCGTGTTATAAATATTACTCTGCGTATTATAAATATTACTTGGCTTATCATTATAAATATCACTCTCAACAGTTATGGATCATCGTTATATGAGTAAACTTGTTAGTTTCAAATGCACATGTTCGGAATGGAGATATTCTTTTTGCAGAGGGTTGTATTTTATCATTATAAATATTACTCTCGGCAGTTATGGATCATCGTTATATGAGTAAAATTGTTTGTTTTAAATGCACATGTTCGGAATGGAGATATTCTTTTTGCAGAGGGTTGTATTTTGTGGAGGCATTAGCAGGGCCCTCCTGAATCATTGATAAATTGCAGTAGCAATAAAAAAAATGTTAGCCTCAATTATTTAACACAACTATAAACTGGAATAAAAAATTTCGTGCAAACAGTAGAATGAGACATTTCCTCGGAAAAGCCGGGGCTACAAAAATCCTTCTGCTGGTCACATTTTTCTAACATTTATCATCAATATGTTCAACATTTGCTGGGTTTCAACATTCAACATTCGGTGAACACCTGTTTTTATTGTCGTTGCAAAATCTTTTGAATTTTTTACTTGCATTGAGCCGTTCATATCAGACGTCTAGAGTTATTTAGTATGTAAATTATTAGATAGAAATGTGGCCAGTGTGTCATCGCCATTAAGTTCCGCATAAATGAGACTATTTTTGAAGTCATGATTTCTCGTTAAACGTTCTGCAACTCTGCTTGAAATTATACCAGTATACTGGGATGTATTTTTACTTGATTATAGACGCGAACAAGTTAGTTGTCAAACATTTGGGTTTGTGAAAGGAATCCCTTACAGATGAAAAACTGATATTGGAGCATTATTTGATAGGAAAACTAGCTTCGAACTTTTCTGCACCGGATACTTTTAATCGTAATGTAGACTACGATTAACGTCCATACCGAGTAAAAACAAAGTAACATGTCGGCAAATTTAAACTGGATACCTTACATCTTAATTTATCTTGTAACAAACCCAAACTCGAATTGAACACTTTACATGTTACTTTGTTGCTTAAATTCAATTTTATTGGCGTATACTTCGCTATTGGAATGTGGCTGGAGCAAAGGACTGTCCGACGATTGGAGACAGCTGTGAATTACCCTTACTCAACATTGCAATTGCAAAACAAACACGGAGCCAGAAAGAAAGCTATACTCCGCCCTGTAGCGGCATACGATGAAAAAAAGACAAGTCCAATGTACGCTCGGCGTATCGAAATGCAAGAGATAACTCGATACGACGGCGTTAATGAGAGCGGCTCTCGGAGGGTGATAAAAAATTTGGGAAAAAACTTTTTCAACCAAACACACGCACTGTATACTCGAAGCGCGAATCGTGAAAAGATCCGCCGTGCTTTATCGTTGTGTTTGTTAAACACATTATCTCGTTACAAGCGTGACCAAAATACGTGCCGAGAATTTCACCCAGTTTTCGTCAGGGACGACGATTTAATTGAAAAATGAATCGAGTACGAGCGGAGCGGGGCGTTTGAAAGAATCGGAATTTGCGGATATCGAAAATTCGTGACAATTCCGAGTTGTGTTTTGAAGTATGTATTTATGTGAGCCTGTCACTCGTGTACGCTTCAGGAACGAATCGTCGCTATCACTCCGCTGACGCACATTTCTTCATTTTATTTATATTCCTTTGGCAATATTCGTGCGAAATGTTCACGCTTACGAACCTAAATTAAATGAAACGCTTTTTCGGTACAACACAACGCATCGCACGTCAACGCAATTTTATTATTCGTTACAGCACTCTCTTGATGCGTTACCATCGAACTTCAACTATCGGTCGGCCACCATTTTCCCATATACCACAGTGTATACGACGTCAAAGTTTGAGGAACCGAGATGCAGGGCAGCCAACATCGAAGTGTCAAAAAAAATTTTAAGTGGGATTTTGTTTGAAGAATATATTGGTCGCGAAAATTATGCGAATTAAAAGAATTTCACGTACTTCGGCAATATAATGGTCATTAATAATTGTTAGAATACATTACGATGCGGTAACTATTTTAATTAATTTGAAAAAATCTACTGTAGGGACAAAGTTGTACTAGCTTTTTGTTCGTATCGTATCCATTATGAATTATTACAAAACGTTATGGTAAAATTATTTTTTTCCAGTTATTGTTATTATTATTCACAAATAATTAAGAATAATTCTTAATTATTTGTAAATAATTAGGATTTGCAGTTGGAGAATATTTTTCAGTGAAATTTGAATACTGCAAAATCTTTATGTTGGCAAAACTGTTTCGCTCCGGTGCTTCAGACCGGGTCCCTGCTGCCACGGAGTCTCAAAATCGAGAAGATAGTTTTCAACATTTTGTTTACAATTTTATAATGGGCGATGATAAGAAAGTAAAATACTTGGTAGTCGATACCAGTGCATTTATCAAGAATGTGCCCTTACAGGTATTTCCATTAATCAATCCAACCTTCGGGAGGCATATTTTATTTTATATTATAAAAATTTTACGTATTGAGGTTAAGAATACATACGAAACTTCAACAGCACGTGGTTGGCGATATTGTCCAATGTATAACTCGTCGAATCTACTATTTTTATTCTAGGACGTTGGTGTCAACATTATAACCGACGAAAATGTCGTCAATGAGATAAAAAACAAACGGCAGCTTCGGAGATTAGTCGTACTTCCGTACGACTTGGTCATCAAGGATGTTTTCGTAGAGAATATAAAGTTCGGTAAGCATAACGATTTGTGCATTCAAATGAAAACGTTGAAATTTAACAATTATATTAATTCGCAGAAGTTCGCATTATTCATACAATTCATTTTTTTATTGAGAAAGAGTTGAGAAAAAAAAACATTTGTTTCCTGGTCATTTGCTTATATTAACGGGTTACACCTAGGTTGAAAAAAAGAGGAATTTTCGTGAATTTTTTCTGAAAAAACGTGCACAGGTTTTTAAATTATTATTTTTTTTTACATCAAAGCCTTTTGAGTATGGTTTTGCATATCTTTTACAAGTTTTGTGTTGAAAGAGATTTATAAATGTGGTCGATACAATGCTTTGTGCAGACCTCTGCTTAAAAAAACGTTTCTTGCTGCGACTACTGCTGCTCATAAACAAATCATCTGAAATTTAAAAATCAAATACGTTTAGTTTTTGCTTTGGATTTATTCTATTATTATTCTATTTTCGTTTATGAAAAAAAATATGAACCGAAAGAAAAGTTCCTTCATTTAAGCACTGCTTTTTTGAGATTTAAAAGAAGCTTGTAAGATTTAAAGTTGATTGTTGCATTGATTTTGAAGATATGGTGGTCACCGTTTTTGGAAAAGTAATTCAGAGGAAAACGCGTTCAAAATTCGCTAGTTTGCTGAATTTACTCATGAACGCCTATACAGTAGAACCTCAATTATCCTAATCAATTAGGACCGAGACTAGTTCGGATAATCAAAAAGTGGGATTTTTGGGACGAGATCATAAACAGCACCTTTTTACATAAAAACAGTACATACATATATATTAAAATTTGACATACATATTAACGTTGATATATATATATATATATATATATATATATATATATATATATATATATTAAACACCTGAAAAAAGTAAAATACTTTTTTTTAATATCTTAAAAATAAAATCGTCAATTTTATATTGACGAACGGCTGTAACGCGTTTTTGAGCAGCTAAGTCTCACAGCCGTTTGAGAAGGAGAAGTTGCGTTGGGTTGCTCATTGTTGCTCATGGCGGTGGCAGCGAGCAACAATGTATCTTTCGCGCCAACGTTCGGATAATTGAGCGTTCGGATAATTGAGGGTTCGGATGATCGAGGTTCGGATAATCGAGGTTCTACTGTAACTTGAAATTAGCTTAGAATATTTTCCACATGTTCAATTTTGGGAATTTGTCGAAAACCGAAAAATCGATATTTAAAAACATTTCATCTAGGTGTTGAGCCCCTAATATTTAATGTTTCATCAATCTGCCATTAAACGTGTCAGCTTTCATAACGCCAACAAGCACGTGGGTTCAGTGGCCCACTTCCTTAATATTTGCATCTCTGAACCAAATTTAGAAGTTTATACTGAAAACAATGCTGAAAAAGTAGTAGCTGGTTTTGAAAAGAAAATTTGTAGCAGTAATGAAAAAAATGTGATGACCAGGAATCTTTAGAGGCCTCATGTGCCTAATTAAGTGTTAAACGTCACCTAAATTATACAGCCAGGAATTTCACTACCAATTACTACCCATAAAATTCCCCTTAATTACAGTAACCGAGTTTGCCAAGAAAACTGGAGATTACACGAGTCTATCGGCCACGGATATAAAAGTTATAGCGTTAACTTATCAACTGGAGAAAGAGCACGTGGGCACTTCTCATCTGAAAGAAGCGCCCGCCGTACCGAAAACGATCGACGCATCTCACGGACTACCGCTGGACCATCCAAAAAGTGTAGCCGGCTTTTATCTGCCCGGAGCCGAGGACAGCGAATCCGACAGTAACGACGAGGAGGAAGACGCAGATGCGGTACAAAATGAAACGGAAGTTGCGAAGTCTTCAGAAGAGCAGAACTCGAACAACAAAGAAAGTGACGAGGCGGAAGAATCGAGTTCTTCCGCATTATCGGATTCCGAGGACGAGTCGGATTATTTGACCGCAGTCTCGGACAACGATACGGACGAGCTGGCTTCGAAATTCGAGAGCTTGAACTGCAATCACGAAGAATTGAAGGTTGAGGGAGAGCACAAAGTCGACGATATACTGGCGCCTGTGAATTCAAACTCCGAGAGCAACGAGGATTCCGGCGACGGAGGGAGCGAGGAAGATGATATGGAAAGTGACGACGGTGGATGGATCACTCCCAGTAGGTTTTCTTCGTCACTCACACAACTTACACTTCATACTGTACAAATCGATAAATAATTCCGTTCGCTCGCTTCGGACTTGCGAAACGATAATTTCTTCGCCGAAAAATGGCAATTAACGTTCCAAAAGTACGAAACCTGCGTAACAAACATTCCGAACAATGATCGCAGGTAACATAGCGGCAGCGAAGAAATCGATGGATTCGGACATGGTTACGGATCAGCCGGCGACCGTCGCGTGCATGACGACCGATTTCGCAATGCAAAACGTACTGAAGCAAATCGGTTTGAACGTAGCCGCCCTCGACGGACGAGTAATCAAGCAAATGAGAACTTTCATATTCCGTTGTTACGCGTGCTTCAAGACTACGAGCATAATGACAAAAGTATTTTGTCCGTCGTGCGGCCTCAAGACACTCAAGAAAGTTGCCGTCTCACTCAATGACGAAGGCAAACAGCAAATTCACATCAATTTCCGAAAGCCACTGTCGGCGAAGGGAAAGAGGGTATTTTCATCTGTTTATTTCCTCTGGAAACAACACTCGGAATATAAAGTAGTAAACGTAATCGAAGTTGCGTAATCGACTTTGTTTTTTTTTTCGGCTTTTTAGTTTTCATTGCCGACACCGAAGGGTGGAAAACACGCGGTCAATCCGATTCTCTGCGAGGATCAACCCATCCCCGATCAGCGGCCCAGTCGGCTGGCACGCATGAAGAACGATCCTCTCAAGGATGAGTACATAGCCGGTTACTCGCCGTTCGTCATGCGGGACGTCACTTCGAAATCGGCGATGCTGGGTATTCGTCCGGGCAGCGGTGTCAAATATTGGATGAGGAAGAATCCCAACGAAACTCGCCGAAAACGCAAATGACTTTGCGTCCTAACGGCACTTTGAATTTGCCTCTTTCATGAATCGTTTATATTGTAATGCTGTAAATAAATATTTCTCGTAAACATTTTTGCGTGACAATTTTATTTCTGAATTTTGTACATTTGAAAAAAATCAGACTTCCTGAATCTGAAGGAAATTAAATCTGCCTGTTTTTCGGGTGAAATTAGAAAATCATTGGCGCCGTTGAGGTGTAAAATATCGGGTATTTTTACAAGCTTTTACTTAAGGAGAGATATACACCTAGATGGTCGAGGTCGAGGATTTAGAAGCTATGAACATTCCATCGACTGTAGAAGACCCACGCTATGGGCCTGGTATCGATGATTCCATGTAAGTTGACAAATTTCATGATTCATTCATTCCCAAATTTTCGAACGCGTTTTTCTCAAAACCACGTTCTTCAAATCGGTACCCAATATTTCTCGAAAACCAATGAACCGATTGCCTTGAGGTTTTATGTGGTTATTCTATACACCATTATCTACCAGGTGTGTAAGTATGAAACCGGAATTTTTGTACAGAAAAAACACGTTTATTGTAATGATATGATACAAAGTAACTTATTCAAAGTATTGTCCGTCGCTATCTATACATTTTTCCCATCTTTCTGGCAATTTGTGGATTCCGCGCCAAAAGAACTGTTGCTCTTTTGAGGCAAACCAGTCATCGAGCCACTTTCGTACATCTTCGTAAGAAGTAAAGCGCTGCTCAGCAAGTGCGTGTCCCATCGATGCAAACAAGTAGTAATTGGATGGGGCAAGGTCCGGTGAGTAAGGCGCGTGCTGAAGAATCTCCCAACGGAACGACTCTATCGTTTCCTGGACCTGTTTTGCTTTGTGTGCTGGTGCATTGTCATGCAGCAAAATCACCTTGTGTTGTCTTTGTTGGTATTCTGGTCGCTTTTCACGCAAAACTCGATCCAAATCGGTCATTTGTTGTCGGTAGCGTTGAGTATTGACAGTTTCCCCAGGTTTCAGCAGCTCGTAGTAGATTACGCCCTTCTGATCCCACCAAACACACAGCATTGTCTTTCGTCCGTAGCGGTTTGGTCTTGTCGTCGATGTTGACTTTTTGCGCTTAGGATTCTCGAAATATATCCACTTTTCATCGCCAGTCACAATTCGATGGAGAAATGACTTTCTTTTGAACCTGGCGAGCAGCATTTCGCATGATGTTTTGCGGTTTTCCTGCTGTCTTTCGTTGAGTTCATGTGGAACCCATTTCCCCACCTTTTGTATCATTCCCATGGCTTTCAACCGAAGGGAGATGGCTTCTCGGGTCACCTTTAACTGATCCGCCAGTTGTTGTTGTGTTTGAGCGTCGTCTTCGTCCAACAAGGCTTGCAGGTCAGCGTCTTCAAACTTTTTCGGTGGTCTTCCACGTTCTTCATTCCTCACGTCAAAATCGCCACTTTTGAACCGTTTGAACCACTCGAAACACTGTGTTTTACCGAGAGCATGCTCACCAAACGCCTCCACAAGCATTCGATGCGATTCGGCTGCGGTTTTCTTCAGATGAAAACAGAAAAGTAGTGCTGTCCGCAAATCATAATTTGTTGGCACAAAACTCGACATGTTTATCTCTAATAAACTAATGTTACTGAATGAAACTCGTGTTATTGTGAGTTGGAAATCTTTGTCGGATATCAATACAATAACAAGACACCGCTGACCAGCGCAGCCAGATCGCGCGTTAAAGTTACCCCCTCTCTAGTCTCTTACGCGCCCGTCGCATATCATAGTAGCGCGTGTCCGTGAGCGAGCGACGCTCGGACATCTTCGGCAAGAGCCGAGTGGGCTCGAAGTTTCCCGACCGCGCCTTCGGCAGCTACACCAACACATGGACGCTGAGCACGTCCATGTGCGGCCAAGCCGAAACGAAGGCTTCGAGGAAAAAGCAATTTGAGCACGACTCGCGCGTGACGTCACCCGACGACACGCGCGAGGCTTTTAGATGATTTCAATGCTTATATAGCTCTTGATTCTCTGCGTTATTAATGTATACAAAAAAATGTATCGCGCACTCTGATCACTTATTTTTTTAGTTTATACGTTAAGGCGTCACCCCCACTTGCAGCGCAAAAAAAAGGCCGTTTTCATGAATTTTTTTAAAGAAAACTACAAAACTTTTTTGATCGATCAATATACCATCTTAAAGAACACATCTTGAAGAACTTTCAGTAATTTTTTTATTGAAAAATATTACATTGTTTAGTGGCAAATGGCCGTCAATGAAATAATGTTTTTATATACGCGGTTTGCGGTGACCAACATTGCGGCGAAGTGGATTATCTGAAAAAAAAATGCGGATGGATTTAGTCAAATATAAGTATAAACTAGTCTTTAATCGAAGGATTTAAAAAAATATTCATTTTTCACAAAATGGCGGACAGTCAAAGTAAATGGTTCGATTTTAACGAAAAAAACGGCCGTTTTTTGGCTATAAAACGACCATTTTTTTTCGAAAAAAAAATCGAACGATTAAAGACTACATTTTTATTCATTAAATAAGCCTGCAAAATTTCAAGAAGATCGGTTCATTAGTGTTCGCGTAATCTTGGTCACCGACTTCAGAAATGCCATTTTGAGAAAAACGTGTTTAAAGTTTCAATTTCAGTTTACACGAAGAAAATATTTTTTTTTTGTAAACTTACATAGAGTCATCTATTACGGGCATAAAAAAACTGCACTTCAAATTGCACTTCAAAAAAATGCAATAAAAAAAATCGATTTTTTCAAAATCGCAAGTGGGGGTATCCCCTTAATTTAAATATAAGAATAAATCTAAATTACAACTTATTTATCTTCTAAAAAATGTTTATGCTTTACTCACACCCGTCCTTATGCCAAATAAATTATAATTCATAAAAGTAAGCGAAAATATATTTATATTCGTATTATTGTATTAATTCTCATACATTCATCAAGCGATAAAGCATTATCCCCAAAAACAAGCCAATCATCCATCCGGCCGCGAATCGTAAGTACCAGAAAGTGCACAAATTCTACAAGCGATGAGATGGTCCCGTTGGTAGCGTTCCTGGCTTCGATCCGCAGGGGCCCCTAGGGCAAATTTTTCTCCAAATTTTTCATAATTTCTCATATTTTAGTCATATTTGAGATTTTCGGAGAAAAAATGATTTAAAACATATTCAAGTACTGGTCTATTTCCCAAAAACACATTTTTTTTACTGAAAATTCATGATTTCTCATTTATTTCTCCGGAAATTTCTCTTTTTCCTATGACCTGAGGCAGCGGAGATATTCGGAGAAAAGTTATAGATGAAAAAAATGAGATTTTCTGAAAAAATTTTATTACATTTTTTATCCCTCATAATTCTGAGAAATAATGAATTTCCGCAATTTTTGCAAACATTATTTTCCTTAAGGGGTAATACCACTGTAACGGCCTGCCACGAAGCGTTCTAGACAAATAATACTTGGGGTAATTATTAAGCATATATTAAAGTATATTGCAAAAAAATGTTATGGGAAAATATTACAAAATGGCGAAACTGCAGCAAATTCTTCCGAGGCATGTTGAACTTAAGGTGCTCTGCGGCACGCAGTATAACTTGTGTCAATTTTAATCTGGACAAAATAATTTTTTAAAAATTAAATCCAGATGAGTGTAGCTAGTGAACCACGTAGGGGATTTTAGAAATATTGATTTTTGAGTAATTGCCGAGTATTTGACTAAAAATGTTCAATTTTTGTTTAAGACAGTTATTTGTTAATAAATATTATTTAAATTAATTTATCGAAAATCCCCTACGTGGTTCAGTAGCTACACTCATGTAGACTTAATAAAACAAAATTCTTTTTTTAGATTAAAATTGCCAATTTTAATCTAAATGTGATAAACAAATAATACTTGCGGTATTTATTGAGCATATATTTAAGTATATTGCTATAAATTTTTATCCGAAAATATTACAAAATGGCGTCACTGCAGAAATTCTTCCGAAGCATGTCGAACCTCTGCGGCACGCAGTATAACTGTGCCAATTTTAATTTAAAAAAAAAGAATTTTGTTTTATTAAGTCTACGTGAGTGTTGCTACTGAACCACGTAGGGGATTTTTGATAAGTTAATTTAAACAATATTTATTAACAAATAACTGTCTTAAAACAATTGAACGTTTTTAGTCACATACTCGGCAATTACTCAAAAATCAATATTTCTAAAATCCCCTATGTGGTTCACTAGCTACACTCATCGAGATTTAATTTTTAAAAAATTATTTTGTCCAGATTAAAATTGGCACAAGTTATACTGCGTGCCGCAGAGCACCTTAAGTTCAACATGCCCCGGAAGAATTTGCTGCAGTGTCGTCATTTTGTAAGATTTTCCCATAACATTTTTTTGCAATATACTTCAATATATGCTTAATAATTACCCCAAGTATTATTTGTCTAAAACGTTTCGTGGCAGGCCGTTACAGTGGTGTTACCCCTTAAGGAAAATAACGTTTGCAAAAATTTCGGAAATTCATTATTTCTCAGAATTATGAGGGATCAAAAAATGTAATAAGTTTGTTGTACGAAAATCTAATTTTTTTCATCTATAACTTTTCTCCGAATATGTCCGCAGCCGTTCACCCAATAGGAAAAAGAAAAAGTTCCGGAAAAAAACAATAAGTTTTTTTAAAAGAAAATCTTATTTTTTTTCATCTTTAAATTTTCTCCGAATATCTCCGCAGCCGTTCACTCAGGTAATAAGGAAAAGGGAAATTTCCGAAAAAAATAATAATAATACGTTTTTTTACGAAAATCTCATTTCTTTTTATCTTTAACTTTTCTCCGAATATCTCCGCAGCCTCAGGTCATAGGAAAAAGAGAAATTTCCGGAGAAAAAAATGAGAAATCATGAATTTTCAGTAAAAAAAAATGTGTTTTTGGGAAATAGACCAGTACACTAATCTGTTTTAAATCATTTTTTCTCCGAAAATCTCAAATATGACTAAAATATGAGAAATTATGTAAAATTTAGAGAAAAATTTGCCCTAGGGGCCCCTGCGGACCGAAGCCAGGAACGCTACCAACGGGACCATCTCATCGCTTGTAGAATATGTGCACTTTCTGGTACTTACGATTCGCGGCCGGATGGATGATTGGCTTGTTTTTGGGGATAATGCTTTATCGCTTCATGAAAGTATGAGAATTAATATAATAATACGAATATAAATATATTTCCGCTTACTTTTATGAATTATAATTTATTTAGCATAAGGACGGGTGTGAGTAAAGCGTAAACAATTTTTCAGAAGAGGAATAAGTTGTAATTTAGATTTATTATTATATTTAAATTAACGTATAAACCAAAAAAATAAGCGATCAGAGTGCGCGATACATTTTATTGTATACATTAATAACGCACAGAATCAAGAGCTATATAAGCATTGAAATCATCTAAAAGCCTCGCGCGTGTCGTCGGGTGACGTCACGCGCGAGTCGTGCTCAGATTGCTTTTTCCCTCGAAGCCTTCGTTTCGGCTTGGCCGCACATGAACGTGCTCAGCGTCCATGTGTTGGTGTAGCTGCCGAAGGCGCGGTCGGGAAACTTCGACCCCGCTCGGCTCTTGCCGAAGATGTCCGAGCGTCGCTCGCTCACGGACACGCGCTACTATGATATGCGATGTGCGCGCAAGAGACTAGTGAGGGGGTAACTTTTACGCGCGACCTGGCTGCACTGCCGCTGACGTGATGTGTCGGTAACTGCATCGACATCTAGCGCCACCTATGGGCAAATTCCGGTTTCATACTTACACACCTGGTAGTACTTGTCATAGGATTTTTTTTCCGTTATTTAGTTTTTGTTTTATAGGCAAAATAATAACTAATTTTTTGCCCAAAAATCACTATTTATGTTCAAACGTCCGCCATTTTGTCATAAATCGATATTTTCAAAATCGGCTATGACAAGTACTAGATTATAGTATCTAATTTAACAATCTTTTTGGTTTTTTTTTTCAGATGATTTTTGAAGAAACGCCGGTGGGCACCGTATATGCAGATTTTTGTAGGACGCTCCAAGGATCATACAATATCCTTGTATATTTTTTATATTTTTAAATAAAGAAAATTAAACATATTTTTAAATGTATATACTTTTACATAGTTAAAACCCCAATCCGAAATTTCAAATAGTTTTCCTTGAAAAAATTCACAAAAATGACCTTTTTTCGGCTCCTAGGTGTATATCTCCCTTTAAGGGAAGGTTCTGCCTTGTTGGGCCAAAAAATGTTCGATTTTTCACCAATTTTTCATGCGAAAAGTATTAAATATAGAATGTTGATATTTGGTATGTTGACTAAGCGGTTTTTATTGAACATCAAAATAATTTTTAAAGTTTGACAAAACATGGTGGTGGGAGTGGGAGGAGCCACGTATGTCGGTGCGCGGGCGATGGCATTCTTCGCTTGGGGAAGTCCAAAGTCCCGAACAGGTGATCTGAAGCAAAAAAAAAATCAAACATATTTTTACTTTGTACAATATTGTGTATAAGTTGATCTAGAATCAAGAAGAAAAATTGAAAAATAAAAAAAAGTGAGCAAAACTGAAAATTTTTGGGAAAAAACAAACTTCCTTCCGATCGCTCACTATTTTTTTATTTTTCAATTCTTTTTCTTGATTCTAGGTCAACTTGTACACAATATTGTACAAAGTAAAAATATGTTTGATTTTTTTGCTTCAGATCATCTGTCCGGGACTTAGGACTTCCGCAAGCGAAGAATGTCATCGCCCGCGCACCGACATACGTGGCTCCTCCCGCTCCCGCCACCAAGTTTTGTCAAACTTAAAAAAATATTTTGATGTTCAATAAAGACCGCTTAGTCAACATATCAAATATCAACGTTCTATATTTAATACTTTTCGCATAAAAAATTGGTGAAAAATCGAAAATTTTTTGGTCCGACAAGGCAGAACCTTCCCTTAATTTGACTTTCTGTGAGATGCGAAACGGAAAATCGATATTTCACCCAATTCTCGATTACTTAGAGCTCTGAAATTTTGCAAACATGCATCTAAGAGGTGATAATACACGATGCAACTTAAAAAACATCAAAATTTTCCACTTTTCATGTACAATTAGCGATATCTAATCATCCATATAAAACCTCACTAACACATACAAAGAAATTCGTAGCCAACCGTGTTTGTATGTGAAAAGTTTATATGCAGCAATTAGTCGGAAGTTGAATCCCAATTATAGTCTTTGTTATTTTTTACAACCATTCCATGTTCCTAACGTACAAACTCGTAAACTAGTAAACTACTAACTAGTAAAATCAATTAAAGACTAAAAAGTAGAAAATAATTTATATGTAAAAAATACATTTAAAAAAACAAGCATTTAATGTACTTAACAGAAGAAATTTTTTTTTTACCAAGTCACCTATATGTTGCTATAAACAAAAGCTCGGGGCTCTCAAAATTTAGACATATAATCGTTAATTCACATAAATCCGTTAACATATCAACTGTATTTCATTTACTGCAAAGCAATCTTAGATTTCTTAAATAAAATCTTGAAACTGACTATAAACGCGTGACAATAATTTCTCTACTATTGTGCCAAATTAAATACGGTTAATGAAGCTGAATTTATCAAATTGATTAAACATTTGAAAAGTTGAGCGCCCCAAGCTTTTACTTATAGTAACATATAGGTAACTCGGTAAAAAAATGTATTTTCTACTTTTTAGTACATTAAATAAAAGCTTGTTTTTTTTAAATATTTTTTTACTGCATAAAGTATGCAGACTCTACTTTGAACAATACGAGGAATAAAACTTGAAAGTGAGAAAAAAATAATGCTCCGGGTGAGGATCGAACTCACGACCTTAAGATTATGAGACTTACGCGCTGCCATCTGCGCTACCGAAGCCCGTGTTGATGGAGCACACTCAGTCGTATAAAGCTGTCCGAAAGTGTACACTATAAACACACTGCCGTTATATATAAAAAGGTGGCATCTACCAAAAAGAGCAAAAATGCGTTTTTGGCACCGTTGGAATTAGTACAAAATTTACCATCGTTCGTAAAACGTATTTTCAATTTTGTTGTAGATTCCGCCTTCTTCCATATGACGGCAGCACAGTACGACGTATTTGTTGAGAGAGCACGTGCATTCGCGTTCATTCGCGATCTCCCCTTCTCGATGTCTCGGTCAGCGTAGTGTTACAAAAAGGACTCGGAAGGCAGTGGGGGCGACAAAAGAAATATCGCATTCATCACTTGTACGCGCTTATGACGTTTCTCGGCAAATTGTCACTCTCGTCGTTAAACCGCTCTCCTCACAAATGTTGTGTCCGGAAGTATGGGACTTCAAGGCTCCGGCGCACCATTTCGAGATCGAACGAGCGAGCTGTCGGACCAACGAAGTTCCATTGACTGTCAATACTCATTACTTTAATCATTCGGTAAGTCCTCTAATTCCATTAACTTTCGTCGCTTTTTTTTCTTCATTATCCCGTCGCAAATATCGCGCACTATACTCGAAGGCCTTAAGGTTATATCGCGCTTTTTCAATCTTTTTACGTAATTTTCCGTCTGCGCTTTTTTGGATGCATGCCCAGGTGTCCGTCGTGCTTCCTGACACGAGCGACGTTCCTGAACGTCTTCGTGACAGTCTTTTGGGAGACAGCGATTATTACAAAATCGTTCGTCTGCGGGCCCACGAACTTGTCGACAGAGAGTTCATCGAAGCCTTCGTTAAGAAAGGTCAGTTACGAGGATTTTATTTTTATTTTCTTCAACGACGCTCTCAAGTTGCACGCCAGAAGTTTTTAAATTCTTCTTTCGTGTCGTATCAAGGGGCGAGATTAAATCTACGCTTATTTGGAACTCATCCACGGTGGACCCGGCGTGCCAAAAACATTTGCGTTGCTCATTCCATGGCTCGTTTGCTTGCTCCGTCCCAATATTTTCATTGTCACCTTAAGGGAACACGCATTAATTGTTTCATCCACCATTGCGATCAATTTTGATCGTATTGGAAGCGGCGGAAATGCCAAACAAATGCGTTAACTGTCCACTGTCCGTCTTAAGGCGGGATATACATTTACAATGATAAAAAGATCAATTTCTTTTTTTCTCTTTAAAGTGGGCACTCCGTATAGAACGCTAAATTTTAGTCGATTTTCATGATTTTTTTCGGAGGATAAGGCATGTATATGTCTTTTGAGGGTCATAGGTACTTTTTATTACATAATTCTAGTTTTCAAAACGATTTTTGTTGCGTGAAAAATGTTAAAAATGGCGGAGATACAACCAGTCGCTGTGAAGCTGTCCGGAAGGGAGGCCGGATAAGGTGTACACTCCAGTACCTCGTAGGATTATCTGAAACCGTCTGTGCACAAAAATCGATTAGTATATACATGTGGTCACTTGATAAACCATTAATATTCGAAAAAATAATGATAATTGGCTACAAGGGAGGCCTTAGAACAAAAAGTTGATTTTTTCGGGAAAAAATTCAAACTGTCCCAGCCAAAAATATGTTCATTTTTATAATTTTTAGTCGGGCTTAGGTTCATCAATGGCACATAAGTATTTTAAAAACGTGTGCCGAATATGAGCTTGATCGGTTGAATAGTTTTTGAGTAATCGTGTACACTGATTTTCAACTCATTGAAAAAAAAGTTTCGAGACAATCGCGTTTGAAGTTTCGGCAAGGGAAAAACGTATGATTCTGCGACTTACTGACTAGTCAGCTATTCCGGCACCATATAATAGTCCTTCAGCTTCCTCGTAATACTATATCTCTATGGGTATAGAAGCTTTTCTAACAACTATTATCGTATAGACGACTCACCTCTCCACATGGTGCCTATACTTGCGCGCAGGGCTCCAAATGGAGCAGAGGTGAGACACGCTCAAAGGCTCTCGGGACGTCATTCTTGAGAATTGACCAAAATCACTAACTGCAGTATATTCTACAGGTTTCAAACTATGAATGCATTTTTTTTAAGCCTCTATATAGAGTGCCCCCCTTAAACGATAGAATTATATATGTAGAATATTTTGCCAAAGTTTCAAAGTTCAGATTCGGAGAGGGTATAAACTTTAAACGCGTTTTTCTCAAACATGCATTATCGAAATTGGCAGGATTACTGAAAAACTATTAAACCGATTGAATTGAAACTTGGTAGACATATTGATAATATTGCTACTTTCTACTTGACGAGATTTGTTTTTGAAAAAAAAAACGACTTTTTTAATGCAAATTTTCTCACTCTTAAATTTGCATTTTCTTCATTTTAATTACTGTCAAATAGAAACTATACATGTTCGGACTGAAAAAATGTTTGAATTTTTTTGCAAATCAAAGTCTATGAGGAACTAAACTGCACGACAATTCGTAACACCTGCGCATTAAAGAAAATTGCTTTGTATTCTTAAATATACTATTAAAGTATACCTATAGTTTGATAATTGTAAAATAACTATTGCGTTTAAAAAATCCCTCAAAATTGCTTAATTTTTTCCCGTCTAAGTGCATATCCCGCCTTAAGGGGTACTGTGATTCGTCTAAATGTATATCCCGCCATAGGGTACTGTGACAACCTGAAAATCAGGATCATTCAAAACAATTAATTTTGAACGAACAAGTAAAGTAATTGAAAAATCGTTTGGCCCATTTGTATGTCCATTAAGAGAGTTGTGTACCAAATTCCATTAAAAAATATTAATAATCAAAGAATATATAAACAATCTCGTGACGGACCTTCGAATTTGAGGGGCTCAACGATGTACTGGATTTTGTTTGTTTTTTTTTTTTTTCTTAAAATAGATTATATTGGCCACGACTTAACTAAGCGTTTTGGGTAGTCTCAATTTTCTTTAACTTATTTTTTTTTTTTCAATTTTTTTTCTTCGATTTTCCAAGAAAAAATGACTATTTCGATATCGAATGAAAAAAAAAAATTAAGAAAAACATCGGTCAAGACTAAACTACTATTGCACTGAATAAGTGTACCAACTTTCAAACCAATCCGTTCATTAGATGTCAAGAAATCGTGTACACCGCTTTGGAAAGCATAGTTTCGAGAAAAACACGTTTAAAGTTTTATTAGCAGTTCTATCATTGTAACAATAAGTTTACCTTCAATCCGCGAATCCTGTGCCATACGTTGAACCTTCCTCTCCACTTTGAGTTGCCTCAAGCGACGACCGAGTGTTCGCCATTTTTACAGTACCCCAATCTCTTAACAATTAAATATAAAAAAAACATCTCCACTCAGGACAATCTTCCATTGTTTTTTCTCATTCTGAACAAAAGTAATTTTCTCAGCAACTTCGACATATTACACGAAATACATTCAACGAATAATCGAAGGAGAAATAATCGAAAATATTGAAATATTTCAGGAGAGCTGACTCTACTGGCGATCGGCAGAAAAATCGACGTTCACAATACGATCTGCATCGCGCCGAGCGGGCATCTGGTGCTCTCGTTGCTCCGCGACGATTATCAGAAGCTCGGTCTAGCGGGCAAAGAGACGTTCTTCGATCGTAAGGCGCATTCGCGTTACGGTAAGTCCCGAGAGGCTCTATTCGCTAAAGAACACGAAGAGTTTGCGAGCCGTTCGAAGGAGGCGAACGTAATTTATTAAGAGACGAAAGAGCAAAAATAACGAAACAAGAAAAATGCCCAGGAAGCACAGAGCGCCAGAGCTTGAGGAGCTGGCGCTTCGCTCCATCGGCAAATATATCACGGAATTTGGTAAAAATTTGATAAGGCCTATACGCGAGATATCCCAACGGGATCCCGATCGCGGCCTAAAAACACTGAGTACCCGCTTAAAAAGTATGAAGTATCGTCTAAGTTCCAGCGTGCCTTGGCATCTCTACGACAAAATGGCAGTGGCCGCGCTTCGTTCCATAATGAATTTGATCAACGAGACGAAAAATTCGTACAACGATTTTTCACCGATAAGCGTTTTTTTGTCCGAGGTAAACGTGATCGTGAGTCTCATCGAGGTTGTCGTGCACGCGAATTTACGTTGCATAGAATTTGCCGCGTGGCCGAAGATAATGCGTCACGTTTTGTACAACAATTTGCACGATATGACGGGGCTGGAGGTGTTGGATCTCGGCTCGGGTTCGGCCGGTTGGAGAACGTCGGATATCGAGAAGATCATTGTAAACGGGGTAGCGACGATGCCGAATCTCGTCTCGTTCACTCTCTGCTTCGACTGCACCGACAACATAATCGCCGCTGTGGGACAAAATTGTCCGAGACTCCGTTATCTCGACGTGACGGCCTCGAGATCGGTGACCGATCGTAGCATCGCGGCCCTCGCGAAATCATCCGTATTGCGCGAAGTCAAGCTATTCCGGACGTCCGTGTCGGTCGTTGGGTACGCGAATTTATTGCTCGGCCATTCGAGACTCGAGGATATCGGGCCTTGTTACGAGATCGGCGAAGTTTTGGAGCGCGTACGCGATCAATTCACCAACACGGAAAATTACAACAAAGAGCTGCATCTTCGAGCGTTCGAGTCACGCAACGTGGCGATCAATCATTTGTATCTACTGATCGCCATGTGTCCACACGTGACGCGATTGTCGCTCATGTGCGACGAGAGAATACGCGATCTCACGATACTCGCGGCGTTGGAAAATCTCACGGAATTGAAGCTACTCTCGTGTTACTTTTACGCTGATCGCGTCAAGAGCCTTTTGGAACTGACCAATCGTCGAATAACGAGCCTTCATCTCGAGCACGTGGACGAAATCGACACTAGCGCCCTCGTTTACATCAGCCAATATTGCCCGGAGATAAGAAACTTGACTTTCTACAATTGCGAACTTTTGGATCACACGACTACGCACTTTAGGAAATTACCGATCGAGCCGTTCAAGCGTCTCGAGCGCATCAAAATCGTCGCCGATTGCGCCAGTGTCCATCTTGAATTTTTGCTCTCGCATTGCACCAACGTTAAGTTCATACAGCTCGGCTCCTCCACGGGTATTCGCGACACTACGATGAAAAAAGTATTCACGCAAAATACAATGAGCCGACTCGAGGAACTCAAGATACTCTACAGCGACGATCTGTCCATGAGGACCGTACGACTGTTGATGCAAAATTGTGAAAACTTACGACGCATCTCGGAACTCGAGAGCTGGCAGGGAATATCCAGCGAGGAGCTACGAATCTTCCGCGATGAGCTCAAAATCAACAATGTCGATTTGGACACCAGTCCAACATTGTCGTTTGCATAATACTCGTGAATTCTTCCTTCTTGCTCCGTCTCGACTTTACACTTGTGTTCTTTCATCGACGCGTTAGCGTTGCTTTTTCTTGAGCTTGAGCTCGGGGAATCTTTCCACACGTCGCAAGAAAGGAACGCTCGGAAATTTCGCAGGGGACGATACTTGATCTCAGCGAGATATACATTTTTCGGTTTGATTGTTCAATTCACTTTTCCGTTGGGCTTCTGCCTTGTGCCATGAACCGATCGGAGTGATGAAAAAAAAACGAAGTCTAATTAGCGAATATCGCTACAGATTCTCGCGACATAAACGATAAACTTTTATTTTTGTATACTAGTCTTGTACAACTTGTACGAATCGGACTGTGATTAATTGTAAAAATCGAGTCTTCGAGATACGAATGTGAAAAATAATCGGACTTTGCTCATTTGGTATTTTAATGGGAATCTACGATAATTTATATACGTCGATTATACACCAACAAAAAGAAAGTTTAGGTAGATATTGAAATTGTGAAAAAACTCTTTGATACGTTTTGAACCGAAGAAGAAAAAAACAATGTATATTAAAATCGACGTGGAATTTGTTAAATTCCACTTGGAACGTTTTATTTTTTCCCGGTTTACCGCGCGTACCGCGTCGATAGTCGTGACTATTAATTTGAACGAGGAAGCTTTCGTGCCCGGTAAGAAGAACTACGAACGCGCCCGATCGTGCTTGAAAGAAAATCTGGACGAGACATTCGACGTTGTTCTAGCTTGGGATCCTCCAGGTACAAAAAGAACTTTGTGTTTATAAAGTACGAATTTGAATTCGCGAACAATATATCGACGCTGCTTACGAAAAGTAGCACGATTCAAAGTTCTTACGAAAACTAGCATGATTATGCTTTCGCCGCGAAAACTAGCATGTTTCGGCTGTCACCGCGAAAACTAGCTTGCTTGATTTTCACTGTAACAACTAGTGTAAAAGGAGTAAGTTTAAAACCTTAAGGATCTCATCGCTCGTACAATCTAACGAAAAAGAGTTTTGGTGAGAATTTAAAGTCCTTCGTGCTCAGGTAAAAATCTGGAAAAATAAACCATTAGTATTTTTTTTTAAATATGACAATTTTTTGCGCAATGACATTTTTATTTTATACTCGTTGCTTTTATTAACATTTTGATAATAATTATCAATTAAAATCGATAGTAGTCATTTTTATAAAAAAATAATATCGAAATTGTAAGTATAATGAAATATTTATTGTGATTTTCTTTTTAAAAAATAACGTTGTTGAAAATATCATTCAACAAATTTACTGTAATTTTACAGATGGTTATCGTCGAATATGTTTGAAAAATCTTGCTGATGTTCGATTGGAATTAAACCTCCGTCAAGCATGGCCTGTAAATGTAAAAAAAACTAAACAACAAAAATCTAAACAAGCATGGCCTGTAAAAAAAACATGTTTTTTTTTAAAGATTTTCATCTCTCGTCCTGGGTCAAAATCATATTTAACGTGGATTGTATCGACGTAAGGTTGAATGGATATTTCCCGAATACTTGCAACTGTAATTGAAGTTCAATTAAAATTTTTTGAGCGCTCTAACAAATCGTAAATTTCCGATTGCGGTCGAAGGAATTGGAGTAAAAAATAGAGGCAAGGCGTAAAAAAGCATGGAAGAAAAGTCGGAAACAATTCCAGTGTTACTGAATAATGTTAATTTTCGCGGTGAATATCGAAATCTGCTTCTTTTCGTGGCCAAAGCCGAAACGTGCTAGTTTTCGCGTTAAATATCGAAACTTGCTAGTTTTCGTGTCGGAAGCCGAAACATGCTAGTTTTCTCGGTGATATCAAACGTGCTTGTTTTCGTAAGAAATCTGAAACATGCTACTTTTCGTAAGCAGCGTCGATATGAAGGATCATTCCGATTAATCGTACAATTGACATTTCCAGAGGAAAGATTATGTCCATCGTCCGTCGCAGCGTGGTTTCACAATCGTGGCTACACAACGTTCTTGTGCAAACAAGTTTTCAAACAACGAATCGAAAACGACGTTTTCGTGCCGAATCTCGACGCTTCTTCCAACAACCTCGATGAGTTTTTCGAGTGGCTTGGCATTTTCAGCATCGGCGGGGATACGTAAGTTCCGCTCGTATCCAACACGAGAATAGTTTTTTTGTCGTTAAATGGTACATTTAATTGCCGATTAATTAAGGATGTATGGGAGTCTTGCAAAAAGTTGATTTTTTTGTTACTTCGCTTGTTCGGAGTCTCTGTGCAAAATTTGGGATTCACCGACCTGTTGATGAATTAGAATATCTAATTTACGGCGGTTTTGTATGCGTTTTAATGGAATGTTCTCTTACTCTCGGATATTATGAGAAAAATAATGAAAAAACCTAGTAATAATGAAAAAAAACTACGATACATATGAGGGATTCTCCGTCAATTCAGCCACTTTTTTTCGACCATCTCAGATCTGCCCCATAATTGGTAATATCAAAGTACTACTAGAAGACATTCTATGTGAATTTTTTCAGATTTTTTAATTCAAAATTTTAGAAAATGCCGTGTTTTTCCAAATGAATATATCTCGGAAACTAAAATGTCTGTACATAAAAGTTGTAGCTTTGTGTTAGCTTTCGAGCGGACGACTTGAAATAATTTTTACGTTCCGGTAACGCTGATTTTTTTACCAAAAAAGGAGGAAATTATTTTTTTATTCAAAAACGGCCATTTTTTTCGGCTAAAAAAATTACAGAGTCTTCCAGTATGTCTGACGATATCGCAAAAAAACCGCCAGAGTGGCACGGATCGAGGTTCTAGGGTAAAAAAAATGAAACCACACAAATTAATTTTTTTATACCGGAACCTCGCTCCGTGCCACTCTGGCGATTTTTTTGCGATATCGTCGAACAGACTGGAAGACTCTGCAATTTTTTCAGCCAAAAAAAAAACGGCTGTTTTTTAATAAAAAAATTATTTTCCCCTTTTTTAAAATTATTAACGTAAAAATTATTTCAAATATTCCGCTTTTCATTTGGAAAAAAACGGCATTTTCTAAAATGATGAATTAAAAAATCTGAAATAAATCACAGAATGCCTTTTAGCAGTACTTTGATATGACCAATTATGGGGCAGATCTGAGATGGTCGAAAAAAAGTGGCTGAATTGACGGAGAATCCCTCATATAGGAGATTTTTTCGGCTGTCGTTTTCCATACATCCTCGACTCTCATTCCTCTTCGTTTCAAGCACGCTCGACACGAATGAAGTTCGCAAGATCCATAGATCGGTAAAAAGAAGAAAAAAAAATAAACATTTCAGAACGAACGAGAAAGAAGACGACTATGTGAATACTTACACATGCCCTGCGCCCAAAACTCGAATGGCCCACGTACGATATATAGAGTGCACAGGATTTTTTACACGCAAACAAATAACGAGAATTTATAACGCCATGAGGGACATCGTCCCTGAGAAGGATACATCATCACCGTGGAAAAGTTTACACGTACAGGGTTTCGCTGACAGTCCAGTTAGCTGGGGCCTGAAAGAGCACAATTTTTTCACCGACGGTGACAATAGCCATACGACCGTCTTCCTAACGAACGACGAATGTCTTATACGAAAAAGTTTGAGCTCTAATAAAAAGCCAAGAATCTTTCAGTAAACTCGTCTTTGTCTTTTTTTAATAGATAATCTACTTTCTATAAATCTAGGTATCTCTCTGTCTGTGTGTGTATGTTTATATATATATCTATGTATGTATACACTTACGAATATCACAAAATAAGAATGGCAAGCACGTTTAATATAAAAACGGGACCGGCATGAAGAATGGATGTTTTTTGCAAGCCCGATCAGGCCTCGAGCCCAAGTTCGCGTTTTACTTTCGTCTTCGCAGTTTCTGTGTATATGTGTACTTACATATACATATCATTACACAGAGAATCCGTGAACTTGGATTCGTGAGATCCGATGAAAACGCGCTACAAAGAAAATCCGTCACAGTAGAATTACGACAACGCAATAAAGAGATTTTGCAACATTAAATGGACACTCTATGCGTTTGCGAAGCGTAATAAGTTCGACGCGTATATTTCGACGGAGATTGCGTCATTAGTGACTAGTTGAAAAATGCGAATGAAAATTCTGGTAATTCTTTACATAAGGGAGTTCCGAAAAATTGTTTCCAAACAAACCCAAACAAACCGATAGGCGTCGAAATGTTCAAAAATGCCCTATTTTATCACGTGTTTTCGCGAATTAGAAAACCCCATAACTTTTATGGAGAGGGGGGGGGGATTCAGCTTCTCCCGACTGAATATCATCATTTATAACCTAATAAATGAGAAAGCAGCAAAAAAATGTTTAGGCTCATTTTTCGGAAAAGTCACTTATGTAAAGAATTACCAACATTCTTCACGTGCATTAAGGCGCGATATACATTTACAACGATCAAAAAATCGATTTCTTTTTTTTTTTTAATTTAAACGATAGAACTATGTATGTAGAATATTTTCCAAGCCGATTGAATTGAAACTTGGTAGATATATTGATAATATTGGTACCTTTTACTTGACGAGAATTGTTTTTGAAAAATTGAAAAAAAAAAAAAACGAATTTTTCCATCCACATGTTACAAAAATGTTGCCTGAAATGTTGAATTTTTTTGGTAAATGCGTGCCATTTTCTTGAATTTGCATTTTCTTCATTTTAATTACCGTCACATAGAAACTATACATGTTCAAACTGAAAAAATGTTTGAACTTTTTTGCAAATCAAAGTCTACGGGAAGCTAGACTGCACGCCGATTCGCAACTCCCGCGGCGACCTTGCTGTAACGCTCTGCCACAGCTCCGTCATTTTGATGATGAATTAATAAAAAATAATTGTTTACTATACTTAAATATAGTATTAAAGTATACCTAAAGTTTGATAATTGTAGAATAGTTTTTTCTTAGTTTAAAAAATCTCTCAACATTGCTTATTTTTTTCCTGCCTAAATGTATATCCCGCCTTAATGGCGTTGCAATTAATTCTACTACGTGTGTGTCGGACATAAATATCGTACACGGAACACCGACAAAAAAGGACGCTCGACGAAGTTTTCCTTTGTCCTCGATCTATTCTCCGCTCTTTTTTCTTTTACTTTTCACGAATAAGCGCGACATTTCAAACGAAAAGGCACTAAATACTGGACGCTGAGATCATTCGTAATTTTTCCTTCTTTCTTCGCTCAAAGACTACGCGTGAATCGTGACTAACGTGTGCATGCGATCTCGAGGTGACTTTTTTTTACACCTCGGGAAAAATATACGCCTTGACGATAAGCTAGTACCTTACGGAAAGAAAGCGTAACACTTTTGCTAAGTTCGATACAACTAACGTATGTTTAGTTTTGTGTTTGTGTGTGTGTTTGTGTACGTGTGCCGTGTTTTTCTCCGTTCAAGTCATTCGCATAAATATTCGATGGTACATCTATATGTGTCTCTCGGTTCATATGAGTACGTGGGATGTTTCGGACTCGGTGAACTTAACTTTTGAATTGTGATAGAGATCCTCAACACCGGAACCTACGGACATGCGAGATTTCGAACGCGCCATCAATTCGCTTATCTCGTCGAGATCGCGGCTGTATCTGTGAAATTAATGCGCACTTGTGAGCGTTCGTTCAAGCTGGTCGATGAAAATCGAGGGCTTCGCGGATTTGACACTCACCGGCTAACCGGACGACTCGGGTTCTCCGAAGAATCCGAAGAATTCTTCATGGTCAATTCACCGTCGTCGGTATTGAATGCCGCGGGGTTACCTGTTTCGAATGATAAATGATAATGCAATTTTTGGACGGTACTCCATCAGGCGCATGTCTTCAAGCTGATTGATAAGAATTTTTATTCTCAACGATATGAGAATATGGCGTTATTCTTTCCTTCAATTTATGCCGAGTTCGCACCGTTGGAAAGCAACGGAAATTCCCTTCGATTTTTTATTCTTCGTTTTTATTAACCAAAATCTTGTTTTCACCTATTTATGGTGAAAATCTCTGATGAGGATCTTAATTAACTTTTAGACGATTTTTGTAGTTCAAATATGCCAACAAAAATGGGACAAGTTGAATATAAATGAATTACTCTGCATTCCGACGATGTAAACTCCAATATCGTGAATTTGGAAGATGGAATAATGAGGGACATGCAAAAGGGAAATATCCGCGTACAGATGGAAGAACTAAACGTACGTATATATACAGGATGTCCTGTTATGAATGGATAATTCTGCAACTGTCGATAGGTCAGACCATGTTCTGCTATACACTGGAATTTCAGTTTAGTAAAAGTCCCACGATTTTCGCAATACGTGATCTGCTTTTGGTTTTTCGCATGCCATTGCTACAAATGATAACTTTTTTTGACCCAGTTTAAAAAAAATACTCTTGGTTCTTTGCTTTATCTACAAAAGTCTTATTTTTAATCTTTTAAGGACGGGAAAATTTCCATTAAAATCGACTTTTTTACATGAAAGATATCAATAAAATCGATGAATTTCTCAATTGGAGTTCCAAGCCTAAGTCGATATATCGACCAGCCCCGTCCGCAACGAAGAGTCCAATTATAAAAATCTATTTTAAAAAGGTTGAAAGCGTATTCCTATGTAATTTGATGCGCTCAATACGGGAAGAAGAATGAAAAATATCCTGGTGGCATCCTTGACCTTGAAAATCGCCATTTCGAGGTCAATTATTTTTTTCTCTGCTAGTTTGGTCTCAAAATTTATATACTCACATTGTGGATGCACTGAGTACAACAAAATAGGCATATACGTTGTAAATGTCATCCCGAAGAATATTTTAAAGACGCCAGTTATTATAAGTAAGTACGCCAACTTTTAGGCCGAAAAAAATGACCTTGAAATAGCAATTTTCAAAGTAAAAAAAACATCCAGACATTTTCACAATATTTTGGCCATATTCAATACCTGAAATTTTCGGTAAAAACATTAAATATTATGTGCCCTCTGGCTGGTCGACATATCGACCACTCCCGTCCTTAAAAGATGAACCTTGAATGGTAAGGAAACTTTATGAAAAAAGATCTTATGCAGAATTTGCATATAAACAAATTCGAACCTCTGACTTTGATAGCCAGCGGTGTAAAAAAAATGTACTACGCATATCGTGCCAATTACTTGAAAAAGTAGCTTATTGTCGATTCATCTTATTTGTAGAAATGTCATGCGAAAAACCAAAAGCAGGTGATTTTTTAAAAAAAATAACGTAAAGCCCAAAATCTCGAAAACCGTGAGACTTTTAACTAAACTGAAATTCCAGCATGTAGTTGGACATGATTTGACCTATCGACAGTTGCAGGATTATCCATTCATAGCAGGATCTCCGTCGATAATTTGTTTACCTGAGGGAAAAAGCATAGTATGCCTAAGTAGCTCGCCGCTCATAAACGGTGGCAGACTATCGTCGTCGTCGTCGACCACCAAGCTATTCGCGTTATCAACGGTGATCGATTCGACCATTTCGAGCCATTGTTGATTGTGAGAACGGAACTTTTCCACTTTGATACGAGCAGCCCACGCCTTGTCGCACATCTGAGTACATAAACGTATTTTTTCAAAAGATTCACACAATCGTTATGACTTTGGAATTTTTATCTCGACATAGTTAATAAAGAAAAGGGATCGATTCGAAACTTACGGCGATCACGTCCAAACAAGCGTCGCAGACCTTACGAATCGCCGGATTCTTGTCGTGCATCAAGTCTATCAGATATCCCGCGGCTTCTGCGATAAAACATAGGATTTAGCTTCGAGTCTCCGCGCACCGAGCGTATATTTTTTTTAAGGCTGCTGTTTGCAAACGAAAAATATGATCGAAGCAAAGACGTTCTAGTTACCATTACCAGTCTCGCGGATCAAGTAATCCCTCGTGCAGTCGTGTTTCGATATCTGATAGAACACGTAGATTATTTGCAGGACAATCTCGTCATCCACCTGCTTCGCTGCAAGGGAAACAATGGAAAAGCGTAAAACACGCGGCCAAAAGAAATGTGTAAAAAATGGTTTTAATAAATTTGAAGAAAAAAAACAGGTAAAAATATCAAACCTTTTAGTAATTCTATCAGAGAGAGTAAAATATCCGCTTTGCACAATAACTGAGCGCAATCCTCGTCGCAAGCGGCTGTGCCAAGTAGAACAACCACCTCGAGAACGAGGTCATCCGGTACTTTTCCTGTGAAAAGAGAGAAAAACACTCCGAAAATGGCGGAAACAAGAGGCGACAAAAGGCACATAGGAAAGGAAGGCATACTAATTACCGGGAACGAGATTGTTTCGTATCCAAGGTATGAGATTGCAGCGTTGGAGTATTTGAAAATAATCCAAATCCGGCAGTGCCAGGTTTCCAAGGACACCGACTATTTCTAAGACGAAGTCTTGCGAGTCCGACTGATTCAATGCCATAGCGAAGTCACCCACGAATTCCTGCCAACACATTCCCCATTGTCAAAGACAAATTATGGATTTAGAAAAACGTTAAGGTGAATTATTTGTGGCAAACGCAGAAAAGATTGGAAATTCATGAGTGACGTAATATGTAGAGACGAGGACTTAAATTTATAGTAAAACGTTTTTTTTTTTATACAATTGCTTTATCTATATTCGATAATATGTTATACTCGCATGCATTAAGGGGTCAGGCTACTGTGAAAATGACGAACGGTTGTTCGTCGCTTGAGGCAACTCAAATTGGAGATTGAAAGTAAACTTATGATTATGCACCCACTAAGAAGGGATTTTTCGAAATTCAACCCTTAAGGGGAGAAAAGGGGTGGCAAAGGTTGTATGGAAATTTTAAAAAATCTAGTCAGATTTATTCGAAATTTGGTATTCGTACTTCTCGACATAATTAATGAAACACGTATTTCAGCGTTTTTAGAAATTCAACCCCTAAGGGGAGAAAGAGGGTGGCGAAGTTTCTATGTAAAATAAAAAAAATCTGGTCAGCATATTTACTTGAAACTTAGTATTGAAGCTCTTCAACGGAATTTAAAAAAAAAACGTATTTAGCGTTTTTCGAAATTCAACCCCTAAACGAAAGGGGGTGGCAAATTTTGTACGAAAAATATGAAAAAATCGGGTAAAATTTACTTGAAACTTTGTATTACTGTTCCTAGATACATTTAATGCAATTTCAGCGGTTTTGTAAATTCAATCCTTAAGGGGGAAAGGGGGTAGCAAAGTTTGTATGGTGAAAGAAATATCTGTTCGGATTTACTTGAAACTTAGTATTAATGCTATTCAACACAATTCTACGCATTCCTTGATGAAACATTTCAGGAGCACATTTCATTAAGGAGCATTCAGCACAAGTCTACGCGAGCGAAGCCGCGTGCGGAAAGCTAGTTATTAAGGCCTTAGGCCACTCTAGAGGCCGAAAAAATAGGCTTTTTGGTGATTTTTTTTTCAGAAAAACTACAAAATAAATCGAGATTACAAAAAAGGGTGTTCATCATACATATCAATGACTGTATACAACAATTCTTTTGAAGCGATTAATTTGAAAATGGCGGCTGTGCAGCGTTTATCCCATAACTACATTTTTTAAGTTGGCCGGAAACATAATTCAGATAATTTTCAACCGATTCACTTGAAATGTTAAATATATATTGAAAAATACATTGTCTATGGAAGTACGTAGGATTTTTTTTTATATTGCATAGTTCATTTGTTATTAACAATTATCTGACGAAATTTTTCACTTCCCAAAAAATTGCCTAAAAATGGTCAGATAATTGTTAATAACAAATGAACTATGCAATATAAAAAAAATCCTACATACTTCCATAGACAATGTATTTTTCAAGATATATTCAACATTTCGAGTGAATCGGTTGAAAATTGTCTGAGTTATGTTTCCGGCCAACTTCAAAAATGCAGTTTTGAGGTAAATGCTGCACAGCCGCCATTTTGAAATTAATCGCTTCAAAAGAATTATTGTATACAGTCACTGATATGTATGGTAAACACCCTTTTTTATAATCTCGATTTATTTTGTAGTTTTTCTGAAAAAAAGCGTATTTTTTCGGCCTCAAGAGTGGCCTAAGTTATTGTGGCCTAAGTGGCTTAAGTTAAGAGTGGCCTTAATATTGTCGCATGAAATTTGGTGCACAATTTTTTTAACGTACATACAAATAAATGTTCAGAGAAATTTTCAATCATCTTGTTTCTTCCAAATTATTTTTTTTCAAATAACCCTGATTTTTTTATTGTCACAGTAGCCTAACCCCTTAATGATGGTGAAATTTTCAAAATAAGTTCATATATAAATGTTATCCACACAAAGAATCCAAAACATTTTGTGCCATTTTTTCATTATGCTTTTTCTCGTACAAGCATAAGAACGCCAGTAAAGCTGCTGCAAACTAAACGTTTCACAATTCTTGTTAAATAAGTAATATCTTATAATTAATCCAATTTTTATCACCATGGCAGCATAATTGTGAGACTTTCAAAAATCGTTAACTAGAAATTTACAGATTTATCGTAACTTTCCTAGATTTACATGCAATAAGACAAAAAGAAATGCAACTTTCTCCTCTTTTCCACGAGATTCGTTGAGTTCAACCGTTTTTGCTGAGAGATTGCTGAATATAATGAAATCTAAGAAAAAAAGGTTCTATGTGAATACACAGAGGAGGAAATCGTACCACAAAGTGTTCCTTCGTAGAGTCGTGCTGGCATATATTCCGTATCATTTTCATTATCAGGGGATCCTGAGTTCTGAACGCCTTGTGTATCAATCCCTGCAAACGATTGTTCTCGATCATGAGTTGGGCGTTTCTGTTGTTAGCGGCCAAATTAATGCAGAGGGCTATCAGTTCCGGCTTGACGCGTTCGTCCTCGGTCTCGAGAATCATATCGGTCACCATCGGCATACAATCCGTATTAGCGAACATCGATTTGACTTTGTCGTCCATACTCAAATGATACAAGAGTCCGAGTATCGTAGTTTTCTTCTTAATTTCACCTTAAACATTTACAATTATGTCAAAGTAAAAATAGCGTTGCACGACGTGGAAAGGATAATTGCACAAGCGTTTAACTTACTCTGGCCGAGAAGTTTCACCAATTTTGGTAACAAGCTAGCCCTTATCATTCGTCCTCGAAGCTTCGTGTCGAACGAAAGATTGAATAGCAATTTCAGGGTGCACTGTACGAGATCCGAATTGTTGTTTTGTAAGAGTCGTGGCAGTTTCTCGATTACATTGCCGTCAGCCTGTGGTAAATTGCATAAATGGAGAAAAAAAATCGATTTTTCATAAAAGGATTGCTCGCATTTTAAGGACGTATGGGATGGGCATTACGTCGCCATTAACTACACCACAATGATATAAATAATGAGGAATTTTCCAATAACACTTTTATACACAAAGTTTTCACACAATTTTTTTTTAACGTTCTGTACCATAATTTCATTGTTTTTTTCTCATCATATCTGGTTTTTAGATTTCGGATGAACTGTTTAAGGGATCATCACAGTGTAAAATTTTCAAAAAAACGATTTTTTGCATTATCCCATAATACACCCGGTTATAAACGTTCTGTCCAATTTTTAGATCGAAATTCGAATTATTTCAGTCGGTACAGCCTTTATTAGGAAAAGTGATTGGACCGTGAGATCCCGCACTCCGAACTTTAAACCGCGTTTTTCTCGGAATGGTGTTTTTGAAAACGGTGGCAACTCTCAAAGAAAGAGTTTTCAAGCTATCCGTTTGAAATTTTAACAGACTTCACGTCATTCCTTATGTTGCTATGGAAGCTTTTTTTTAATCTTCCTATTTTTTTACGAAAAACTGTCGAAAAAAGCTACATCTGACACTTTTGGTTCAAACCGTCGCAATTTTTCCAAATTCCACCATTAAAAAACCTCCTGAGGAACATAGCGGCTTTCCTACAGATTAGTAATCATTTTGAAATTTTCGTTTCCGATAACATTTGCGGCCGCAAACCTGGCCACCGTGAGACACCATTTTTTTCCACGCAATTTTCCGCAAATTAAAACAACGTTAAAAATAAATATAGAAATTTTTAAAATATCATTTTGTATTGTTTATCGGTGCTTCAATTTGTACAAAAAAATTAGACTGATAATCTTATCCTATCCACCTAAAAAAATTGCGAAAATCGGCTTTTTTCGGCGGTCACACTGTGATGATCCCTTAAGACTCCAGCCTCATTTGGTCCATTGCCAAACGTCGTGAAAAAATTTCATCATCTGCCGGCGGCCATGTTTTGTTGTTTTTCCGTATTTTTTAATTTTTTTAAGGTGCTAGTCCACTTTGAAAATTTCAAAAAATCGAAAGCTAGCAAGACTTGAAGAAATCGACGATGATGAGCAATCAGAAGGGATTTTGTAGGGTGCAGGAATTGCCGATTGAGTTTAGGTAAGAGTTTTTCATAGTATAAACTTCAAACGCGTTTTTATCGGAACAACGTTTTCAAAATCTAGCTCCATCGTATCGCCAAAACTAATAAACCGATTCTCTTGAAATTTGAACCACATACTGTAAATATGAGTCGCAGCAAGATGACCCTCGATGGTTTTAAAATTTTGATATTTACTCTTTTTGCGAAAAGCTGCGAAAAAAACGCGCTTTTAAAATACTTTTTTCGCTTTTCATCTGCCATTTTTTTATTTTTTGATAAAACTTCGGAATTTGGCCACTTTTTTCAAGCCTGTCCGAGCGTGATAGAAAATCTGGCTATCTAAATTTGTGAAAAATTAATATTCGTTATATACGAAAACTCACCATAGTGTCTTTGTTTTCACGAAAAATCGACAACTTCTTTAAAAACGTAATCACCAACATCAGGAGATCATTGTTGACTCGGTCGAGGCTTTTTATCAGCATACCAATGACGTTCCTCTTGCGCATTTTTCTCTCGACTTCCGTATTTTCAGCGATATTCAACAGAAGATAAAACGCGACTGGGGGCAGCGGAAATACGATATTAGAGATCGAGTTTTCTCAAAATTGTACATTTTTCGCGCCACTCACCTCTCAATAGTTGTTCCTGTTTTCTCGTCAAACTCTTGAATCTCTTGCGATTTTTTTCGAGCTCCTCCTTCATGCGTCTCACTTCACCATCGGAGATTCGAGCGCTGGGCTCGTCCGTTCGTCGTTTCACCTCGTAATCGAGCGGCCCGTCGGAGTTCCAAATGTCGTCGGCCATTTTGATCCTTCGGTCCGTGCTGTTGTCGCTGCTCGCCGAAGGAATTAAAACTAGACCGGTCGTCGTTTCGAACTGTCGTCGACGTTTCTCCATGTCGTCTTTCCACTCGTCGTAACGCTGCAACTCGTACTCGATTATCTCCATGCAGAGAGATCCGATCTGCGAGTGGGAAAAGTTCGAAAAATTAAACGAAATTATCGCAAAAGGCCGACGGCGATGGTCAACGGCCAGTATCCTTACTCTGCATTCCACCACGATATTGTGAAACTGGCTGTACGTCGAGAAGCAGAAAAATATATAAATTATGTTCGTCGAGAGCTCGATACTGCGTTTCCAATCTTCCCTCAGTACTCTAGCCAGAGCGCTCAGCAGAGACTCTGCAAGAAGAAGGCGACGAGAGTTAGAAACAATTTACTTTCCTCGGTTTCTTTAGTCGAGAAACGATTTCCCTCACCGTTTTTCGTTAATTCGAGAAGATTGTCCGGAATTCTAGCGAGTCGCAGGATCAACGCGGATCCTTTCACCTTGTCCGGTATAGTCTCGTACAACAATTCTATGTAACTCTCGACGTTGCTGATAACGGCGCGTTCCATGTCGCTGCTGTCGGAACTCGCGGTGTTGGATGAAGTTGGACGATCGAGTTGGCCGTCAGGCGTGTTATCTGGAAGTGTCAAGGACTATGTACGATTTTTCAGGCTCGTTGAAACATTGTTATTGGAACCGACTGCAGTCGCCTCTTTGCAGTGGCTGGGTGAAGAAGAAGGAGTCTTGGATACTTGGATGGATTGCTCAGGGAGGACTGGCTTGTGCACGGACTACCGAGAGGGCGGCTCTACTGAGTGTTCGATGGTAACCTAGCGGAAACTCAGTAGAATATAGCCATCCCTATCCGGTTTCCCTATAGTTTCCATGTGCCCTCGTGCGAATGCGCTACACTAGTGCATCAGAAAAGACTAGGGCAACGTTCTAGACCGGTCTGGGGTAAAATTAAAATTCGTAAGAGCCTGCAAGGCCTGTGGGAAATGTCAGAGATAAGCAACAAACAAATTTATATTATCATCGGATGGCAATGCAAAACCTTGGTCCCTGATTCAAAGCCAGTGAGTGGATAAGAATCTTGAGTGATACATTTTTAAATATGGATTTTCATTTGCAAAGAACATGGAGAAAGCCAACAAGTGATTGGAGAAAGTTCAAGGCGAAAATAATTTCTAGTGACATAGTGCATTGAAGTATCTAGTGACATAAAGCATTGAAAACTATTAAACACGTATTTTTTCATTGGCAGAAAAATGGTTTTAAGGGAAAAGCCCTTAAAGAAAGACGTGTCGAGGGATTCTTTTGCAATTTCACCCACAAGCATCCAAACTGAATGAAACAAAAACCAAAATTATTCCATTGTAAAGCGATGTAAAAACTAAGTAGATGTCTTGGAAATTTGCCAAAATCGATCATTATTCACGCTGACGGCAGAGGGGAGCGGATGAATAAAACCATTGTTGTAGTTTAAGTTTAAACAAATATTCACATCATGCGCTTTTTCACCAAAATCGAATCCGGATTATTGACGGTTCGGATTTTTGACGGCCGAATTATTGACGCTCTACAGTATATGTACCTTTGTGTTCTAAAAAACGCTTTTTTTTCACCAGCTGCTTTTCAGAGAAAATAAATCAGAATTGGGCCATTTTTGTCAGGCCGCTAGGTGGATGTAGCCCCTTAAAACCGTTTTTCCGCCAATAACAAAGAAATATGTGTCTAATAGTTTTCACCGCTTCATCACGTACATAAGTTTCAACCAAATCGAAGACAGACACTTGAGTAATGTTCTTCGTGAGGGAAAAATTCCTGCAACTGGAAAAAAAGTCACACGAACCATCGGTATTCGATTTGCGTTTCTGTAGATAGTAGATCAGTTGTTCAACCTCGTGGAGCTTGGATTCGTGTATCAAAAAGCATTTTTCCATGACTTCCTTGGCGAGAAGCGATACGTTGGTGTCTGCGTTGAGGCTCTTCAATCTTATGATTTTTTGACACTCCTGAAGCACGAAAGAGGGAAGAAGAAACGGATTTATTCATTATTCTGATTCTGCGGTGGAATGGTATTACTGCGAGTTTCGTGCGATTACTTTTCTATCCCCCAGCATCGGATCCCCGAGTTCGCCGAGAATAAATGCCTCAACGTCGTAATTAACGACAAGAGCTTTTTCCGTGGGATGAACATCGAGCGTCCGCGATCTTATTTTCCTTACATCAGACGAGAAATGTTATTCAAGATTTATCGAATACTGTACGTGCACACAAGACGACACGGTGCCGAATCGATCGGCGGAGTTACCTTTTGAGAAACTTGGCCTCGTCCATGTTTGTCGAGAAAGTTTGCCCTCGAATCGGACCTTTATTCTACCTTAGCTTTGACAATTTTGACGATTTCGATTCTCATTTAAAAATATTACATTGCAAAAATGTACGAACAATCATCGCCGCTTTGTGTAGGTCGAGACATCCGTCAGCGTAGTCACTTTTCCGTACTCTCGTGTTTTGTCGATTCGGTTAAAGTCACGGAGAACGGAGTGACGTAGCTGCGAGCCTGCGAGTTCTGCGCTCTTGTTGCCGTTCGCTACGATAAAATGTCATGTGTAGCAATGTGTGGCTTGTATGATTGCAGTAAGCCAAAATAAGGGCGCTGGGTAGGTATTGAAACAAATTTTTTACTATCTCGAGTCGTTTGAGGGGATTCGAGAAATTAAAAAATGGTAAAATATCAATTTTCTATTTCTTAAATATTCTTACAGTTCTTTTACGAGAATTTACGCGTTGCGATTTTTGACAAATATCGATTATTGAGAATGCGTCATAGGTACTCGAACGTTTGATGTTATCGTGCTCCTGTTTTTTTTCTCCAGCGTATCATTCTTATCGTTCTATACCCGGAAAACCCCTCTGATTTCAGTTTCCTTCCAGCCTTTCCTTGCTGTCCGTACGTATCGAGATTCAGTTCCTCCTTTAACGGTGATGATGTGTAAACGTTTTCGTACGCTGCTGTTTTGAGAATACAAAAATGTCGGCTCCTACAGAAATGCAAAGTAAACCGTCGCGTGGTTGTGGAGAGTAACTGGGGAAACGAGACATTCACGATGATGCAGGGTCATCGAGCACGTCGCAACGAAAATTGACCTCCGAAGGAGTTTCAAGTACAGCTAAACCTCTCAATGTTGCATATGAAATTTTGAACTTCGCAACGGTTTTTAATGCAATAAGGGAGTACGTTCAGTGTAGAAGTTGTCAGAGTGCAGTTGAGTTCAGCGCTGTTGAGCATGTTGAATTGGGCTTCCGAATGAAGATGGAGTGCTCAGAATGTCAACCTCGCTATGTAGACTCAAGCCCGAAGATCAGCAGTCAAAGTTACGAGATCAACACACGCCTTGCATTCGCAATGATGATGTTAGGCATTGGATATTCCGAAATTGTGAAATGTTGTGGCTTGATGGATCTGCAATGTTTTCTCACTTGTAAACTGTACGACATGGTTGTGAAATGCATTCAGCATGCGGCCTCGGATGTCGCGCAAATGTCAATGATAAGAGCGGTGACAGAGGACGTTTCTTGCTATTGAATCTTTGAAACCATACGGGCCAGATTTTCAAATATATGCAGACATCTGTGTTCGTTATGGTCAATCATGGATGGCTGTCAGTCTGTACGAAAGGAAGACATCAGTACGATTCCGTAATCTTGAGGGTACAGATGAATTAAAACTGCTCTCATAAAAAAGTTAAGACTACGCAATGAGAAAATAAAATAATCCGAGTTTTTTTAAATCTCAAGGTTATGCATATCCCTTAAATTTCCAGCATGCATTTCATCATCTTTAAGGAATCATCACGTTGTAAAGTTTTTAAAACATCGATTTTTTTGTTGCATTATCGGATAGTATAGACGGTTATAAACATGGACCTGGCATTGCCGATTGATCGTAAGTAGACAATTGATATGAAAATTCCGCAATCGAAACTTTAAACGCGTTTTTCTCGAAACGTCGTTTTTCAAAACGGTGGGCACTCTCAAAGGCAGAGTTTTTAAGCTATCCGTCTCAAATTTTGACACTACATTCTTCACGCCATTCTTTATCTTGCTATCGTAGCTTTTTTAAAATCTTCCTATATTTTTTATCAAAAAAATAGGCTCACCTCGATACTTCTTTTTCAATTTTTGTCCACTATTTTGTCAATTTTTATTTTTAAAAAACCTCCACAGCAAGGTAGCTGCTTTCATACTGATTAATAATCATTTTACAAATTTTGTTTCAGATAATATTTATGGCCACAACTGTGTACATCGTGAGACCTCGTTTTTCCGAATACGTTTTCAACCGTTAAAAAAAATGTAAAACACATCAAAATAAACGTTTAGAAAAATATTTTCTGTTCTTCATGAGTGCTTTGATTTGACATAAGAAAATCAGACTGATTAACGTATTTTAACCATCGAAAAAAAATCGCGAAAATCAGCTACTTTTCGACCCGTTACACTGTGAAGATCCCTTAAATGAAAGTATGTCTTTCATGACCATAGCTTCAGCTTCTAAGGCTGACGTATCAGTTATTAAGATTTTTGAACAATTATTGATTAAATCCTCCCCGTTCTTCATATCCCATTTAAAAAGTGCGTCAACTGCATGAGCTACAGGTAAATTCTCAAATCAGTGTGTTAGATTTACAATGATATTATCTATACTTTGTAGTAAATGGCGATCTTCCAGTATTCTTCTGGTTGGGTATCGGCTGGCAAATCTAATGTATTGCTTTTGCCCACACTTAACTTAATTGTGAAGCTTAAATATCTCTAATTTACGTAATTAAATAGCTCCTTTTTATAGAAATTGCAAAATTACGACGAAGAAAATAGTTCAAGTTTTATCAAATTATTTCTTTATGCACGAGATTGAAATGTGGATCGTTGGAATCCAACCAAAATTATTCTTTTTTAATTGCTGAAGTTTCTTTTGGCATATCTTAGGGAAGAAAATTCCGCAACAGTTTTTTAAATCGCTTATTTATGAATGGATTATTTAAATCTGCAAAAAATATTTCGTAGAATGACGAAAACGAGGATATAAAAATAGAAACAATTTTCGTTGCATTGCAACGATGCAAACTTCAATACCATCTTTATGCTTGCTAGGGTGAAACTTAAATGAAATTAATCGATTATTTGAATTTAATTATTTTCGACCGATTTTGATTGTTACTCTAACGCTATGATTAAGGGGTTACATACAGTTAAAATTTCCGAAAAATCGATTTTTTTATTTTTTTTTCTCGTAATGTACATATATTTAAGTACACACAGAAAATGTCTTGTCATTCCGGCGAATATTCTCGAAGTTACACGCACATTTGCAATGACATTTCAGAGCGTTCGAAAGTGTTTTTGAAACTTTGAACGCGTTTTTCTCAAAACTGTGTTTTAAAAGTCTGTGAGCAAGATTTCTCGGAAACGGCTGAACCGATCAGTCTCAAATTTTAACACAATCTTTTCCAGTATATTTTTTGGTAATTAATCGAAGGTTTTTTCTCACTGATAAATATTTTCCATTTTATAAACAATTCAAGGCCTAAATTTTTGTCAAAAATCGATTTTTTTTTTAGAAGCCGCCATCTTGTCAGAAATTATTATTTTGCTTATTCTTTCGATCAATTACAAGATAATCCATTAATATTAACGAAATATCTTTGTTTTTTTTCAGTTTAGATGATCCAGTCTAGAGATATCGTGCTCACCGCAAGACGCCTTTTTTAGAGGTGCTCCCGGAGATCACCTATAGCAGCTTTTAAAATAATAATTTATACAAATAAAAAATATTAAAATACAGTTTAAAGTTACCATAATATGTGTACAAATTTTTACATTAATAGATTTAAAGGTCTTCTGAAGAAAAATTCTTGAAAAATCGATCTTTTTGGGCCTCCTGACTGTATATAACCCCTTAAGGCCTTAGTCCACAGTAAGGGGTATAAAATCATGTGCGAATTTAACAATTTTTTTTCGTATGAAAAAGTGATTCATTCATAAAATTTATTACACATCTATTAAGTATGAATATCAAGCTGTTAGAAAATATATATATATATTTTTTTTCGATGTACAAAATGGCCGACTACTAATTTCTTTTATCTTTTTTAGGCGCTCTGCGGCGTGACATTTAGCATCCACAATTTTTGCCCTAGAACAAAAAACAAAAATTCTTGTCAATCTACATTGGAATACCTGGAGAAGTACGTACGGAATTTAAAAAATATTGTTTTATTCAAAAGTTGTAGGTATTTGAATTTAAGAAATGAATTTTCCGTGAAAAATTTCGTTATAACTGCTCATAGACTGCTCATAAAATGAACAGTTTTCGATTAATCAGAAATTCCGTGCGTACTTCTCTGCGAAATGCAATTAGGAACATAACTTTTAAATTTAAAGTCAATCGTGTGAAAATTGTTGACGTTATTTGTCACGCCAATTGGAAAAAAGCTGTTTCGAGAAGTTTCGAGTAGTCGGCCATTTTGTACATAAAAAAAACATTCTAACAGCTTGATATTCATACTAAATAGATGTGTAATTAATTTTATGAGTAAATCACTTTTTCATACGAAAAAAATTTGTTAAATTCGCACATGACTTTATACCCGTTACTGTGACCTAAGGCCTTAATAAAATAATTTCCAAAAGCAAGTACCAGGTCAACATAACCTCCAAAATTTTCGAACATAGTTGTCTCATAGATGGTAAGATTAAAAAAAAAACAAAGCATCAGGTTCTATAGAATTCACTGACGCACAGTTTGACGATTGTCTTTCGTTCTAAATATTATCAATCTCCGAGAACTCTCCGTTCGGAATGTCTGCGCCCTCTCTCGCACTCACACGTCACGTGGTCCAACTTCTACGTTGCCTAGATATGCTAGCTGGATAATTTCTCTATGAAACGGTCTCAAAAGTCGCCGGACCATTTTAAAAGTCGCGCGCGTCACTGTTGTACGCATAGATGGCACGCATGCCGAGTCCCGCGCCAATCGCGCGGCACACGAAGAGCGGCGCGGAAAAGCGACGCTGTACTCGCATACCGCGCAGGAACGAGCGCTCTATGAAGATCCGTTGTGCACGTGTGTGTGTGTGTGTGTCGGTGTGCTGCGTGAGATTGAGTAAATGAAACGGCGCGTCGGTGTGCATCAGTGTGCACAAGGAAAAGGGCAAGGTAAGCAGTGCGGAACGAGAAAAGCTATCGCGATAATTGTTGATCCTGTCAGTGTGCATCCTAGTGGGACGACTAGTCTTTAATTATTTATCAATTGCATTGTTACCATTGATAGCCTTCCTTTGGGGCTCTATATATCTGAATGAACGCTGCTATACTTCTTGACCGGTGAAAAATGAAGAGGGAAAATCTAATAAATGTTTAAATCGCCAGTGATATACATATATAGCTGTTTTTATCTTTGAAATGTTTTCTTTTATTTTTTAAACGTTTTCTTTTTGTCTTTAAAATGTTTTTTTTTATCATTGGAATGTTTCATTACTTTTCACAAAATGTTTGCTTTTCATCTCGAACCTTATCTATTGAAAAGATTATTACGAGGCTAGCGTTGTGCTTATCGCCCCCTGAAACGGTCCATTGTACGACGCTAGTAATCTACTCTGCACTCGCTCGGGGGACCGGCTAAGCTTAAGCATCTGACGCTCGCAACCAACAAGGATTTCTAAAGGCTCGGATAATTGTAAAAGTACTTCAATTCGGTGACAAAGTGCGACTTATTTTCTTGTTAAAAAAAATGCATATCACGCACAATAAAAATCCGAAAAAATCGAACTGCATTAGAGGGTGATTATTACTACGGAAAATAAATTTTTAAACCAATGCGCGGAACAACGCAGCGGTTTATAAGCGTTTTGAAGAAATTATCTTAAAAGTACCGGAAAAAAATCCTCGTCGAATTCGACTTTTAGCCGAAAATATGTTTGTTTTATTTTTGTGAGAAAAAATGTTTACATTCTTCCGCAATAATTGAGACGCTTTTCTTTTATTTTTCAACGTTAATTAATTGTAGTAAATTTCGTTTGTCAATTTGGAAAGTAAATCGAAATGGAGTTGAAGAAAGTAATCATTGACTGTGACGCTGGTACCGACGATGCCATCGCGTTGATCATACTCATAGCAGCGCACAAAGAAAGGAGGATTCAGATAGAAGGCATCACTTGCGTCAATGGAAACACCCCCGTTGACAATGTCGTCTGCAATGTTTACAGAACTCTGCAAGTTTGCGATACGTTGAATGTAAGTTTATTTCCACTTTTTCCAATTACTCAAAAAAATTGAAAGCCCGTACACCTATGAGTGGAGATTGTCGACGGCGAAATTTCGGAAAATTAGGGTTCCAACGAAACGGCGCTGCTGTCGCTGAGGCATACTTTCCGTGTCCAGGGTGTGAGAGGGGAGATACCTTTAGGCGAGGGAAATATTGCTGATTTTCATGATTTTTTTTAACGGAACGATTTCTTCACCATTTTGAGACTTAGATTAGGTTTTATGACTATTTGTGGCTGTTACATGGTTAAAAAAAAATTATTACTCTAAAAATGGCGGCGGTATGGCACGGTCTTCTAAACGGGTTGAGGCGCATGTTGTCAGAGGGCGTGACACGTAGCGTCGGCGGGATTAATCTGGAAAGAAACACCAACGAAATTTTTTTTTTCATTAACACTCATACGAAGAATATGAACCAAGAAAAAGTGAGAACAGTTGAAAATCGATGAAATGGTACGGTTTGAAACAAAAAGATTAAATTTTCTGAAAAAATGTCTACATTTGGCAAGAAAAAAGTACTTTTTTCATTTTCATAAACATTTAGGGCCTTGTTTTAGACAATATAAGGTTAGAAAGGTTCATACCAAATTTCATCAGAATTGGTCGATTAGTTTTTTAGCAATATGTCACGCCAGTTTTGAAAATGCCGTTTAGAAGACCGTGCCATACATCGGGCATTTTGAAAGATTAATAAAAAATATTTTTAATTACATGTAATAGCCAAAAGTAGGGTAAAGTGACCTTATTTTGGCACCCCACCAATTATTGACACTTCTCTCCACCTTCACAGTGATCCTTGAGGTGCCAATAATTGGGCCCTTAGAGTGCAAATAATTGGGCCCTTAAAGTGCCAATAATTGGGCACCTTAACCTAGTAATAAAACATCTCCTAAGTCTAAAAAATGGTAAAGAAATTTTCACTTAAAAAAATCATTATTTTTGGAGTCCACGACATGTAGCGATAGTCAGTCGTGCCAATGTCAAAAACAGCTGTTGTTGCCAAGTCTATCGGTTATTTTTTCTTCCATAAAATTGCAAAATGTTTATGTTTAATTGAAAAAATGATAACTATTAATATTATTTCCCCGACTTAGAAATATTTTTCAACAATATTATGAGTTGGATATTTCCCAATAATAATACATTTTTACATGAAATTTTCCTCGCAAGAAGTCGGCAGTCTGCCGAAAACTCATTGTATTTTTAGCCCCACTCTTGCGGTCAAGAGACGGTATCAAAACTCCTTGACCTTTTTTTTCAATTTCATATCAGTTTTGTTCGTGCAGTACAAATATGGTTCCTTATCTATCCGCTAGGAGCGCCGTCACCTAGGGGTCATATAGATATACATATGCAGTGATAACCTCCTCAAAGTCTCTGACCTTCTTTCGCTGTTTCGTTGTAATGTCAAAAGAAAGTGAACGTTCTATTCAATTAAAAAAATGACTAAAGCCTGCATCGTACCGAACTGTTGGAAAAGTTTCAAGAACGATAGTGGAAAGTGTTCAGTGTTTAAAGTTCCGCAGGAGGAAGAATTGCGTCGAAAACGGGAAGTCGTAATTTCTGGCATTCGAGTGCTAAATACGTTGCAACGCGGTTACACTAAAACATTATATTCTACTGTCTCAAAAGTCGTGTGCTCTCGCTCGATGTTCACAGACGCCATTAATTAACAAGCTTGGAGACTTTTTTAAATCTCCAATACTTGTCGTTCTCGCCATTGAATCAGTAGTAAGGAAACTGAATTATTTTCCATTTCTATCGCTCTTGAAAGCATTGTTTATCCCGAAAAAATCTGAATTATTACACAGCTGTTCGGTCCTGCTTTTAATTGGCTCACCCCAAAGTAGCAGCGCTCCGAGTGGCAGAAGCGAGAACTACCACTTTGCCTCATTATCTGACTCACTCCTCCTCTACAAGCTCCCATTCCTGTGTGTGAGACCGTGGTATTAACGGCGTATAAAAAAGCGCGACGTAATGATGCCATACATAGCAATTCGTTCCCATGACGATGTCTCGTTTAAGGTAGTCCTATCGCCAGGCTTCAACCCATAGGATTTTCATAATTTTTCTTTGAGCTTCACTGAATATATTAACAATCGTCTCTGTACAATTTCAGGGTTGATTATGGCCCTAACTACCGAGAAAAAAATATCAAAATTGCGTGTTTTTGTGAAGAAATTCCGAGACGACATACAAAAACCCAATTTCCGGTCGCTACAAAAGTGTATATAACAGTGGGAATCCGTCAGATTCTTAAAAATAATCAGATTTACATACTTAACACTTGTAGTAGTCCAGTGCTCTCGGAAAATTACGCTTATTGACCTAATCTTTACGTAATATCAAGTTTAATTTGAACTTCCGGTATTGGATTTATTACCACTTGCTACGATAAAGAGACGTGACAGCACGGCAACAGCTGACTGTAGTCCTAACCTCATCGCACTCATTCGAATTTCCACACATATTTCATTTTTAACCGACATATTTCGCCGACACAAATTTTCTACGCTTTTTACCAGTGGCCCGAATACAATGCTTTATATTTCCCGCACCTGACATTGTTTTGGCAGATCGACGTTGAAAAGCATGGAGGTTAAACTCGCCTGGTTGAGTAAAAAGAGACGGAGATAGAACCAATATTGCCAAATATCAAACCTAGAAATACTACGCGAATCGTTGGAATAACTATTTTTTCATTTCTCTAATTAAATGTGAACATTCATTAAACCGTTTACACACGGAAAATGTTAGTTATTACAAATTATTTGTTTTTGCATGTGTTAAAAATATAAATTGTACAAGTCTCAAGTATGAACAGTGGTATGACTAGTGTGAAGCGATAGGACTACCTTAAGCGACTGGCTTATCAGTATATTGATAGATCCCGTGCGATCGACGCGATCCTAGCGGTAAAATTTAGCACTAAAATTCTACAATTTCGGGGACGTTATTTCTGCCGGTTTTTCAGAAGTTTTTGGGTGCCTATATTTTACTCTCTCGAGTTTTCATTCAAGTTAACTATATTTTCATTAATTTACAAACAAAAATGGCTGATTGTTGTTGAACAATGTATAACGCTTCTTTTGAACGGACAATTTGTAAACCATCTTCGTAATCATTATCGTCGATTTAGATACCGGTTTACAAAGGCGCGGACACATCACTCCTAAGAACGGAAAGCACGAAGATAGCCACAGCTGAAGCTATTGGTTTTCACGGCAAAGATGGCTTGGCCGATGTCTTCACGGAGGAACAGGATACAAGTGAATTGCAGCCCGAACATGCAGTCATGGCTCTTCACAAAATAGCATCCGACAATCCAGGTGAATAATTGCATTGCAAAGTTCAACTCATCGGTTTTCTACGAAATTCCTTCTTAACGGAAAATAAATGGATTGTAGGAGAGATTTCATTGATCTGTTTGGCGCCCCTGACCAATATCGCCTTGGCTATCAAATTGTTTCCTGGATTTTCCGCTTGTCTCAAGGACCTCTACGTCATGGGAGGAAACTCAACCGGTAAAATAAATATTTCCGTTGAATCTTTGTATACTAAATGCTACCAGGGCGGTGATGCTTTGCATTGGTTCCCGTGGGATCTTGTTATAGTCTCAGATGTGATGTGTAGGGCTTGCAATCCGGGGCCGGGTTGAAATTCCGAACTTTGAATTATCAGAACGCTCGAAACTCCGAAAATATACTACCCCGAAAGATCAAAACTCCGAAAGAATTTTACGCAAAAGTCCAAACCTCCGAAAATCTGAACACCGTCAAAATAATTCGGCTATGGAAGTTTCAAAAGTTTCAAAATTTTCAATAAATCGACGAATTATTTCAAGATTTTTTTTTATTAAGAAGTGATTTTACGTCAATTTTGAAATTTGTCTGGACAATGTTATACGTTTTACATCATTTACAGTCAACTGTGTAGACTTTCGCTGGCATAATCTTGACGCACCTTGTAATTTCGGAACATTAAAATTAGGAATTTTAAACCGTCGGCGCATTCAAAGTTCGGAATTTCAACCCGACCCTCATGTCAAGATCATGCCAGCGAAAGTCTACACAGTTGACTGTAAATTATGTAGAACGTATAACATTGTCTAGACAAATTTCAAAATTGACACAAAATCACTTCTCAATAAAAAAAAGCATTCTTGAAATAATCCGTCGATTTATTGAAAATTTTGAAACTTTTAAAACGTCCGTAGACGAATTATTTTGACGGTGTTATGATTTTCGGAGTTTTGGTCTTTCGTGTAAAATTCTTTCGGAGTTTTGATCTTTCGGGGTACTATTCTTTCGGAGTTTTGAGCGTTCTGACCATTCAAAATTCAGAATTTCAACCCGGCCCCATTTTGAATTTCGGGACATAAAAATTCCGAATTTTAAACCGTCCGAGCATTCAGAGTTCGAAATTTCAACCCGGCCCCTGCAATCCGGATATCCGCCAATTTTTTTAATCCGAATAATGAAGGCAACTGAATGTGAATAATTCGGATAATACGGATAGTAAAATTCATAAAAAAATTGCGGTTTGAACATGGAACTAACTATAGGAAAACAATAATTTCGACATTGTGTCTGTACACGTAGCTAACCAGTAAGCTAAATTCAAAACATGTTTTTTCTTTGTTTTTAATATCTTGTGTGACGCATTCTATAGTAATTGATTCAGAAATTTCCGTGCGAATCGCGCGACTGAAAAATTGCTTACTGTTTATTATGCTATGTCGTCCGAATTGCAAGATGCGTCCGGAGAATGAAAAACCTATTTTAATTGTGCATTGAGGTTGATGTGATCTCACTCACTATAACGTTTAAGTATACGACTGTTTTTACTTTTTGTCTCAGAGAAGAAAATGGGTAATTTTTAAATCTTAGAAGAAAGAATTTTCATGTTTTTTATTTTTTAATGATTTTGTTTGATATTTTATGATCTCATTATTCATATGATAAATAGTTAAAGTTTTAGAGGAAAGAGTTACCTAACTATTCTCTATGATTCATATTTTATTTTAATATTTTATGGCAAATAGTAGCACACTATGCTCGATCATTTTATGATATTAAGGTCTTAGGCCACAGTAACGGGTATAAAATCATGTGCGAATTTAACAATTTTTTTTCGCATGAAAAAGTGATTCACTCATAAAATTAATTACACATCTACTTAGTATGAATATCAAAATGTTAGATTTTTTTTCTTTCGATGTGCAAAATGGCCGACTACTAATATTTTCTTTTATCTTTTTTTTAGGCGCTCCGCGGCGTGACATTTAGCATCCACAATGTTTTACCTAGAACAAAAAACAAAAATTCTCGTCAATCTACATTAGAATACCTAGGGAAATACGTATGGAATTAAAAAAATATTGTTTTATTCAAAAGTTGTAGGTATTTGAACTTGAGAAATGAATTTTCAGTGAAAAGTTTCCTTATAACTGCTTATAAAATGAAACGTTTTCGATTAATCAGAAATTCCGTACGTACTTCTGTGCGAACTGTAATTACGAACACAACTTTTAAATTTGAAGCAAATCGAGTGAAAATTGTTGAAGTTATTTGTCACGCCAATTGGAAAAAAGCTGTTTCGAGTAGTCGGCCATTTTGTACATGGAAAAAAAAGATATATATATTTTCTAACAGCTTGATATTCATACTAAATATATGTGTAATTAATTTTATGAGTAAATCACTTTTTCGTACGAAAAAAATTGTTAAATTCGCACATGATTTTATACCCGTTACTGTGGCCTAAGGCCTCAAGAGTGTTAATGTCGTTCATTAGCTATAGCACAGAGAGAACAATTTTGGTTTAATTTCAACAAATATGAATAAAACTACTTTTTAACTGTTTTTTTTTCAAAATTATCCAAATCATCCGAAAAATCCGGATAGTAAAAGGTTCACTATTATCCATATTATCCGGATACGAAAAATTAACGGATAAAGCAAGCCCTAGTGATGAGCAAAAAGCATTAAAAATTATGGTCCAGAATGTTTGAAGTTCGCGTGGGAAATAACTGTATAAACGATTTTTTTCCGAAAATTTCGAATTCTTTACTCTAAAATTTTACTGTAAACAATCGCGCACACTAAAATTGTTCCTTGAATCCTTGTTAACACTAAAAATGTGTATGTGGAATGTTTACACTAAAATTGTTCCTTGTCAACTTGATTCCTCAGGTAAAGGGAACACAACGCCGCAGGCAGAGTTTAATTTTTACGCGGATCCGGAAAGTGCCCACATAGTTTTGAATAGCGTCGACAAGCCTCTGTTCCTCTTGCCCTGGGAAACGTGTCTAACTTCCACCATAGAGCGGGTAAGTATCGTCCCCCGTTCTTTAGGAAGAATACAAAAAAAATAACTCCGCATGACTTTATTTCCCTCACCAGGAATGGAGGCACGAAATTCTCGGATGCCTGGACAACGCGATCGTTAGATTTATGAACGCGATAGAGTCGCGAACGTATCCAAAGGAGAAGCCCTTGTCCTATCAACCTTGCGACGGACTTTTGGCCGCTATCGTGAGCAGACCGGAAATTGTACGTGCACAAGAGGAGTTTCACGCCGACGTGGAGTTGCACGGTACCAGAACGCGCGGACAGGTCGTCCTCGACCATTTGCAAACGAGAAAACCGAATGTACGAATTATCACGGCCTACGATTCGGAAATATTTAAAGAAGTTCTACTTTCGGCTGTTGAGCAGCTGTAAGGTCACGCGCAATCCTCGATCTTATACTCATTTGATACGTCATAGGATAAGCGAGAATATATATTTTTCTATGATTTTGTATCGCGATTTTGAGCCACTGAAGTGACAGGATGAATATATCAAATTTTTGACAATGTATCGCCATTGATGTAGCGATGTAACAGCAATAAAGGAAAATACGAGTGATAATGAATTACGAGTGATAATGAAATGTGCTCGCGGTTTTCAAATAAGTAGGCGTTTGTCATTGATAGTTGCTTTTTAAAGAGACATATACTTATTTTCTAAATACTGTACAGGTTTAAAGTTTGCGAATGTCTCTTCTTTTGTCTTTCATCCTCCCGTTTCTAGGAAACAATCGAGTAGACATCGGCAGTTTCGTTCAACTTCCGATTCGACAACTTCGTGCCGTTTTCATAGACGAAGAAAGAAAAGTGGAGTGTACAATGGTTGGGCGGATCGCGAGAAAATGCTTATTTGCTCTTCTCCGCTGATTCGTCCTTCTTAGATTCCTGAAATTGCTCTTTCGTCTCGCGATTCGATTTCAGCAATTCTACCACTTCCGCGTGCACGTTGTCCGCCATGGACTCGAGGAAGTCGAGCGCTGAATTCAACTGATCCAACTGGGTGACCAGAGCTTCGTATTCTGAAAATCAAACATCAGCTATCAGTGTCGAGTCCAAGCGATGGCTTTGTAAACATGATGTATGTTTTTCATGAGGTCTGAAATTGAGAAATAATATTTGAGGCTTGAAGGTTTTCATGGAGCGGAAATGTAATTTTCCATGTCAGGTAGCAGTGGCCTAGGTGAACACTTGGATGGGTGACCACATAGCCCGGTACTAAATTGCGTGCAGAATTTGTTTTTATATCATCGCCTGGGGCAAAGATGAACAGGTTGCACCTAACTCGTGGCTGAAAAAAAGAGGAAAGTTCGTGAATTTTTTCTGAAAAAACTTAAGCTTTTAAAAAACTTAAACGTAAAAACTAAACCTTTCTGGAAAAACTTTTTCTGGAAAAACTTATTAAAACAAGCAATTTTCGGTTTTCGCCGGGGAAACTGGCACCTTTCGATATTTAACGCGAAAACTTGCACGTTTCGGCTTTCACCACGAAAAGAAGCAGATTTCGATATTCACCGCGAAAATTAACATGTTTCAGGCGAGGTAGGGGTGTCAGCGTGAAAAAAAAACATTATTGCGAATTTTTGTCATCTATGTGGAGAGTAAATTAATTGAAACCTTTTGTACATTATTAAGTGTTATTTTAAGAACATTCCGTGAAATTTGTACGCGAAAATATCCACAAACAAGCCGGTGCCGCGTTTTTCTCGAAACCACTTTCTCAAAGTCCGTGTTCACTGCCATTTGAAAACTACATGACCGATTTATTTCAAACTTGGTACACACTTTCTACATATAAAATACCTCCCCCCAACGGTTAGTTTGAGATTTTTTTACATTGATGGCGTTTTCCACCCCCAAAATGACGGAATTTTTCGTGAAAAATAGCACTTTTCTCTTTACACGGCCACCAAAAATTTAGAAATGAAAAATAAAATTATCAAACACCGTTGGGAGGAGGATTTAATGATACTTTGACTCAATTTTAATGGTACTTGATTTCAGATAATTTCTAGCTGAGATACAGTGAACACCGCAAATCGTGTTTTTCCAAAGGCAGTCTTGGAAAAGCTTTGTCACCGGCTTGTTTGTGGATATTTTCGCGTACAAATTTCATGGATTGTTCTTGAAATGACACTTAACAATGTACAAATGGTTTCAATAAATTTACTCTATCCACATAGATAAAAAAGAATCACAAAAAAGTGTTTCTTTTCACGCTGAAACCCCTACCCTTCCCTTCAGTAACACTGGCATTGTTTCCGACTTTTCTTCCATGCTTTTCTACGCCTTGCCTCTATGTTTTTACTCCACTCCTTTGAACACAATAGGAAATTTACGATTTTTTAGACCGCTCAAAAAAAAATGATTGGACTCCAATGAAAATTGCAAGTATTCGGGAAATATCCATTCAACCTTAGGTCGATACAATCCACGTTAAATATGATTTTGACCAAGAAGGACGAAAGATGAAAATCTTCTAAAAAAAAAACAAAAAGATTGACGATGTTCGAATGTTACAATTAAAACAGACCTCAGATAAAAAATTGCCTCTTGCACCAAGAAAAAAAACGATTTACAGGCCATGCTTGACAGGTTTAATTCCAATCGAATATCAGCAAGGTTTTTCAAACATATTCGACGATAACCATCTGTGAGATTACAGTAAATTTGTTGAATGATATTTTTTTATAGAAAATCACAATAAATATTTCATTATATTTACAATTTCGATATTGTTTTTTTATAAAAGTTTCTACTATCGACTTTAGTCGATAATTATTATTAAAAAATTAATAAAAGCAACGAGTACAAAATTAAAATGTCATTACGCAAAAAATTGTCAGGTTAAAAAAACAATACTAATGGTTTAATTTTCCAGATTTTTACCTGAGCACAAGGGACTTCAAATTCTCACCAAAACTCTTTTCGGTTAGATTGTACAAACGATGAGATCCTTAAGGTTTTAAACTCACTCCTTTTACACTAGTACACTAGAAACATGCTGGTTATTACAGCGAAAGCCGAAACATGCTGGTGTTCACGGTGAATGCGGAAACGTGCTAGTTTCCATGGCAATATCATAATCATATCTCGTAAGAACTTTGAATCTTTGACCGCTGTTTGAAAAACGTCCTTCGCGGTGACCACTGCTGCTTGGAAACAAATAATCCGAAAGTTAAAAATCAAACGCATTTATTTTTTGCATGAAATTATCTAGGGCTTAATAAAATATTGATTTTTGCAAAAATGGCCGCAACCCAAGTGCATCGATTTTCGGTGAACAAAACCCTCTATTTTCGTTGATAAAAAAGCTATGCATCGAAAAAAAATTCCTTCGTTCAAGCACTGCTTTTTGATATGCAAAAAAAGTTGGTAAAATTTGAAGTTGATCAGTGAAGTGATTTTTGAGATAGCGTGGTCACCGTTTCAAAAAAGTAATTTTGTGAAAAACGCGTTTTATGTTCTCCGTTTCGCGGAACACACCTATAAACGCCCATAACTCCTTCAATTTCAAACAGATTGACTTGAAATTTTCAGAGAATCTTTTCAAAAGATTTTGAAAATTTCCCAAAAGCCAAATATGTATTATTAAAAAAAAATTGTATTTATAAAAAACAAATCCCTAAAGCCAAAAATGTATTATTAAAAAAATTTCTAACTGTCAAAAAGTATTAAAAAATATTCCATCAAAATTTTCAAACCGAAAGTCAAAATACACGGCATTAAATATATGTCACAAGTGAATTTTGCATTATTTTAATTATTCTCAAGTTGTTTCACAGCATTTACCTATAAACATTTACCTATAACACCCTCAATTTTGAACGGATTGACTTAAAATTCTCCAAGAATATTTTCGAAACCTTTTCAAAATCCCCCAAAAACCAAAAATTGGTATTTTTTTTATTTCACCTGGGTGGCAGCTCTTAAGAGGAATACCTTCTCAATACCAAAAAGTATTTAAAACCATACTATAAAAAATGTTCAAACCGAAAGTAAAAACACAAGGTATTAATATATGTCACAAGTGAATTTTACAATAGATCAATTGTTCTCAAGATGTTTGAATCCTCCTGCAACTTTGAAAACATCAACGGCTCGGGACGTTGTTCAGCAACAAAGTAGAACTTGCCCTAGCACCAGTTGCTCATTCGCACAGATAATTATTCATTTTATTCATAGCACTGAAGTTCCTCCGAACCTTACCGATAGCATTATATTTGCAACTCATTGCAAGTACGCAATGAGTTGCAAATCTACCTATAACCGTTACAATGTTCGACGAATACATATATACATGAATGCAAGAGTTACATTTTTTCGAAATATTTTTTGTAGAATTTCGACAAAATACTGTTCTCGAATCTCGATGACAGCAGGTATACAGTGTATTGGCGGATAACAATATCCGTTTCTCGGTAATTACACGATGACAACGTTTCGAAAGAGTGTAAAAGTTCGCGCGTACCTTCTTCGTTGCATTCTTCCGCCTCGCACTCCATTTCAACACCATTTTCCTCGGGCTCTTGATTATTTTTATCCGGGTGCACTGCGTTTTGAACCATCTTCTCATCTGCCATTGCAGTGTATTTATTTGCAGCGATCAGCTGATGTTGGATTGCCACGCCTCTTGCGTAGGCCCTCGGCGTTTGTGTCATTTGGAGCGTAGTACCTTCCGCGCCCAACTGAGGGCAGCAAATTGCTGTTCAAACGCAATATTCCTTTCGGCCTCCCTTATCCGAACGCCTATCGAACATAGAACCCAGTATGCGGTACTTGTTTTGCGAATTGTTTGCGAAATAAGAATGCTTTTTTAAATCTATTTTTCAAGAAGCATGCATTTTTTAAATGCGAGATAAAGCTGAAAAGTTTTCGGCCGAGGCGCGTCGTCCCATTGGCTCGTAGTATCTCAGGCCGAGAACTTTTCAGCCTCCCCTTGAACCTGTTCATCATTTATATACATATTTATATGACGGAATTCCTCGATAAGAGAAAGAGCCGAGATAAATTTGCCCCTACCTACATTTCCATAGACCGCGGCTCGCTGAGCATGACATTCGGTTTTCGTATCGTCTCACCATCGAAAAGGTGCGGATCTTCGACTTGCAATCGTGAATAAATTCCCAGACGGCCTAGGACTGTCAATCCTCGCTTAAAATGTCTACGAAGGATGGAAATCAGATAATCGCAGAGGCGCTCAAGGAACAAGTAATTACGAATGACTAATCTCCACAGGAGTGTAACGATCGTTGATTTCGACGTTTTCTGTAAAAATACAGGGACTACAATATGTCTTTGGTATCATGGGACATCCGGTGATCGAATTGGCCCTGACCGTGCAATCCGTCGGGCTCAAGTACTTGGGATTCAGAAACGAGCAAGCTGCATGTTACGCGGCGCAAGCTTACGGCTTCTTGACTCGTGAGTTTCAGTTTTCCTCTCTGTCGACATGAAGATGGACGTAATTTTCGACCTTTGGAATTACCATGTTCGATCTTTGATTCTCAAGGAAAACCAGCTGTTGTGCTGTGCGTCTCGGGACCGGGACTCCTTCACGTCACCGGTGGAATGGCCAATGCACAGGTCAATTGTTGGTATGCCACAAATATCTGCTAAAATATGGTCACTAGGTCACAGGTAGTCGGAAGACTATTGTCCGCACCGCAATTGCTCAAAAAAAATAAGAATCCGTTCTTAAATCAATTTTCCAAGACACAGTATGGGTTCTTCTAATACGAGGAGAAGCTGAAAAGTTATCGGCCGAGGTGCGCATTGTCCTATTGGCTTGTTAGGATCTCAGGCCGAGAACTTTTCAGCCTCCCCTTGAACCTATTCATTATTTATGTAATAGGTGTAGTAAAAAGAAATCCATTATTTTTGCATGAAATTGAAGGCAAAAATAATGGATTTTTTTTTTACTACACGTAATATTTATAAGACAGGATTTCGCAATAAGAGAGAAAGAGATAAATTTGCCCCTACCTACGATATTTTCGAAAATTACAGCATAACCGAGCATGACATTTGGTCTGTGTACCGGTGGCGCACTGGCCAACATTGTCCCTGGAGATCCCACATTGAAATTTTAAGGAGAGATATACACCTATGAGCCGGAAGAAAGGTTATTTTTGTGAATTTTTTCAAGGAAAACTATTTGAAATTTCGGATTGGGGTTTTGATTATCTAAAAGTATATATATTCAAAAATATGTTTAATTTTCTTTATTTAAAAATATCAAAAATATACAAGGATATTGTATGATCCTTAGAGCGTCGTAAAAAAATATGCGTATACGGTACCCACTGGCGTTTCTTAAAAAATCATTTGAAAAAAAAACCAAAAAGATTATTAAATTAGATACTATAATCTAGTACTTGTCATAGCCGATTTTGAAAATATCGATTTATGACAAAATGGCGGACGTTTGAACATAAATAGTGATTTTTGGGCCAAAAATTAGTTATTATTTTGCCTATAAAGTAAAAACCCAGTAACGGAAAAAAATCCTATGACAAGTACTAGATAATGGTGTATAGAATAACCACAAAAAACCTCAAGGGAATCGGTTAATTGGTTTTCGAGAAATTTTGGGTACCGATTTGAAAAACGTGATTTTGAGAAAAACGCGTTTGAAAATTTGGGAATGAATAAATCATGAAATTTGTCAACTTACATGGAATCATCGATACCAGGCCCATAGTGTAGGTCTTCTATGGTCGACGGAATGTTCATAGCTTCCAAATTCTCTACCTCGACCATCTAGGTGTATATCTCCCCTTAAGGCGTTATGTGGCTCACAAAAAAATGAGACTTTAGGGAATTTTTTTAAGAATACTGAAAAAGCAATCAAAATGAGGCTTGGGGGGGTTTATTCTACATGTGTTGACAGATGCAAAAATAAGGATTTATTATGAAAAATATACTAAATGGCGGCTCAGTCAGAGCTTACTTTCCGGCGCTCTGCAAATTGCTGCTTTCACCGTCGAGCTGTTTCCGGCGTTTCGGAGCGCTCGAAGGCGCTACAAAAAATGAGAGCTGAAAATAAAAAAAGAAACAAATTTCGCGTATAATTCCTTTTGTGTAGGATTTATAAACGTTGTATAAATATCAGTGCTCTGATGTTTAGACATCACCTATAAGTACCTAAAGGCAAATTTTCTTTTCAGGCCAGTTCTCGTGCTGGGCGGCTCTTGTCCCGAGGATCACGAGGGTATCGGAGGTTTTCAAGAATTCCCGCAGGTCGAAGCGAGTCGTCCGTACTGCAAATACGCGGCTAGGCCGCCAACAGCCGCGCTCATTCCGCTACACGTTGAGAAAGCGGTGCGTCTGGCGACCTACGGTAGACCGGGAGCTGCGTACTTGGATCTTCCGGCGACTCTACTCATGCAAAAAGTTCCCGAAGATCGTATATATCGCGTATCGCCATGTCCATCGCCGCCTCTCGTATTTCCATCCCCGACAAGTGTCCAGGAGGCGGCAAACCTTCTGTCGCAAGCGCAAAGGCCTCTGGTAATCGTTGGCAAAGGTACGCTCGCAATGTCATCCACTTCTCGCTAGCCTGCACCGATATTGCTGATCATAAAAATTCCACCGTCAATAGCCGTGGCCACACTCGGGTTGTAAATGTTGCATTACTTTTTGTAATGCATTAGCGTTTTCATTACTCATTACTTTACATTTTGTAATGAAAAAAGAATTTCATTACCCATTACATTACATTGAGTAATGTAAAAATATTCCATTATTCATTACATTACATTTTGTAATGCAAACAATTGCCATTTCTCATTACATTGAATTTCGTAATGTAACAAATTTTCATTACTCATTGAATTAAATCTTGTAATGTGAAAAATTTTCATTCCTCATTACATTACATTTTGTAATGTGAAATATTTTCACGATCCATTACAATGTAATGGGTAAGGGCATTTTTTTACATTGAAAAGTACAATGTAATGAGTAATGGAAATATTTTACATTACAAAATGTCATGTAATGAGAAATGGAATTTTTTTATATTACAAAATATAAGGTAATGACTAATGGAATTTTTTCACTTTACTAATGCAATGGAATCTACAAAATCTCCATTACTCATTACAATGTAATGAGGATTATTATTCGTTTCCCATTAGGGGCAGCGATTTTTGCACTTGGTCGATCTGATCCGATGGGAAACGAATAATAATCCACATTACCTTGTAATGAGCAATGGAGATTTTTTACATTACATTACTAATGTAAACAAATTCCATTACTCACCACCTTATATTTTGTAATGTAAAAAATTCCATGACTCATTACATTGAATTTTGTAATGTAAAAAAAATTCATTACTCATTACATTACACTTTGGTATTTAAAAAATGTTCATTACCCGTTAAAATGTAACGTGTAATGAAATGTTTTGTCATTACACATTACATTGTATTTTGTAATGAAAATGTTTCACATTACAAAATGTAATGTAATGAGTAATGGAAATTTTTTACAACACAAAATATAATGCAATGAGTAATGGAATTTTTTTACATTACTGAATGTAATGTAATGGGTAGTGAAATATATTTCTACATTACCCATTAGAAATGTAATGAATAATGCATTACTTTTTCATTACAAATTTCGCAACCCTGGTCCAGACTGGCCGAGCCGCCTCGCGAGGCAGCCTCGGTACGTTTGCCGCGGGCGCGGCAGCCTCGGGCTCGCGGTAATTCGTCATGAGGCATCCTCGCGCGGCAAGTGCGATCCATAAGTTATCCGAGGCATGTCAGTATCCTCAAAAGCCCAAATGGCACCACACGTACGAGTCTCACAAGGAACATCACTGAAGTGTCCGCGTTCGATTTTGTTGAAACTCGTATATCTGATAACGCATTGAAAACTATTAAACGCGTTTTTTTCTATCGGCGGAAAACGGTTTTAAGGGGGAAAACGACCCCCCAAACAAAGGCGTGTCACCCCTTAATTTAATTTAATTTCAATACTTTTACAGTGGATTTTTCATCGCTTTGAATTAGAAGAATTTTGGTTTTTGTTTCATTCAGATCGGTGGACTGCCGGTGGGCGAAACTGCAAAACCACCCCTCGACACGCTTTTCTTTGAAGGGTGGTAACCCCCCTTAAAGCCGTTTTTCCGCAGATAAACGAGCGGGCGAGGCACGTCCACATAGTCCGAGGCGGTGCCGCGCGAGGCTGCGTCGGTTCCTGCCTCGTCCAGTCACGACACGGCTAATGTCGTTTGTATATCGCACACAGGGGCAGCGTACGCGAGAGCCGAAAACGAGGTTCGCGAGCTCATCGCGTCAACGGGGCTTCCGTTCCTTGCAACGCCAATGGGCAAAGGCGTCGTTTCGGATTTCGACGAGCACAGTGTTTCCTCGGCAAGAACGACCGCTCTGCTGCACGCCGACGTTGTTCTGCTACTCGGTGCGCGGCTCAATTGGATGCTCCACTTCGGACGGTCTCCGAGATTTCAGAGTAACGTCAAAGTCATTCAGGTATCTGGCGAGGCTTATGTAATTCTTTGAGAAGAAGCCAAATAGTGTTCAAGCCCTTATTTATATTTTTCAAGATCGACATATGCGCCGAGGAACTTCACAACTCCGTACCGTCGACGGTGGCGATCCAAGCGGATTTGGCACCCACTATAGAATCTCTGACGAATCTACTGAAGATAAAGAAATTCGCGCTGAGGAAAAACGACGCGTGGTGGACCACGCTGAAATCGGCAGGAGAGAAGAACAGAACGATGATCGAAGTATGATTTTTATGACGTTGAAACTTATTTCGTTGGAACGCAATAAGAATTTGTGTTTTTAAACGCCCAGGTTGTTCTTTTATTCGATTCAAGGGGGAAGATATCTTCAGGCGAGGAGCTGATTTTCATGATTTTTTCAAAGTAAAGTTTGAGACTTATTGAGCTGTTGAGACATTATTGAGAATTAGGGTATGCTTTATTACTACTTTTGATTGTTACATGGTATTTTTTATTTGATTAATCTTTAATCAAATCGTATCGTGACACGTAGCGTCAGCGGAATTAATCTGAAAAAAATTAATGAATATTTTTCTTTCATTAACACTCGCAAAATATGAACCAAGAAAAAGTGAGAAATATCGAAAATTGATTAAATGGGTACGCTTTGAAACGAAAAGATTGAATTTTCTTTTTTAATTTTCAAAAACAATAAAAATGTATATAAAAAAAGATTTTTTTAATTTTCAAAAACATTGAGGGTTATGTTTTAGACAATAAGGTTAGAAAGATTTATACCAAATTTCATCAGAATCGGCCCATTAGTTTTTTAGCTATACGTAATTCCAGTTTTAAAAATGCAGTTTAGGAGGCCGTGCCATACCGCCGCCATTTTTTAGGATAAATAAATTAAAATACCATGTAACAGCCTAAAGTAGTAATAAAACATACCCTGAGTCTCAAAAAATGATGAAGAAAGCTTTCCTTTTTAAAAAATCATGAATATCAGCACATTTCATGCTGAATTTTTTTGGTTGTTTTGCTGAAAATTAAAAATCGATATTCTCATAAATTTCAACTACATGTAAGTCCTTAAACTAGAAAAATTCTTTATACCATTTTTTCGGTATCTTTCTGGAACTTTACAACCCAAATTTACGATATACATTTTTTTGTGATAATGACAAAAGTAAAGAAATAAGATTTAAATACATTGCCGTTGGATTCCAAAGATTCCATATAAAAAATCATCGCTCTTTTAACTTATTTAATTGAGAGCGATTAACGTCGCGAACCCGTTTACTTTGGTTAATAAATTTCACGAAAGAAGTATCAAGCTCAAGTTCATTTGTTATTACTTTCTCTTCTATGCATGATTAGCTACGTTTATATTCTGATGAATTTTATCAGTGAACATTTCACACAGATAACCCAAATTGTAAATTAACCCGATATATGAAAGTAGTTTGGACATTTAAATTCTAAAGAGATGCATCGATGTGCATACTCCAAATCAGCGTATAATACTCGTACGAATTTTGACTCAATTTTCCAGCGCATGGCTTCGGACGAATCTGTACCTCTGAATTATTATACAGTCTTCAAGCACATCCAGGACGTACTGCCGAGGAATTGTATCATTTGTTCCGAAGGTGCCAATACCATGGACATAGGAAGAACAATTCTACTGAACGAGAATCCGCGTCACAGGCTGGACGCTGGTACCTTTGGTACAATGGGTGTAGGTTTGGGATTCGCTATCGCAGCTGCACTTCACTGTAAAGACACCACGCCTGATAAGAAAGTCATCTGCGTAGAGGGCGATAGCGCCTTTGGATTCTCCGGAATGGAAATCGAGACAATGTTTAGGTTGGGATTTTCAATATCAATAGAAAAATACTTTTATCTGGTGTTTAATGAAAAAATTCTCTATCGTAGATACAAATTGCCTATAATTATTATCATTGTGAACAACAATGGAATTTACGGTGGCATGGATACAGAGTCGTTCCACCAGATACAATCAATGGGGGATCCAACCGAAACGTACGTGTTCGTGAGATATTATCAGTAGTAGTAGTAGTTTTTATTTTCAAGGTATACCCTTTAAGGGTGTTTACACATATGCCTCCCCCCCCCCCCTCCTCACATTATCTTCTTCTTTACATGTGTTCTTACAAATTATATACTTACTTCATTTTCGTACATTTTCATATACCGGTATTTCCTTCCCTTCGCGCTACCTGCTTTGTCCTCACTAGTTCCTCTTTTTTTTTAAGGTTGTACTCGCGCACAATCTTCATTTCTATAGATTTTGTTCAAATTTTAACCAGACATTGTTCATATTATTATGCATGTATGAGGGAAATTTCAGAACAGTCGACTATTTAGATTGGGAGATAATGGTTTTTAAAATTGCAACTTTTATCACTGCAGGGTCTGCATTGAAATTTAGACAGAATCATTTTCCGTAAAAAATATTTGTCCCCTATAATAAGAAGACATGGCAACACCGCATCGTTCCACGTACCCAATGACGTGAGTTTGCGCGGCATATTTAGAATAATACCGCAACACAAATTTTTTTTTGGAAGTAATTTTTAATCGAACAAATTTTTTAATTAGTTATAAATGAACCAACACTTTTATTTGTTAATGAAGATAACACAAACAATATTAAATATTAATATTTCTAATGCAAATATTTTTTATGACAACATTTTTAACTTTAGGAACACGATAATTATTTTTTTCTCGGAATATTGAACAATACTGTTCTGCGGTGTTGCCATATGTCTTCTTATTATAGGGGACAAATACTTTTTACGGAATATTGTTCTGTCTAAATTTCAATGCAGACCCTGCAGTGTTAAAAGTTGCAATTTTAAAACCCATCATCTCCCAATCTGAATCCAAAAAAAGACAAATTTTGGAAAACTCAACGGAACTCAAGAACTTTTGACATATTTTTCAAAATTGGTTTTACAATTTTTTTCAGGGCTAGATACGTTTGATACGTAATTTTTTGTTTTAATCGGAAAAAATCAACGTATTTAAAACGAAACACTGCAACAGTTTCCTTTGTCAATATTTTGTCTCCAACTCAATATTTTTCGAGATACGCCAATCAATTTTTTTAATTCTGCGAGTTTCGGCCAAAAAAATTCGAAAGCCATTTTTAAAAAAATTCTGCAAAAATTTAAGCAAATTTAAACTCGAAAATTGAAAGAGTTTCTCCTCCTGATATTTTGTCCTAAACGCCATACTTTTCGAGTTAAGCCATCCTACTCATTAGAGTTTCGAGCGAAAATGGTAAAAAAACATTTCACAGGAAAATTTTAAAAAAATTCTAGGCGATTCGGTATAAACTTACGCAACGTTTTACATCTTTTACATTTCCTCTTAAACCCTATAGTTCTTGAGTTATTTTGCATTTTTCAAAATTTGTCTTTTTTAGCCAAAAATGAAATAACATTGCGGAAAAAATCGTACGAAATTTTTTCGAAAAACAAAAATTGAGCTTCTGCTACCCCTTTCAAGTTTATCATGGATAAATATAACAAAAAACTGTTCCATAAATTATGCGCCCAATTCGCGATGGTCGAAAAATAGCCGAAAAACGATCACGTACAAAAGTGCATACTGGGTCGAAAAAAAATCATAAAAAATATTTCAAAAAAGCGAAACAAAGCTGATTTTGTTCCCTTCAAAACGTCGTTCGTTAAATTTAGTTTTATTTTAGTGTATATATGTAGAATATTTTCCCAAAGTTTCCAAGCAAAATTCGAAAAACTTCAATCGTTAAGCCCATCAACGCCGTGCCTCACCACTCGGATTTAGAGCGGGCGTAATCTTTAAACGCGTCTTTCTCAAAACTGCATTTTCGAAATTGGCGTGCAGGATTACCCAAAAACTATTAAGCCGATTGATTTGAAACTTGGTAGAAATATTGATAATATTGCTACCTTCTACTTGACGAGAATTGTTTCTGGAAAATTATTTTTTTTAACTACTTTTTCAAGCCAAATTTTGCGTGAAATTTTGATTTTTTTGTAAATGCGTGCCATTTTCTGAAATTGGCATTTTCTTCATATTAATTACTGTCAAATAGAAAGTATACGCATTCCGACTGAATTTTTTAAACATTTTTTTGCAATTCGCAACTCTTGTGGCAATCTTACCGTAAATTCTGCCACAGCTCCGCCATTTTGATGATAAATGAATTAAACAAATTTTTTTGTATACTTGAATATACTGTTAAAGTATTTCCACAGTTTGATAAATGTAGAATAATAATTTCTTAGTTTAAAAAATCGCTTAATTTTTCCCCGTCTAAATTTATATCCCACCTTAAGACACACCTTCGGCCACTTTCCTTCTTCCATCTTTATTATTTCTATCAGGTATTCCGCCTTTTCCAGGCCTCTATTTCCACCGCTCTGCACCCCCATTCCATTCTCTGAATGTAATTTGGTGTATTTGGACTGATTCCCCCAGCCACTTACATATTTTCCCTCGTCAGATATAAATAGCTTTTCATAAAATTAATGAGAATCACAAATGTGAAAATTCTTTGTTTTCTGCTCTTTCTCGATTGCCAGAACTCCACCGCAATTGTTAACGGCCGAGACTCGTTACGAAAAAATGATGGAGATGTTCGGAAAACAGGGTCACCTATGTAGAACAGTGGAAGAAATAATAAAAGCATTGAAAATTGCTCTAACGGTGATAAAAAATTTGTCATTGTAATTTGAGACGCGTTGGGTAAGCTCGGAATGACAAAACCTTCCTTTTTTTTAGGTGAAGGACGCTCCGAGTATAATAAATATCTTGATCGACCCGCAGGCCGGGCGCAAGGAACAGAAATTCAGCTGGCTAACGGAATCCAAACTCTAAGCCCGAGAATTTCCAACCACAGTAATTTTGTACTTTGATATTTTTTATCGTAATGAATTATGATCTTTTTATTTCATTTTCTGTCCAGAGATTTGTCACCCGGACGATTCGGAGAGTACAAAAATATACTTTGCGTACTGTTAAAATAATTCCTTAATTCATCATTATTTTACAGCACGGAATAACTAAGTTTTCGTAATAATAATAATGTGGCTGGCGTGAAAACTAGCCAACGATTAAAAACTGAATGCTTGTGTCCGCTGGTCACCACCGTGGCAAGACGGTGAGCAATGTTTTCGCCGCACGAACAGTGCTATGGTTGATCGTCATTGTGGATCATATTCATGAGCGTTTCGGTAATATAGTCAGGAGTGATGGGTATCATTTGGTGTCTCGATTCTTCCTCACGGTCCTCTGCGTCGGTAGGTGGAATTTTTATGCCCATGTCTCTGACTACGTTGATTAATACCTTGTTGGCGTTGTCTACCGCAGTGTTCAGACATCCATTTTCACGGACCAAATTCTCTATTGCCTCCAACTCTCTCTTGCTGCGAAAAAACAATTTTCATGATTCAGAAGTTCAGTGGAGAAAATTAAACAAAAAGAAAAATCACCTACAGGCGTAATTCATTGAATTTAATGAAAAAAAAATTACATTTTAAGGCTAATATCGTAAATCGAAGCCAAGTTTTTCTGAATCTCCAACCGAATATCAAAACTCGCTTCCTGTCTCATGTTTGGACGATCGGGAGTGACGTTCGGCAGCGAAAATCGGCGAATGTAGAACGGACGATGACGTCACGAAGACGTTTGCACGATTTCTTGTATGATTTTTTTTTCAAAATTTGTCGATTGTTCTAAATCCTACGCGGTACCAAAGGTACCAAAAACGCTATAGGTAGCCTTCGAATGATTGGTAAACAAAAGTTCGCAGTGCCGGTGAGCGGGGACAGCTGTCAGGCGAAGGAGGCAGAGCTACCCATCGCGAAGCCCCGCCCCTTCGCGTGACAGATCGTTGGCTCGTTCTTTCGGCTCGTACTTCTAGCGATTAAAAGCAATAAGTAAACGCAAAAGATATCGAAACGGAGTCATATTCGTTAAAAAATGATGAAACTACACGATCAGAGTTTCAAAACCCGAAGTGAGTTATTAGAAATACGACACGCGTTGCGGGGGCAAATTCGGCCCGCGAATTTTCTTTGTTCCCTGTTGGCGCTGGTGAACTCAGTCGGTTTTCCGACCAATCGGACCGCCGTGCGGCTCTCGACGGAACTTCCCCCGGGCGGGCTCCGCTAGCTTCACATTATTATGACCCTAACCTCGAATCCTAGCGATGAATTATTTGGATCAGCGGTTAGGTCCCAGCCACTGTCGATTTCGGATACGTACGATTGATTTCGAAAATGATTGAAGAATTATTGATTGTCTATCAGTCTTAAATTGTAACCCTGAATGTGTAATACTGAAGAAAGATTAACCCGCAGCGATGGACCAGCTCGATAAAATACGAGACGCGGTAGTCAACGATCAAGGGCTTACCGGTAAATTTCATAATATTGATTACTTTCTTTCAAGTTCCCATCAATTTGGTTGGTATACATAATAAAAAATCTACTGATTCAGAATCGGGGCTGAAAAAGATGATTGGTGATGTTTCAAACGACAATAATACATCAGCCTTGTTGTCTGCGCTCTGCGGTTTGATATCTCAAATCGATGGACAGTGGTACTCTTTGTACAAGGTATTGTAACAAATGCATTGTAATATTCACATCCACTTTTAGGAACATAGATAATTCAATTCTACTGAATAATGAATTTATCGAGCTTGAAAATTATACTTGTTACTTTTTCTTGTAAAATCGAGGATCACGTTTAATTTTAAATAATTTATTCAAGTTGCATGATCTTTTTGGGAGATGCCTATGATCCCTAGCACAAAGTGTTTGTTACAAAGGAAACAATTTTATCTCGCGTTGGGAAGGTCTTTATTGGATGTTTTTTTACAGATCACAGTCATGGCAAAATATTTGTGTGATCGACATACCAAAGAATCGTCAAGCTTGTTGTCGAAGCAAACATCTGTTCTCCAAGAATTGAAACATTACGTCTACTGTGACAACTTTGGCACGGATCAGGGAGCTAACGTTCGAGTCAATGTCGAACAGCTATTGGATTTTGTTGCAGAAGAAAACAAACTGACCCATGTAAGTATAACTTTCATTGTACTCGAAATACACTCACTAAGAAAATGGGGGAGATTGCTTTTTTTTAGACGTTAAGGTTTAATCACAGTGTAACGGGTAAAAAAATAGCGGATTTGTTTCATGTCAAATGGAAGCAATAATGAAGAACAGAAAATGAATCTTTAAACATTGAATTCAATTTTTTTTCACTTTTTTTTTAACGGTTGAAAATGTCAGAAAAAAAGGATCCTTCACAGTGTACACGGTTGAATCGTTCCTGAAGCATTGCGCTTTCAAGCTACGTTTTAATCCACCTCACGGTGGAAAAACTCCTCTCACAGTCGGCACAGCTCACTGGGAGTACTATTGCTGCTTGGAAAAGTTTATATGAGTTTTAATATGCTTTCTTATATGAGTTTTTTATTATATATAGATAAGTATATAAGCATATAAGTATAAGTATATTATATATATATATAAATGTATATACTTTTACTTATATACTTATATATAAGTATACAAGTATAAGTATATATAAAATATATATTTATTATATATACTTATATGTGTTTTAATATGCTTTCTTAAATTTCCAGCATTTTTAAATGAAAGTATGTTTTTTGTCACCATTGTTGCAGCTTGTAAGGCTGACGTATCAATTATTAACATTTCTTTATAAGCATTGATAAAATCTTCTCCATTGTTCATATTTAATTTTAAAAATGCGTCAACTGCATGAGCTAACGGTAGATTCTTAAATCGGTATTTTATATTTCCAATGGTACTATATATTACTGGGTAGTGAATATTCATCTTTCAGTATCCTTCTAGTTGTGTATCGGCCGCCAAATTTAATGTATTGCTTTTACTCACAATTACCTTAATTGTAAAATTTGAATATCTATTCACCTTACGCAACGAAATAGCTACTTTTTATACATGCTATGAAGTTATGAAGAAGGAAATAGTTCAAGTTTTATCAAATCATTTCTTCAAGCTTGCTTGAGTGAAACAAAATTAATCGATTATTTGAATTTAATTATATTGGATCCTTTCTTTTTCTGGGGGGGCACTGGAATTTCTGGGGAGGGCTGTGCCCAGCCCTGCACCCTCCCGGCTATGCCAGTAGTAAGGATGCACGGAAGCGCAAAACGAAAAAATTAACAAAATGTCAGTACGTCACAATTGCACTACAATTATGTAGCGAGTGATAAGAAATTTTCCCAAAAGATTCTCTCATCAAGAAATTTTCCACCCGAAAATTTCGATGACGTTGAAGTTTGCATCGTTGAAATGTAACGAAAATAATTTTTTTGATTTCCCAAATATTCTTTGGCACATGTGAGCTACGAAAATCATGCAAACATTTTTTAGGGTCCTTATTTAGCGATTTACAACAAATTTGCAAAATATGTTTTTCGACGGTAAGGAAAATGAGGAATTGAAAAGAATTTTCGTTGTATTCCAACGATGCAAACTGCAACCCCATAAATTTCGAACATTTCGTACAATAGTACACATTTTTTTATATAATTCAAATTGATTTTGAATTTCAGGAAATTGAATTTGAATGTCAACAAACCGAATTGAATTTCAAGTTTGATATCAATAAGTTGAAATAATGATTTCAATATGATTGTTCTCATCATACTTGAGAGCATAACGAAGTCCTGTAAGAACGCATGGAAAACTACTGTAAATTAGAAGTGTTATAATTTCTCAACTAATTAGAATATCGCTACCAAATTTTGCATATAGACTAATAACAAACTTGTGAACAATGTATCCAACTTTCATCTGTACAGCGGCGCTTCTATAAGACTCTCATTCATCCTCAACAGTCGTTTGCGTTATTAACGGGAGGGTAGGGGTTTCAGCGTGAAAAAAAAACACTTTTTGCGAATTTTTTTTCATCTATCTGTATAGAGTAAATTTATTGAAACCTTTTGTACATTGTTAAGTGTCATTTCAAGAACATTCCGTGAAATTTGTACGCGAAAATATCCACAAACAAGCCGGTGACAAAGCTTTTCCAAGAACGCCTTTAGAAAAACACGATTTGCGGTGTTCACTGTATCTCAGCTAGAAATGATCTGAAATCAAGTACCATTAAAATTTGGTCAAAGTATCATCAAATCCTCCCCCCAACGGTCTTTGGTAATTTTTTGTTTTTCATTTCTAAATTTTTGGTGGTCATGTAAAGTGAAAAGTGCTATTTTTCACGAAAAATTCGCCATTTTGGGGGTGGAAAACCCCCTCAATGTAAAAAAAATCTCAAAAATACCGTTGGGGGGAGGTATTTTATATGTAGACAGTGTGTACCAAGTTTGAAATAAATCGGTCACGTGGTTTTCAAATGGCAGTGAACACGGACTTTGAAAAAGTGGTTTCGAGAAAAACGCGGCACGGGCTTTTTTGTGGATATTTTCGCGTACAAATTTCACGAAATGTTCTTGAAAAGACACTTAACAATGCACAAAAGGTTTCAATAAATGTACTCTATCCATATAGATGAAAAAAATTCGCAAAAGTGTTTTTTTTTCACGCTGAAACCCCTACCCTTCCCTTAAATATACTATTGAAGTATACCTAAAGTTTGATAATTGTAGAATAATTATTTCTTAGTTTAAAAAAATCCCTCAATATTGCTTATTTTTTCCTGTCTAAATGTACATTCCGCCTTAAATGAAATTTCTGTGCTTCACATTTCGCAGCAAAAGGATCGTGCCGAGACTCTTTGGTCGTTCAGCGCCAGCATGGATGCCGCGATCGATCATTTGCTCGAGACGCTCGACTCCGCCGATAGCATCAACAGTGATAAAATTGCCCAAAAGCTTCTATCCGACGTAATCCGGTTGATTAAGTACCTTCCGGGACCCGTAACATCCGAAAAGTACACGGGTCTGGACAAGCATCCACAGATCGACGCAGTAGTGTACGGCAAGCTCGTAGAAAGGATCGTCGATTACTTCGACGACAACTTCCCCAACGTTGATGACTCATTAGATCCGACAATCGAGCGATTTATCGTCGTCCAGGGCGCGACGTTTCCCATGTTTCACGAGAGTCTCGTTGCGCTCACGAACGCCCTCAAGAGGTCAAAGAGCGACAAAGTTACGAATTCTCTAGTGATCCTGTTGGAGAAATTGGTGAGAAGCGAGTCGATGTTTTCCGCGATAACGGACGTGTGTAAGAACAATGAAAAAACGTCTATCGAACGAGAGGAAATGGAAAGTAAATGGCAGAGTACTCTCCAAACAATCGTCTCATTGCCGACCAGAGTAGCCAACAAGCTCAACGGCAAAATTCCCAATTCCTTTTCACCGGAGACTTACGCGAAAATCGTCTGCTTCCACGTCGCAAGATCCATTTCGTTTTTCAGTTCGATTCTCGCCGAAATTGATAGTGAGCCAGACTTAAAAATGATTTCCATGCTGATCAGCAAGGCAGTGATTACTTTGGGCTCCCAGAGGTTTGAGGCACTGATCGACGTCATGTCCGAATGGTGCTCGGGTAATTCGGAAAATCTGAGAAGTCTCGTGAATGAAATATTGAGACATGTCGATAGACGATCCATGGAGCCAATTGCGATTCTCTTTCTCAAACGAAGCGACAACGTCGACGGAATTGAGATGGCTTTTAAAAATCTACTGTCAAATCCTCACTGGAAGCACGTATTCACGACGAAAATCCCCCTTATGGCTTACCACGAGAGCGAAAATCTCGTGAGAAACTTGATCGCCTATTTGTCAAGCTCGTCCAACGACGAGCGCATCTTGGTCGACCTCGTATTGCGACTTTTGGATATTTGGGGCGACAGAAGCGCCCTCAATCACACCTCGTTGGAACAACACGTCTATGTCACAAAGCTGATTCTCATTGCTATCAGGAAAATCAAGGGAACGTTGTCGACGAGCGAAAAGGGTGAAATCAAGAGATTGTTGTTTTCCGGTACATCGGTACACTTGGAATCGACCCAGAGCGAACTGAGAGGCATAGGCATGATAACCGGAGAAATGGTCATCGGGGTGCTCAACGATTCGGAGGATGAACCAAAATTGAAGTACGATTATCGAGGAATGCCCGAGAAGGCGAGACGGATGGTCGAAGAGTTGCGAAATCTCGAAAACGTCGACTGCGAATCGGCAAAGGTCGCTGAGAGCAAGAACGTTTCGTTGGCTGGAGAAACGCCGTTTAAAAACGAAGGAGGCCGGAGAATTTTCGACTTGGCAGTCGATTGCGGTATTTCGTCACGCGGATCGAAGGAATCGAGTCATTCGGCGGAAGCTACGAACGAGCTGAAATCGAAAGAAATTCCTCGGACGGTCGAAGCGGCGACGCAGGATTCCGACGAGAGTTTGGACAGCGACGACGATCTCGTACCTTACGACATGTCCAACGATACCCCGATCTCCGAAAAACTTCGTCCAACGTACTTGCGAGATATGCGGGATAATTTGTTGAACTCTCAGTCGAGCAGCGATCCAAACGTCTTCGCTCAATCGATGGAAGCCGCCGAAGATTTGATACTTTCGCAATTGCCGAGCGACGATTCCAGCTTCGCGATCGAGCTGCTCGAGATCCTCGCGACGCTGAGAGAGAACAGCTACCTGGAGAATTTCGAATTACTCAAGCACCGAGCTTGCGTCTCGATCGTGATGGTTTTTCCGAAAGAATCGGCGAAATATTTGTGCGAAGAATTTCACGCGAAGGTCGGCGAATATTCGGTCAAGGACAGACTTTTCATTCTCGATATTTTGGGGGAATCGGCGAGAAGATTGTCCAAGATAGAGGCGAAAACGAGTTCGGAGGTCGCGACGAACGAATCGAGGCGGCCAAAGTCCACTTCGAAGAAGATATCACTCGCCATTGATAGCTCCAATGCCAAGAAGCACGAGACCCTTTACGACGACGATTTTGAGGTGTCGCCCGCGCCGAGTAAAACCGGGATCGATTGGCAAGAAATCGTTGACAAGAGAATACAATCGAACACGAGACGTTTCGCTCATCCCACCAAAATATCGTCCACGACGATCAACAAATTCAACGACGTAGCCTCCTCCTTCTTCTATCCACTGTTGTACGGTTTTCGCCGAGAGGGCACTTGCATGTACCACGCACCAAAGACCTTCGAGGATCAGGACAACATTCTTCTCGTGAATTATCTGAAAACATTGTCGAAAATAATGTTGGCTGCTGAGAATTGCATCGTCGTGCCGAAAATGGCCAAGGAAATGATGGAACTCGCGTGGTCATTGAGATATCACGAACAAGCGAAAGTTCGGCTCTGCATTATCGAAAATATCGCCTCGGTCGTGGTAACCCTACCGAAGCAAGGGCTCACTCAGGATTTGATGGAATTGATATTTGAATTTCGCGCATGGTTGTCGGATGTCTCGGGCGACGGGGTCCGGGGTGATCCGGATTCCGAGTGCAGAAATCTCGGAAGAAATGTCATTGCTCTGATTGATTCTATCTTCCGCTCAACCCTACAGGAATTTTCGGATTAAAATACGTATTTGTATCGAGTATTGTACATATAGATTTATTTTTTATCCAGAGATCTGTGATCTGTGGAATAAAGTACTTTTTTAATGAGCATTAATTTAATTAATGCCTCGACACATTGCGCACGCAATAAATATTCTGTTTCGGTAAAACATTAATTTAAGGGGTTGGGCCACAGTAAAGGGTATACAATCATGTGTGAATTTAACAGTTTTTTTCGTATGAAAAAGTGATTCACTCATAACATTAATTACACATCTATTTAGTATGAATATTAAGCTGTTAGAAAATAATTTTTTTTCCGATGAACAAAATGGCCGACTACTAATATTTTCGTTTGTTATCTTTTTTTAGGCACTCCGCGGCGTGACATTTAGCATCCATAATTTTTTACCTAGAACAAAAAACAAAAATTCTCGTCAATCTACATTAGAATATCTAGAGAAGTACGTACGGAATTTAAAAAATATTGTTTTATTCAAAAATGGTAGGTATTTGAACTTCAGAAATGAATTTTCAGTGAAAAATTTCGTTATAACTGCGCATAAACTGCTCATAAAATGAAAAGTTTTCGATTAATCAGAAATTCCGTACGTACATCTCTGCGAAATGCAATTAGGAACATAACTTTTAAATTTGAATTAAATCGAGTGAAAATTGTTGAAGTTATTTGTCACGCCAATTGGACAAAATCTGTTTCGAGAAAAACGCGTTTAAAGTTTTACATATGCCTCTGGCTGTGCCAGAGGTGGGCTTCGTTATGCGCTCAAGGTCGGTAAAAAAAATGTTCTTGCTATAAATCGAATAGTAACTTATTCTTATGATGATAAAGCACCGTTTCAGCGAAAAAAATCGATTTTTCGAAAATTCTACTGTGGCCTTACCCCTTAACGCCCTGTTTTGGCTGAATCTTCGTTTATCTCAACTTTGGATAATCGTCACGAACAGTATACATTTAAAAAAAATGGTTTCTTCAGCGTGACAGCTTTCGTGATGCCAGTAAGCGGCTGGGGTCCCTCGGGACCCTATTTTGTTACTGTTATATTTATGTCTCTAAAACCAAAATTAGTCACTTTTACTGAAAACTGGTATCATCCATACATTCTGGTATGGATGCGGGGCCTGGGGTCTTTAGAGACCCCACTGCTGAATAAAGTGTTAAGGGGTAAGTGCAAATAACGAAAACTCGTTCGTCACTTGAGGCAACTCAGATTGGAGAGGAAGGTCGAACATCGTGCAGGCTCCAAGGTCGTGCAATAATCGCAGATTGAAGGTAAACTTATGACTACAACAACAGAACTGCCAGCAAAACTTTAAACGCGTTTTGTTTCAACACGATGTTTTTCACAACTGTATACGAACGATTTCCCAACATTTGACGAACGGAGTGAATTGAAATTTGTTACATTTATTCAGAGTAATAGTGGTTTAGTCTTGACCGATCTTTTTCTTTCCTTTCTTTTCCATTAGCTGTTAAGAATAGCGACAGTTTTCCTAAAAAAAATTTACATTTTTTATTTTGTTGATTGAAAAACGATAACAAAGACGCTTGGTCACGTCTTAGCCATTATCTATTTTGAGAAGAAAAACTCGTATTTTTGGTTTCACATCAATTGGGTGACCAAAATAAAGTACACGTTGGGCCCCTCACGTTCAAAGGTTCTTCACTAGATTGTTTATAACTTCTTTAATTATTAATATGTCTGAAAGAAATTTGGCACCCGTCTTTGTTAATGTACATACAGAGCCCAAACGTTTTTTTTTCAATCATTTTACTTATTCCTTCAAAATCAATTTCTTCAAATAACTCTGATTTTCGGGTCGTCACCCGGCTAACCCCTTTAGGACATGAGTCACACGTCCGATCGGTAAAAATCCCACGGCGCAGTTTTCTCCCAGACAATTTTCGGGCAAACGAAGAAATAGACGTTGTTCATCTCTTCACAGCGCGGAAAGCGTATTTTTCTTATTTCCGAAAAATCCCCCGTTTCGAAGAAGACTGGCAATCTGCAAATGGACCATCTGTCCGCACTCACGATCGCTCGGTCGGTGTGACGCTTTATTCGAACTAAAATAATTCCAAGCAGTTTCCTCTCCGATCGACCCACGCGTTACCGAACGAGCTGACCCAGTGAACTTTAGTTCGGCAAGATCCCGTTGGCGGCGCTGCGCACTTCTCTCCTGTGACGCTGCTGGAACCTAAAATCGTCAAGACAAAAAAACGTTTCCAAAAGACCGTTCGGGAGGCGTAATAGAAAAAAAAATGAAGTTCAACGTGTGAAGGTGCGCGAACGAGATGCGATGAAGCGATAATCGGTGACTGAATTCGAAAAGAACTGAATTTCATGTATTTCTGAAGAAACATCGGGAAGCAGGCGCGAAGCAGAAACTCACGGGCATACGTTATGGTTAATTTTCGTCAAATCGCGTACTATTTTCGTTGCCAAATGACTATACGTCCTGTTACGTGCTACGTTTGCTATCCCGTCATTTGTGTCAGCTGATGATCATCCCGTGTGAACCGCGCTGCCTCGTTCTCCAGCTCCCCCCGAAGCAGCCTCGTTTATTTTTCTCTCGCGTTTCTTCGCGCACGAATTTCGTCCTCGAACGACGAAGCAAACAAAAAACGTGTGTGATTCGTCGACGTAATCATTTTGGGCAATGGCAGATAACGCTCTGGGAGAGCTCAGCGGCGAACAAACCGACAAAATTCTCCAATTCCAGGTTAACCGATGTCAAGTTTTACGTTATTTTTTCATTGTTTTTCCTACCCCCACGCAACGCCCTCTTGCTCCCCTAACTCTCGACTTCCGAACGAAACGACAGGGATTAATTTGCGTAATTTTTCAGGAACTGACAGGTATCGAGGACCTCTCGATCTGCCGTGATGTTTTGCAGCGACACAATTGGAACCTGGAGGTGGCCGTTCAGGTAAACTTTCTTCTCGATATTTGGACGTGAGCCTTCGGGATATTCAGAGGTTAATGCCGTTTGATTCTTCCTCAGGAACAGTTGAATTTGTACGAAGGGCGACCGTCCATGTACGCCCAGGACTCGCGGTCGAGACCTCCCGCCGTCGTGGACGATATGGCCTCCAGGATATACTTCAACCCTCCGGAAAGCTCCGGCAACGGCGGTGGTTTCCTGTCGTTCGTCATTAACATGTGTTACAGCTTCGTGACGAGCATTCTGCAGCTGGTCTTGGCCGTTTTCCGATCCGACGTTAGACCCGGTAAGCTCGCGACATCCGGGCAACCTCGCGGATACGCTTTTCAGTTATTCGCCAATCCATCGTGACAGAATACCACCAAGTTTGGAAATATTGGGAAACTATAGCAATTTTGCTATCGGCTGTGCGGATATACACAAAAAGGAGTATAGAATAGTTTGAAGATCTTTGAAGGGACTAGGCCACTGTGGCGACGCGAAAATTAGGGTTATTTGAAAAAATTAATTTTGAAGCAATGAGTAAGATGATTAAAAAATCGTTTGGATATTTGGATATTAATCAAAATGTATTAACAAATGTTTTCGATTTTTCCGGATAAAATGACGTCATTATTGTTAGTGACTAATGAAAAAAAATGTTAAGGGAAACGTCAGTCAAGACCTCTACTATTACACTGAATAAGTGTATCAAATTTTAAGTCAATCCATTTATTAGATCATGGCTGTTACGCATATGGAAAACACGGAAAACTCAGAGAATTCCTTTCCTGCTGGAATAATCAGGGAACTTTTTCATTTCTCTGAAATTTATCCAGGATTTACTTTTCGCAAGAAAAGCGAAAAATGAATCCGAATTGAAAAAAAAACCAAGAGGTATTAAAATAAATATTTTTGTAGATTATTAATATTTATATTATTCTTCATTATATACATGAATAGTTATGTCAGTGCCAAACATTGAAAGTTTCAAAGGTAAAAACTAATGTACTCTGAAGCTTTGTACATTTGCATTCTATTTGTTGATACACAACCACACAATTATTATTGTAGATGTTTTTATATTTATTTTTTATTTATTGGCACCAACATAATAATTTCTGTTTATAATGAAGAACAGGTTCTGTATTTGTTTTTCATGTATTCTTTTTTACTTTACAGTGTTTAAATTATTTTCCACATTTCATTCTTGTTAATTTTATTTTCATATTTAACATTTTTATATATTTGATCTAAAAAAAATTACGTTTTTTATTTGACCCCAATCTCTCTGGAATATTTTCAAAACCTGTGTGGAAAACCTGGAAAAGTCAGGGAATTGCTGAGTCAATAATGCGTAACAAGCATGAAGCTGTCGAGAAATGGTGGACACCATTTTGAAAAACATGGTTTCAAGCAAAAAAATAATGCCATATTTGCCATATTTTTCGCTGAAGCCTCTGCGGTTGAATTTTTCTTGTATTCAGGATTAGACTGGAAGCAGAATACCAGGGAGTTGTTTAGTGTGGATACAAAACACTAAAGCAGTACCCAAGATTTTTTTCAAAATTTCGAAAAACCATTGTGTCATTGATGCTTTTTAAAATTGTTGTGGAAAAATTCATACGTTATTCCTCCAAACCAAAGCAAAGCCGAACAAAAGACTAAAGAAATACCAAAAATTTTGGCATAGTAGTGACGAATCTTTTTGTCATTGACACCTTTTTCAAATCCATTCATACAAAAATTCAAGTCCGCGTCATTCTTGTAAAAATCAATATTTTTTAACACAACCCGCACAAAAGACTAGCGAAGCACCAAAGTTTTGAAACAAACAATTTGAACAATTGAAACAATTTAAAATTCTTTTCACGCAAAAATGCAAGCTTGCATTGGTCTTTTGAAAACCAATATTTTTTCACAATCCTTACTACTTCTCTACCTATTCATATCTACAGTGAGAAATGTTTTGCTATTTCGCTGTGATTGCAATTCCAAACATTGGAAAAATTCCACTATCAAGGACTTCATCGCTAACATGACTTCCGACACGACCACTGTGCTGTTATTTCTTACCGACAAAAAACTTCAAAAGTATTCCTGTAGCCTTTTTGCTTACATCTTGAGAAAGCGATTGCAAGTTTTTGACCTGAGACAGTAACATTATCCTCCATGCATCAATTTTGACGAAAATGTATACCGCTCGCACCGATACACATTTTAGCTTTCCCGGTCTGATAAAGCGTGTTTGCGAACTATGCTTTTCTGTTTTACATCAAGTTGCATCGGATCCGGTGGAGGATGTCATAAATTTCATTAGATCCTACGAGGAGAAGTATGGCACGAGCCATCCAGTATTTTACCAAGGCTCCTACAGCCAGGCGTTGTCCGACGCTAAACAAGAGCTCAGATTCCTTCTGGTCTATCTGCACAAAGACGAAGCACAGGACGTCGATCAGTGGTGCAGGTAAAATTATCGGATAGAAAGCCCACGCGAAGTTTCCTTTTTTCCAAAGTGAGATCATTAAAAATGTTGTTACCGATCGGTCTTACGTTTTGACAGAAATACTTTGGCGAGCACCGAAGTAACCCGATATATTAACACTCATACCCTGTTCTGGGCATGTAACGTACAATCCGGTGAGGGCTACAAAGTTGCGGAAGCGCTGAAGTCCGGTAGTTACCCCTTCCTCGCTGTTATCGTCCTCAAGGACAATCGAATGACGATAGTCGGTCGGTGAGTTGAAAAAGTGGCGACGCCAAAAGGATCTGCCGGAAGTAATCACCTTCGACGCTGACGATGAAAATTTCTTTCAGAATGGAAGGTATACCATCGCCGTCGGAGCTCATAACGCGATTACAAACGATCATAGAAAACAACGAAATTAGCTTGATCCAAACACGACAAGATAGGTGAGTGCGCTTTGCATCAAGAAGCAAATGATTATTCCATTTTCAATCAGAACCGAACAGCAGAAACGAAAAAAAAACTTGTTTGCGTTTATCTTGAAAAGTTGATGTTCGTTAAAGGCCTTAGGCCACAGTAACGGGTATAAAATCATGTGCAAATTTAACAATTTTTTTCCGTATGAAAAAGTTATTCACTCATAAAATTAATTACACATCTATTTAGTATGAATATCAACATGTTAGATTTTTTTTTAATTTTTTTTTTCGACGTAAAAATTGCCGACTACTAATATTTTCTTTTGTTATCTTTTTTTTAGGCGCTTCGCGGCGTGACATTTAGCATCCACAATTTTTTATCTAGAACAAAAAACAAAAATTCTCGTCAATCTACATTAGAATACCTAGAGAAGCACGTACGGAATTTAAAAAATATTGTTTTATTCAAAAGTTGTAGGTATTCGAACTTAAGAAATGAATTTTCAGTGAAAAATTTCGTTGTAACTGCTCATAAACTGCTCATAAAATGAAAAGTTTTCGATTAATCAGAAATTCCGTACGTACTTCTCTGCGAAATGCAATTAGGAACATAACTTTTAAATTTGAAGTAAATCGAGTGAAAATCGTTGAAGTTATTTGTCACTCCAATTGGAAAAAAGCTGTTTCGAGAAGTTTCGAGTAGTCGGCCATTTTGTACATCGAAAAAAAATATAAATATTTTCTAACCGCTTGATATTCATACTAAATAGATGTGTAATTAATTTTATGAGTGAATCCCTTTTTCATACGAAAAAAATGTTAAATTCGCACATGATTTTATACCCGTTACTGTGGCCCAAGGCCTTTACCCTCCGTGGTTACACGTTCTGGCTGTAACACGCTGGTCACAGCGGGTCGCAACGACTCCAGCTATGTTTCAAACGATTGCCGCGTTGACCGTATCGTTCCAAATGACTCGTGAAAATCCAGGATATTAGTTTGAACATTCTAGAATGTGGCGTTCTCGCTATTATATTTTGATCGAGTTTTGAAATGGCGGAAGAAAATCAATAAGGGGTCAATGGGTTAAAAAAGCCCTTTTTTACTAATAAAAAGGATCATAACTCTTGCAATTTTCAAGTTTTTTTCATAAATTTATAGGGCGGTACTCTTGAGACATGACAGTTTAAGGAAAAAATATTTCCATAATGGAAAATAGTTTAAGGAAAGAAACAGCTCCACGTCCAATCCTAGTACTTACAAAGGGTACACCAAAGCACCGTTAGAAGGCAGGCCTTAGCCGTCAACAACTTATAATAGTAATTTTGGCTCAAAGTTGGGCTTGGGGTTATTTTGACCCCGGGTCACCGCGGAGGGTTAATAAAATCACCGCTGATGGTGGATTTTTCGATCGAAGTGATTTAATCACGAGTATAAGGTACGATTGAACGTGAACTCTTGATTGCAAGGGCCGAACGGAGCGCCGCGCAATCGTTGAGACAACAACAGGACAAGGCGTACGAGGAATCCTTGCGCGCCGATCAAGAGAAAGATCGTAAACGCGAGGAGGAGCGTCGTGCACGCGAGGAACAAGAGGCCAGGGAGAAAGAGGAATTGAACGCTCAGGAAATGGAAATCGAGCGCATCAGAATCGAGAAAGTGATGACTGTGAGAAAAGTACCATCGGAACCTGAATCGGCAAATCCCAATGCCTGTCACTTACAAATTAAACTCGGCGAGCGTACCGTCAAGCGACGATTTCTCATGTCCGACACAATCGAGGTAACTCTCCGATTATTTCGTTCTCTCTATACTTACCTGCACGTAGAGGAAAACTTTAACAGGAGGACCAAAACGGAAATTCCAATTTCTCGAATATCTGACAATACAGTTAATTATTAAGGGGCTATACCAGTGTGAACGGTGAAAATTTGGGCGATTTTCGCGAATTTTTTCGAAGAAAAGTACTCAATTAAAGGTTTCGCAAAATTAAGAATATATTTGGCTATATTTGACCTATATTACATAATTTTTTCATAGGAAAATATTGAGATCCAAGCGACTTATGCGCTGCCTTCGGAGGCGCCAAAAAAAAGTTCCTCCCCTGCTGACATGATTTCGGCCGGTTGAGTAGCTGAAACCGAAAAAAATGTCGTTAAACCCGGAGGTATTTTCTGTACAATGACGTAGGATTTTCGAAAAATATCAAAATCTAACAAAATGGCGTAGTTATGAAAAAAAGTCTGTATTCTTGCCTACAAAATGGTCGTTTTTTCAATACCAAATCGTCAATCTTCATCCAACCAAAAATATCCTACGTCATTGTAGAGTAAGTATATTTGAGAGTACTCAGTTCAAATTTCAAGTCAATCGGATAATTGCTCTTTGAGTTACAATGTCAGCAAATTTGAAAAATCTCATTTCCCGAAAAACGCGTTTAAAGATTTAACTATCGTTTTTGCAAGATAAAATGATTAGAGATACGGCCTTGAAATTTTTACAGCATATTTTTGAAAGTACAAACTGTCGAAAAAGGCAAAAAAAAATCGATTTTTTGAGTCACACGGGTATAGCCCTTAACGAATACAGTTGAAACAATCATGAAAAAAAAAAAACACATCGAAAATTTCGGACTCAATAGGCCCCAGTTCATTTTCTGCAAATTGGAATTTCTTTTCACGCAAATTTGAAATTCTTTTCATGCAAATTTGAAATCTCTTGATTCTACTGCAGATCCAGGAAATATATTTGCGAATTTAACATCTAGGCTACTTATGACGGGAATTGTATCTCTCATCCATCCTTAAATTTTTTTCTCCACTCCGCAAGCAGCATTGTCTGTGCAAATAGCAATTAAGAGTTTGAACGTTCCGCAGGACGTCTACCATTGGATCTTCAGTCAGCCTGACACGCCGGCAAATTTCGAAATAACAACGAGCTTTCCGAAGAGGATTCTTTACCCGACCAATCAAATAGTGAGCCTGTTCAAGGCCGGTCTCACACACAGAGAAGTTCTTCACATAAACGATTTAGACGATTAACCTTGACTTCAACGACGAGCGTACGAAGTCAAGTGTCATTCCCTATGGACCGATGATAAACGTCGACAGAGACAAATATTGAAAAAAATATATATATATGCATATATATATATTTGAAAGTTTGATACATCCTAATATTTTATGTGATGCTTAGTTGATTGAGGGGCTGATTTGAAAAAACGGCAAGAATATCAAATAGTTTGAAAATGATCGGAGATCAAGCTAATTCTAAATTATAACGAGGCTTCTCAATACTTGAAAGAAGAAAAGCTACCAATTTTTTTGTTGAATCGAAACGGTGCGATCTCGCTGTTTTATTTCACTTTGAAGAATATCCCGAGCGTCGAATAGCCAACGAACTCTCGAGCTCGCGTTCCACAGAGAGAATTACAAGAAAAAAACATCGATAATAGTTTGGTGATGATTGAAAAAAATGATAGTGCGGTGAATTGACGTTCTGTTATCTTTAAATTTCATTGAGTTTAAGAGGAAACTTTTTAGTTGACGGATTCGAGAAAAGGATTTGAGGGAGGGCATGGTTCCTAACAATGTGAGCCGGAATTGCTAGTAGTCGAATGCAAGAAAGAGCAACAAATGAACGATCTCGGTTGCGTTTTGGTCATTCGCCTATGATCCGTCACTGAAAGTGGATGGCGGAAGGGATTCTCGACTACAGAAACATCACTCAAGGCCTTTCTTTTTCGCAGTACGGCTAAAAAATTTTTTTGTTGATGAATCGTCACTGCGACTATGTCTCAGTGATTCGCGCAGCTATACTAAGGGTAAAAAAGATTCTCACGTACTTTTGCACACGCATTGCTAACGAATCGTTTGTAAAGAAAACTTTCTATGACTCCCCCGGTCCTTTTGTACAATATTAAATCCGTGAGTGACGAGTAAAGGTTTCAGGAATTGCCGCAGCATTTGCAAAATAACAAAAGCACGGGAGACCGAAGAATATAGCGATCGAAAGTTTCGAGCATTTAGAACGAATATCCCAAGAGCATTACTATCTTTACGAAATACATTAAAATTAAAAGGGTTACCTTAGAAGATAATTCGTGCTGGTCTTTTCAAACTACTGTAAACCCAAACATTTTTCAATTTTCGCCGATTGCAACAACGAGATCATTGAGTTTTTATTTTTAGCTTTCTTCTCTTTGTATTTTTCTTCGCCATGTTTTGCGGTCGATTGTAATGTAAATACTTGAGCACATTGCATATTATTGTATATCACCAAGGGAGCGGATAATTAAGAGTTTCTCGTTTTTCTGATTTGGCATCGAAGGAAGAGTCTGCGAGGGGGCGGGCATTCAGCCCACAATCGTCGAATGTCGGAGAATATACGAATTAGTGCAGAACTCATTTCTATAAGCCACATACCGCGTACTGAATTGATTAGTTCAGTATTTGAAACGGAAAATAGCACATCGCAACTTTGTTATATTGAAAGAATGAAGAATAATCCGGTATGCGTGTTATACGTGAAAAGATCCTCTGGTACTTCTAGTCCTACCAAAGGCGAATGAGTTCGATTAATTTCTAGTAACGTACATCGATCAAGAAAACAAAAATACAATTGCTCCTAGATCGAGTGATTTATCGTATCTTGTAATGAAAAGAAGAAAAAAATGATTTATATGTATCGTAGGTGGATGGTTCACGACTGAAAGGTTTCTCGCTAAGAATGTGATTCGGCGCAGTAATAAATTTATTTCTTGTGTACGAAAATTAAGAATAAAAAAACATTTGTAAATTAAAGTTGAAATCAGCTTGATGCATGCCCAGAACGAAATAATCGAATAATTCCCGTTATTTTTAATAGTGTAGATCAAAGATGCATAGAGATTTGTGCATCTCTTATGTTTCTGTACACATTTCGAGTGGATCCTGGCACGACCGATCGTTGTGCTTTTGTTTCAGTTCGGCCATTGCTAAACTGAAACATACACATTTTGTCCACGTAACGTTTCAACATTGAAAGAAAAATGTTCATTTTTCTAGTTACGATGGTCATACTGTTAACTATTTTTGCATTTAGTTTATCTCGAAGCTCGTAAGTATACGAAACAAGTAAAACAATAAGTATATATTTCGCCATAAAGATGATTATTATTCAATTAATTAATTATTCTATTTTCCTTACTCGATTATTCATTTATTATTATTGAATTTATTTATTAATCAATTTTTCTTATTCCATTACTCATTTATTATTATTCAATTTCATTAATTATTATTCAACGATTATTATTCAATTAAAATATGAGTTCAACGAATTATTTTATCCAACTATTCAATTTTTCGTGATATAAATTATAGTTGTACGTTGCAATCGTGAATGCTTTACTAATTTTCGACAAATAGAAAACGCAATGTTGCTGATCACAGCATTAAAACTGCAAAAAGTTCATTGTCACGTCTAATAACTTAAACAGAGAGATGGTCCCAGTCAAGAAGCTAATTGTTTTTTTTTTATCCAATAAAAGGTCACTTCACATGCTTCGAGCTTTCCAAGACGGAGGAGAATCATCGACAATTCGGCTGCCGGAATTCATGCACAGGACACCTTTGATTCACCACCCTCAACCTGGATCCGAAGGTGACGGGGGATTCGTAATGAGCTTGTCTCAGCATTCCTTCGAGGCACCTGCAGAAGCTACGGAACAACCAAACATTCGCGAAGTCGACGGACACTCGAGGGATGACGGATATCAGTTGGAAAGGAGAATCATCGATCAGAAAATCAGAGATGCGAATCAACTTGGTGAGGAGGCTTATCACGATAATTAGATGATAACGGAATAATAATAAATAAGAAAGGATTAAGATAACAATAGTAAAATAGGTATAATCTATGATTAAAAAAAAATAAAACGAGTCACCCAAGAAGAGAATAACAATTTATTAATAACGAGATAATAATTGATCTACGAATTTTGAGAAAATAAACATTATCCTCGAAATGTACATGTTGTCTATTTTTTATTACTCTTGCCAATTCGCTAAAAAAAATAATGGGCATAATTTTCTCGACATTTAGTTTTAATAATTCAATACCGATGATTCCTGCTCATCTGAGGATTTGTACAATGATATAAATTTGTAAACCAATATGTACGTTTTATGAATCACAGGTCTTTTTATGGAATCTCTGTGGCCTCACGTTCTGCCCGAGGATTCTGGCAATGTGGAAGATGCGAATCAGGCCTTGAATAGAACAGATCCTTCAAAACTAATTAATCAGAATATTAGTCGCACGATATACAACATGATACAATACGAAACGTTCAAAGAGGCGATGGCAGCGATCCAACATCAACAGGAACAGGAGGAAGCGGTGGCGGCGGCAGAAACGAATGTGCAGCCCTTAGATACGGCAGAAAAGTAATAATTGCTTTTTATTGATAATACAGAGCACTCAGCTAGTTTGATTTTCTAGATGCTGTACTAAAACTTTCGTTTGTTTACATGAATCACAGCGACGAGCTGAACGTTTCAAAGGACAAAGAGAACAATTCATCGACGGCTGATCAAAATGTTATACGATGATGATAAACAATGTGAATTTGGAAATGAAATGAATATACGTGTAATATTAAATATCGCACGCAAATAACACAGAAGGTTATAACACAATTAATATTCTTTACTATGAAATGAGACGCAAAGTGTTTCTTCACATTTAAAGCGTTACACCTAACTCGTGGGTCGAAAAAAGAGGAATTTTCGTGATTTTTTTTTGGGGAAACGTGTGCAGGTTTATAAAATGTTTTATTTTACATTAAGGAGTATAGTTTTACATATCTTTTACAATTTTTGTATTGAAAAATATTTATAAATGTGGTAGATACAGTGGTTTGTGTAGACCGCTGTTTGAAAAACGTTCTTCGCGGGGACCACTGCTGTTGGGAAACAAATCATCCGACAAAAAATATGAAACGCATTTAATTTTTGCATGAAATTATTTCGTGCTGAAAAAAAGATTCCTCCGTTTAACCACTAATTTTTGACGTGTAAAAAAAGCTTGTAAAATTTGAAGTTGATAGGTGCAGTGATTTTTGAGATATAGTGGTCACCGTTTTTGCACAGTTAATTTTGAGAAAAATGGTTTTAAAATTCACCGGTTTGTGGAACTTACCTATAAACGCCCATAACTCCCTTAATTTTCGACCGATCCGTGTGAAATTTTCAGAGAATGTTTTCTAAATGTTACGTTTTGAGAATCCAGATAGACATTCGACAACGCATTGGTAACACTACGCCATGCAAGAGCAAGATTCGACTGCAAAGATGAATCTTTTGCAGCCGCATTAACCCTACACCTCATGAATAAATTTTTGTACCTTCAAACTCATAGCTGGGGTTCGAACGAACCACACGCGTTTCTTGATCATAAAACCGGCCCTATGTTGATAAACAGACTTTTCCGTACGTCATTCTCTTTATTTTTTCACAACGAAGAGAATGGTGCTCGGGAAATCTAATTTTATGCAAATTTAGTTAATGAAAAACCCGTTCGAAGGCTGGAAACCGGAAAAAATCAGCAAAAAGCTCGTTTTTTAAATAAAAATTTGTAATTTTTTAACCGCTCAACCGATCTTAAAATATCAAGCGGCGTTTTGAGGGGGATACATCAGACTATTGAAAAAAAATTATTGTCACTTTATTCAGTTAAAAAAGTATATTTATTTGGGATATTGAAAATGACGAAAATCCGAAATTCCAAAATTCTCTTTTAACAGTTTATTTTATTGAAAATTCGTAGAAAAAGGATATTATTTTATGAGTTTTATGATAAATTTGTTAAATTTGTTAAAGTACAGAAGTAGTTAAAAAAAATTCAATCGATTGCCGCACAATCGACTCAGTGTCTTCCGACTCATCCTCTGAACCGCTCCAAGCTTCCTCATGGTCTTCATTTTCTGATGGGATATCGGGTGCTTCAATCCTCTCTCTTTCTAGTAGAGTATCGACAGCCTCCGATACGGAGCGCAAATTATAACGGCGAGCCATTATCTGTACAATTCTTTAAATTATTATTTATTGTAATTTATAAATAATATATTTGTATATTTTCCTCAGATTCCGGAATGATATATACAAAATAATGATTCCAGTATAAAATATAAAATTAACTTACCGTCATGAAAGTAAAACGTTAACTCATGACTGGGGTTCGTACACACCCCACACGTAATTTCAAAGCGCACAGAGTGACCAACGACCAAATGACGCTCTAACCGACCCGACACTACTCTTAGACCTTTGATCTGAATTATGGTTCAGACTAATAGTCGATAATATCGCTGCTTACTTCAGGAGCGTAGTTCAAAGTACGCGTGGGGTGCGTTTGGACCCCGCTCATGAGTTCTAGGGTTAAGGTAGTCCTATCGCTCCACACTAGTCATACCACTGATCACACTTGAGACTTGTATAATTTATATTTGTAACATATGCAAAAAAAATTGTCATAACTAAATTTTCCATGTGTAAACTATTTAATTAATGTTCACATTTAATTAGAAAAATGAAAAATAGTTATTCCAACGATTCGCGCAGTATTTCTGGGTTTGATATTTGGCAATATTGGTTCTATCTCTGTCTCTTTTTACTCAACCAGGCGAGTTTAACCTCCATGCTTTTCAATGTCGATCTGTTTAAACAATGTCAGTTGCCGGAAACATAAAGCATTGTATTCGGGCCACGACTCGTAAAAAGCGTGGAAAATTTGTGTCGGCTAAAAATGAAATATGTGTGGAAATTCGAATGAGTGAGATGAGGTTGGGACTACAGTCAGCTGTTGCCCTACTGTCACGTCTCTTTATCGTAGCAAGTGGTAATAAATCCAATACCGGAAGTTCAAGTTAAACTTCATATTACATTAAAAATAGGTCAATAAGCGTAATTTTTTCTGAGAGCACTGGATTACTACAAGTGTTCAGTATGTAAAACTGATTGTTTTTTAAGAATCTGACGGATTCCCACTAATATATACACTTTTGTAACGACCGGAAGTTGGGTTTTTGTATGTCGTCTTGGAATTCCTTCACAAAAATACGCAATTTTAATATTTCTTTTCTCTGTAATTAGGTCGATAAACGACCCTGAGATTTTACAGAGACGATTATTGATATATTTAGTGAAGCACAATAAAAACATTATGAAAATCCTATGGATTGAAGCCTGGCGATAGGACTACCTTGACCTGTGCTTTAGCAACACATTATTATGTATCCTCGCATGAGTGCTGGTGTCACATCCGGAAGGGATGAGAACATAAGCTTTCGTTTCCTCTGTCTTGCCTACGCCTAGTGCAATAGCACGGAATGAGGGTAAAAAGGGAGATGTGTGAGAGCGGGTTAAGGCTTCGAATGCCTACGCGGTTATGAGATATGTAACGAGTTCGACAGACGTAGCTACTAGTAACAAGGTTCTTTTATTCTTTAATGATGTTTGAAGTTCGGGTTCCTCGGAACATATCTTTAGTAATCGAGGAATGATAGAGAAAAATATAATCGGCTAGCTTCCGTCCGCAGAGTGGCCGTTGCTCGTAGTCGGACGAAAGACTTTCGTTCTCGGGCCAGGTACGCTCGTTGATACAATCGATGATAAAACCGCTCGCAAGGTTTTCAACAGTGTGCGTAATTGCTCAGGTGCTACCCAGCCACTTCGCGTACATGAAAATGTGAACTTGTTTCGAAAAGATGAAGTTAGAAGATTTGACGTGGAGCAAAGATGCGGTATTTGTCACGATGATGAATAAAGGATTTCAAGTTCCTACTAGCTACTACTACGATCCGTCGCAAGGTAAAAATTAGGAGAGGATTCGTCCGTGGGGGAAGGTGCATTTTCCGTGATGCGTTTTCCTTAGGGATTGGTTAATCGGTCGTGAGGATGTAGGGTGACCTACGTGATTGGTCCAGACAACATGGGAGAAGGAACTTCTATTTCCGAGAATTAAGTTGAACGCACGTGCTTTACGTGGATCTAGTTTTACGGCCGCTGAAGTATTTCGACTTGGGTGAGTTTTCCTGGAAGTGTTGTTTCAGTCTCAAGATAAAGGATTTTCGCTTGGTAAAGTCCCTGCCTTGTTATTCTGTTTGAGTGTTCTGGGGACACTTCGGCGCTGCACGTATATTTCATGTATACGTTTAAGACCGGCTACGTTCTCGCGTAGGAAAGAACGCGGCATGCTTGCTTGTTATCGTTAGGTAACATCTCAGCTGTGGTATGCCTAAGTAAAGAAAATGTAAGGATCCGTCGAAGAATGAGAGTGCCGCTATTGCACGTATTGGTCTTAGTGGTTGTTGACGAGTTCCATAGAAAATCGCGTAGGCCCGCGACCGAGCAGGATCTTAACAAGATAGGAGAAAGAGGGGAAAAAATAAATAGTGTGCAATTGCTCGCGAGGTGACACTAGTGTCAATTTACCGTACGAAAATAGAGAATATTAGGTGTACATTTGGAGTACGTTGTGGCGCTCCGTTGCTCGTACAAATGATTATATAGTCGATATTAAAGATTTGCTGCACATTGGATCGACAAATGTCTGGCATATGTGGGCATACACGCTACATTGCGGAAAAAAAATTAATTTAAATAGGTTTTTTTCGTGTCTCACGGCTTGCTACGATCCTATTTGTTTAAAATATATTTTCAAATTTGTTTCAGCCAATTGTTTTAAATATTAAATAAATTCAAATAAAGTAAATAAAAATTCGATTCGAATAAATCTTTATTTGATTGAGATATGCAATGCAAATCCAAGTGTACTATATGCATAGAATATTTCATACATACAAAATCAAATGGGATACTCAATTTAAAGTTCTACCACAATAAATAATAAGATGAAGAACTTAATATCATTGTGATGACAAGAGCGTTTTATAATAACTTAATATCCTTGCGATAATAAGAAAGTCTTGTTAACAAGACTTTCTTATTATCGCAAGGATATTAAGTTATTATTGAGTTAATGATATTAAGTTTTTATCACAAGGACATTAACTTATTGATATAATTCATGTTATATGACAAATAATTATACGAAATTATTTGGTAGGTATAGGTTTAGTAGTAGGCATCGGTACATAGCTATAAGTAGGTAGGTTGTAGGTTCGATTCCATATGCACGCGAAATATTTTCTTAAAAAAAAAAAAAAATATCATTTCAGAAGGCCAAAGAATAGCGAATTATGATACAAAACCATTGTGGTAAAACTTGAAATTGAGAATATTTAATTTTTTTCGAAGTATGAAATATTCTATGCATGTAGAACACTTGGATTTGCAGTGTATATTGTAAGCAAATAAAGATTTATTCGCATCGAATTTTTATCTATTTAATTTGAATATATTTTTTTCATCGTAGATTCCATTGCATGAGGTCTTCGCCCTTATTACATTCTCCACCATATTCCACTATTCATCCCTACCTTACGGCCGCAGCTACTTTCCCCTCTGTATCGAATTCACCATGACATTTTTGCCATGGATATAGGGAAACTGCGAAAAACCTCTACTAATACAGCCGGTCCTAGGTTCGCTTTCCAGTTTCGGAGCTAGTCCCGTTTCGCGAGAAATAAATCACGGGCTACAGTCATAAACACCCTCCCGATGTTCTGGTTCAGAGGGAAGCACGATAACCACTAGACCGGAATACCAGTTTTAATTTGAATATATTTGATATTTAAAAAGAATGGCTGAAACAAATTAAAAAATAGATTTGAAACATATAGGATCGTAGCAGGCCGTGAGCCGCGGAAAAAGCCTATTTGATTTAAGTAGATCCTATTTAAATTAAATCTTTTTGTTTAGCAATGTAGCGTGCCTCCTTGATGCCGACGAGGAAACGTTACAGCATGCTCCAAATATGCCAGACCTTTGTCGATGCAATGTGTAGTGAATCTGCGACGTCTGACACAATCACGTACCTTCTTTTTCCGGCAACGGACCGTCACAGCGTGCTTCCAATGTGCCCTCACCTTGCCCGAAAAACGTATTCCAAATTTTCTGTCGCAGTGCTGCAACAACATGCCTCCTTTGTACCGGCAACGAATCGTCACAGCGGGCTTCCAATGTGCCCTTACCTTGCCGAAACAACGTATTCCTAATTCTCGGTCCCAATACTGCGATAACCTATCTTGTTTGTACGAGCAAAGGAGCGCCACAACGTACTCCAAATGTACCCCCAATATTCTCTATTTTCGTACTGCAAATTAAGGCTAACATTCACGCGAGGATACATAACAGTGTGTTGCTGGAATACGGCTTAATGCGGCTGCAAAAAATGCCTCGTTTCCACCGCAACTTGCTCTCACATGATAGTATTGCCAACGCGCTGCCGAAGAATGTCTATGTGGATAGGAAAGGTAGCAGAAGTTTTTACGATAACGGCTCTCAAATGAACGCCCGGCCACCGTGGTGTTTCACCAATTCACTGCTTATTATTAGAACACGGACAAGCGATGAATAAGTAAATAATTATTTGCACAAGGGGGGAAATTCATATGCAATGAATCCGCAACGTGAGTTATCTATATTTGTTTACTCAAGACGTAGCGCCGTTTTACATCGAGCAATTTGTATCTTCGCGTCGTCCGTCCGAGGCATGATTGTACCAGGGATAATTGCACAGATCGGCGATATGAAAATTAGGTACATTTTTCTCGAATTGAAAGTAGAGAAATGTAAGTACCTACGATATTTGTTTGACCGGCGTTAAAAGAGTTTCTATTGCAAGCCTACAATTTGTATATGTGTACACGTATGAGAATACTTAAAGAGAAATTGTATACAAGCCCTTCATTATGTATAAATTGTATATGTGTACGTCATAATATTTATATTAATACTAACCACAGTCTACTGACTGGGTCGTCTTATTGTAGCTGTGCCGGCTATTTTTTTATTGCCTTGTCAACAAAATAATCATCTTTAAATCTATCTTTACCACGGGTGCTTATCGTAAACACCATCAAGTTAGTGTAATAACCAATTTCAACATTACAATAGGTTGGTGAATTTTAGCCTTCGTAAAATTAATCTTTCGTCGGCTCGTCATAAATTTAGAGATCCGAGAAGTTATTAAGTACCTGACGTACGCTTTATACTTTTTTTATTGCGGTTTTTATTCCCTCCGATACGTGAATTTGACAGTCAAATTTCTTCACGAAAGTACTTTCGGGAACACGTGTGCAGTACCTTGTACCGGTGGGCCATTCAGCAATGGCGGCACTTTGAATAACAATTATAACCTCAATATTTTTCATTAAAAAAAACTCAAACTTGGTAAAACCATTGATGGTGTGTTAAAACCCGATCTCGTCATCCCAATACTGTTAACATAAAAAATATTGAAAATCGATCAGCTTTCTGGGCTCCAAGCTCATGCAGATCCCCTAATATGCTGTCGCGCGCATTTCTTTTACTTATTTTCGTACACAGAATAAAAAAATGGAGGGTAACGGTGATGATATTTTCCTGAATAAACTAAACAATCGATTGAATAACAGTAATCGTATTCAAGTTATCATCCGTAGGTCGAATTATTTTCGAGAAAATGAGTGCTCGATAGAACGGGGAATATCTCTTGTATCGAATTATTTCCTTCATGATCTTTGAAATCGGTTTCCTTGTCTCATAAGTGTACTAGCAAGAAGCAAAAGAAAAACAATGTCTATTTCCGTTTATATTATAGACGAAATTGAGTTTGTTTTCGAAATTAAAACAAAAACCATTTTGTGAAGAATTGGCTTACATTCCGGTTATAAGGCGATATGTAGTTCGGTGAAATATGCATAGAGGTAGGGGGATCAGCAGTAGTTTTTACGATAACACCTCTCGAATAAACGCCCCGACTACGTGACGTTTTATTAATTCACTGCTCATTGTTAGAACACGGACCAGCGACGAAGAAGTGATTACTTGCACAATGGTGAAAATTCATATGCAAAGAATTTGCAACGTGTATATATATATATATATCTACATCTATGTTTCAACTTAAGACGTAGCAAAATTTGACATCGAGCGATTCGATTTTTTGCGCCGATTGTCCGAAACACGATTCTGTAACGGTTGAGGGGGGACTACAGCTACCTAGAGGCCCGAAAAAAATGGTCATACACCGATTTTTTTTTTTTTACATAAAGCTACATGTAGTGAATACCTTTATAAAAATCACCAAAAAATACAGAGAAACAACCAATACATGCCAGCCGGCAAATAGAGAATTTTTTCTTGGAGACGAATAATCATGTCGAGGTTTTTTATCCGTCGAACACTTGTGGTAAAATGTAGACCGTAGAGTATCCTTCATTTTCATCACTGAATTACAATTTCTTCGGATGACGAAGCCGTAATAAACTGCGAGTTCATCGACCAGTTTTCCGGTCAATTTTCCCCAACCATCAAGGCCCGGCGATTTTTTGTGGGCGCGAAATCTTGTACCCATTCGTTTTTGTACGTGACCAACACATTCTTTTTTTTATGACAACAGAAGGACCGTACAGAAAAGCAACCACTAGTCCTTTATACGTTTTTGAGTCACCGTCGCCTATAACTGGTATATTTTACACCGTAACTGGATTGAGACCGTTTGAACATTTCGCAGATTGCGGCCACTTCCATTTCCTGCAGAAACAGTTAGTCCTTTCGTTGAGCCCTCTATTTCTTCCCAGTTATTCGTCTTATTTTTTCGTCCACAGCATTTCGACATAATACTTGTGTGAAAGCAGTCTCCGAGGAACTTACTAAACGATTCACGATCAGATAATAGGTAGTCTGAAAAACTGGTCGATGGAAATCCATTATATCACAGAATTTTGTTGCTCCCAGTAAGCCGATTCCCAACAGTCGCATAGCAAAGATGAATGTTCGATTTATCTAGTAAGTGATTCCTAATTGTAAGTGCTTCCTAATAACTTCATTGTTTGTCAATCTTTTTCCATTAAAAAAAACTCAAACTCGGCAAAACCATTGCGACCTCGTCGTCCGAATACTCTCAGCATTACAATTTTTGAAAATTGACTGCTTTTCTGGACCCCAAGCTCATGCAGACCGCTTAACATGCTGTCGCGCGCATTTCTTTTACTTATTATCGTATACAGAATATAAAAAATGGAGGGTAACGGTGATGATATTTTCGTGAATATACTAAACAATCGATTGAATAATAGTAATCGTATTCAAGTTATCATCAGTAGGTCGAATTATTTTCGAAAAAATGACTGCTCGATAAATCAGGGAATATTTCTTGTATCGATTTTTTTCTTCATGATCTTTGTAATCGGTATTTTCTTGTTCCATAAGTGTACTAGCAGGAAGCAAAAAATAATGATGCCTATTTTGGTTTATATCATAAATGAAATTAAGTTTGTTTTCGGATTTAAAAAAACCATATTTTGAAGAATTGGCTTGCATTCCGGTTATAAGGCGATACGTATTTCGGTAAAATATGCGTAGAGGTAGGAGGGATCAGCAGTAGTTTTTACGATAACGCCTCTCGAATAAACCCCTGGACTACGTGACATTTTACTAATTCACTGCCCATTGTTAGAATACGGACAAGCGACGAAGAAGTGATTATTTAGACGAAGGTGAAAATTCATATGCAAAGAATTTGCAACGTGAGTTATATATATATATATATTCAACTTACGACGCAGGAAATTTTACATCAAGCGATTCGATTTTTCGCGCCGTTCTGCCGAAGCATGATTGTATAACAGTTGAGGGGCTACATCTACCTAGAAGCCCGAAAAAATGCTCAAACTCCGATATTTTTTCTGGGAAACGATTGGTGAAAAAGAAACGGATTTCTTTTTAACACAGAGGTAGACATATTGAGAGCCTTAAAGAAATCACCAAAAAATCCAAAAAAGCAACCAAATTATGCCCGCCGCTAAATGATGAAATTTTTCCTGAAAAGGATTAAATGATTATTCTCCTCCAGGAAAAATTTCATCATTTGGCGGCGGGCCTGTTTTGGTTGTTTTTCTGTATTTTTTGGTGATTCTTTTAAGGCTCTCAATATATGTATCTTCGTGTTAAAAAGAAATCCGTTTCTATTTCGCCAATCGAGTGAATGAGTCGAGGTTCTTTATCCGTCGAACACTTGTGGCAAAATGTAGACCATATAGCATCCTTCATTTTCGTCACTGAATTGCAATTTCTTCGGATATCGGAGCCGTAATAAACTGAAAGTTCATCGATCAGTTTTCAGGTCAATTTTCCTCTACGACCAAGGCCCGACGTTTTTTTTTTTGTAAGCGCGAAGTCTTGTACTCATTCGTTTTTTTACGTGACCAACACATTCTTCTTTGAACGACAACAGAAGGACCATACAGAAAAGCATCCCCTATTCCTTTATACATTTTCGAGTCCCCGTCGCCTATACAATTGGTATATTTTCCACCGTAAGTGGATTCAGATCGTTTGAACATTCCACAGATTGCATGCACTTCCATTTCCTGCAGAAACAGTTAGTTCTTTCGTTGAAACCTCTATTTCTTCCTAATTATTCGCTTTCATTGCCTTATGTTTTCTTCCACAACATTTCGACATAATACTTGTTTGCAAACAGCGTCTGAGGCACTTACTAAATGATTCACGATCAGATCATAGGTAGCCTGAAAAACTGGTCGATGCAAATTCATTATTCCACAGAATTTTTGTTGCTCCCAGTAATTGGATTCCAAAGAGTCGCATAGCGGAGATGAATGTTCGATTTATTTAGTAAGTGCTTTCTAATCGAAAGTGGTTCCTCATAACTTCATTGTTTGTCAATCTTTTTCCATTAAAAAATAACTCAAAGTCAGCAAAACCATTGATTGTGTGTTACATCTCGACCTTGTCATTCAAATAATCTCAGCATAAAAATATTGGACATCGATCGGTTTTCTGGGCCCCAAGCTTAATATGCTTTCCCCTTAATATGCTTTCGCGCACATTTACTTTACTTATTATTGTATACAGAATATAAAAAACGGAGGGTAACGGTGACAATATTTTCGTGAATATACCAAACAATCGATGGAATAACAGTAATCGTATTCAAGTTCTCATCAGTAGGTCGAATTATTTTCGAGAAAATGATTGCTCGAAAGATTGCAGAATATCGCTTGTATCGATTTTTTCTTCATGTTCTTTGCAATCGGTATTCTATTGTTCCATCAGTGTACTAGCAAGAAGCAAAAAAAATAATAATGTCTATTTTTGTTTATATTATAAATGAAATTAAGTTCGTTTTCGAAATTAAAAAAAAAACCATATTTCGAAGGATCGGCTTGCATTCCGGGCAAAAGGCGATATGTATTTCGGTGAAATATGCATAGAGGTAGGAGGGATCAGCAGTAGTTTTTACGATAACGCCTCTCGAATCAACGCCTGGACTACGTGACGTTTTACTAATTCACTGCTCATTGTTGGAACACCGACCCGTGACAAAGAAGTGATTATTTGCACGAAGGTGAAAATTCATATGCAAAGAATTTTTAACGTGAGTTACATATATATATATATATATATATATATATATATATATATATATATATATATAAATTTTGCTACGTTTTAAGTTGAAAAATATATGTGTATATATATATATATATATATATATATACATATATTTTTCAACTTAAAACGTAGCAAAATTTCACATCGAACTATTCGATTTTTCGCGCCGCTCGTCCGAAGCACGATTGTATATCAGTTAAGGGGCTACATCTACCTAGAATTCCGAAAAAATGGTCAAACGCCGATTTTTTTTTCTGGAAAACGAATGGTGGAGAACAAATGGATCTTTTTAAACACAACGGTACACATATTGAGAGCCTTAAGGTAGTTCCTCTGCGAAAATCTCAACCAAAAGTGTACATATCATGTTCATGTTTAAAAGATTGATAATTGGTTTAAATAGTAATAAATAAAATTAAAAACTACGCAATATTGACTCGGTACTAGTAGATAATACGATGGATATCATTTATTGCCGTAAAATATATTTTATATTGTGTTTTTGATCTACCATTGCCACTAAACTTTTTGCCGGGACTGTCCAGGCTTTGCCCCAATTGTTTTTTTTCAGGCTTTGCCAGGCTTTGCACCAAAATTGTGAGGGCGTTTCATGGTTATATCTTGGAAACTAGATGGTGAATCATTCTCATTTTTTTTCACATTATTCGTGATATCTTACTCTAGCTTATCCTCATTTTTTATCAATTTCTTAATTTTAGTTTTGACGGTAAAATTAATGATGCTCTGTTTGCCAATCATAACGCATTTGTTGCGTGTAAACCAAGCCAACTTTAAGTGTAAATATCTCAGGTTTGGGGTGGTCAAACTTATTCAAATTGCACAGATGTTTGGATAATGTATTGAATACCATATATGTCAAATTTCAACCATTTCTTAATTCAACTCTTCTGTGGAGGTACTACCTTAACACAAATCACCAAAAAATGCAGAACGACAACCAAAACATGCACGCCACCAAATGATGAAATTTTTCCTGCAGGGGAATAATCGTGTCGAGGTTCTTTATCTGTCGAACACTTGTGGTAAAATGTAGACCGTAGAGTATCCTTCATTTTCATCACTGAATTACAATTTCTTCGGATGACGAAGCCGTAATAAACTGCGAGTTCATCGACCAGTTTTCCGGTCAATTTTCCCCAACCATCAAGGCCCGGCGATTTTTTGTGGGCGCGCAATCTTGTACCCATTCGTTTTTGTACGTGACCAACACATTCTTTTTTTTATGACAACAGAAGGACCGTACAGAAAAGCAACCACTAGCCCTTTATACGTTTTTGAGTCACCGTCGCCTATAACTGGTATATTTTACACCGTAACTGGATTGAGACCGTTTGAACATTTCGCAGATTGCGGCCACTTCCATTTCCTGCAGAAACAGTTAGTCCTTTCGTTGAGCCCTCTATTTCTTCCCAGTTATTCGTCTTATTTTTTCGTCCACAGCATTTCGACATAATACTTGTGTGAAAGCAGTCTCCGAGGAACTTACTAAACGATTCACGATCAGATCATAGGTAGCCTGAAAAACTGGTCGATGGAAATCCATTATATCACAGAATTTTGTTGCTCCCAGTAATCCGATTCCCAACAGTCGCATAGCAAAGATGAATGTTCGATTTATCTAGTAAGTGATTCCTAATTGTAAGTGCTTCCTAATTACTTCATTGTTTGTCAATCTTTCTCCATAAAAAAAAAACTCAAACTCGGCAAAACCATTGCGACCTCGTCGTCCGAATACTCTCAGCATTACAATTTTTGAAAATTGACTGGTTTTCTGGACCCCAAGCTCATGCAGACCGCTTAACATGCTGTCGCGCGCATTTCTTTAACTTATTATCGTATACAGAATATAAAAATTGGAGGGTAACGGTGATAATATTTTCGTGAATATACTAAACAATCGATTGAATAATAGTAAACGTATTCAAGTTATCATCAGTAGGTCGAATTATTTTCGAAAAAATGACTGCTCGATAAATCAGGGAATATTTCTTGTATCGATTTTTTTCTTCATGATCTTTGTAATCGGTATTCTCTTGTTCCATAAGTGTACTAGCAGGAAGCAAAAAATAATGATGTCTATTTTGGTTTATATCATAAATGAAATTAAGTTTGTTTTCGGATTTAAAAAAACCATATTTTGAAGAATTGGCTTGCATTCCGATTATAAGGCGATACGTATTTCGGTAAAATATGCGTAGAGGTAGGAGGGATCAGCAGTAGTTTTTACGATAACGCCTCTCGAATAAACCCCTGGACTACGTGACATTTTACTAATTCACTGCCCATTGTTAGAATACGGACAAGCGACGAAGGTGAAAATTCATATGCAAAGAATTTTTAACGTGAGTTACATATATATATATATATAAATTTTGCTACGTTTTAAGTTGAAAAACATATGTGTGTGTATATATATATATATATATATATATATATATATATATATATATATATATATATATATATATATATATATATATATACATATATTTTTCAACTTAAAACGTAGCAAAATTTCACATCGAACTATTCGATTTTTCGCGCCGCTCGTCCGAAGCACGATTGTATATCAGTTAAGGGGCTACATCTACCTAGAATTCCGAAAAAATGGTCAAACGCCGATTTTTTTTTCTGGAAAACGAATGGTGGAGAACAAATGGATCTTTTTAAACACAACGGTACACATATTGAGAGCCTTAAGGTAGTTCCTCTGCGAAAATCTCAACCAAAAGTGTACATACCATGTTCATGTTTAAAAGATTGATAATTGGTTTAAATAGTAATAAATAAAATTAAAAACTACGCAATATTGACTCGGTACTAGTAGATAATACGATGGATATCATTTATTGCCGTAAAATATATTTTATATTGTGTTTTTGATCTACCATTGCCACTAAACTTTTTGCCGGGACTGTCCAGGCTTTGCCCCAATTGTTTTTTTTCAGGCTTTGCCAGACTTTGCCAGGCTTTGCACCAAAATTGTGAGGGCTTTTCATGGTTATATCTTGGAAACTAGATGGTGAATCATTCTCATTTTTTTTCACATTATTCGTGATATCTTACTCTAGCTTATCCTCGTTTTTTATCAATTTCTTAATTTTAGTTTTGACGGTAAAATTAATGATGCTCTGTTTGCCAATCATAACGCATTTGTTGCGTGTAAACCAAGCCAACTTTAAGTGTAAATATCTCAGGTTTGGGGTGGTCAAACTTATTCAAATTGCACAGATGTTTGGATAATGTATTGAATACCATATATGTCAAATTTCAACCATTTCTTAATTCAACTCTTCTGTGGAGGTACTACCTTAACACAAATCACCAAAAAATGCAGAACGACAACCAAAACATGCACGCCACCAAATGATGAAATTTTTCCTGCAGGGGAATAATCGTGTCGAGGTTCTTTATCTGTCGAACACTTGTGGTAAAATGTAGTCCATATAGCATCCTTCATTTTCGTCACTGAATTGCAATTCCTTCGGATGGCGAAGCCATATTGAACTGGGAGTTCATCGATCAGTTTTCCGGTCAATTTTCCTCTACCACCAAGACCTGGTTTTTTTTTGTAAGCGCGAAGTCTTGTGCCCATTCGTTTTTGTACGTGACCAACACATTCTTTTTTTTATGACAACAAAGGGACCGTACAGAAAAGCATCCACTATTCCTTTATACGTTTTCGAGTCACCGTCGCCTATATAATTGGTATATTTTACACCATACCTGGATTCAGATCGTTGGAACATTTCACCGATTGCATCCACTTCCATTTCCTGCAGAAACAGTTAGTCCTTTCGTTCTTCCACAGCATTTCGACATAATACTTGTTTGCAAACCGTATCCGAGGAACTTGCTAAACGATTCACGATCAGATGACGATTTGAATTTAAAACACGTGCGAAATTATACCGCGGAAAGTTGACAGCTTTCCATACGAAATTATAGTTAAGGGGGAGTCACTGCAAGAACTTGCACAGTAGCTTTCGCAGTTTCCCCAAGCAAAATTCAAAAAAAAATTTTGTTCCTTATAATTCTTGACAGTACATATATTCGAAAATATGTCGCGCAACATTTTCATTCAAAAGTCCGAAAATTGACGGAATTATAGTCACTTTAGTGAGGACAGGTAGCGCGACCGGTTAGTGCCCCCAGTACCTACAGGTGTGGCATCGTTCACAATTGATGAAGTGCAGGCTCTTATTATTTTGTGAAATACAATGGAGATAAAGATCCGTCATATCACCCACGACTAGATACTGTGATGTAAGTATCAATGTTCGAGAAAAAACATTATTGTATATCAAGGAAAACGGAACGAAAACTTTAAAGGCGTTTTTCTTTAGACTACTTTGTTCGAACTTGTCGCAGCGAATACTCAAAAACTTATAAACCGATTTTCAGTTTTTTGTTTGTCATTTGTGTAATCGTAGTGACTAAGGCTGTACATAACTCATTTTTTAAATTTTGATAACGAATATTTTTGAAGACTGTTTGAATACCAAAAAGGGTCTTGAAAATAGAAAAAATGCCCAAACCGTCGGCATTTTGTGAAATAACCAGAATTGAAAAACGGCTACGCATAACAATAGCTACATTTGTATGGATATCAATAAATTATTGACTTTTTATTTACAGATAACCTTCTATAAAGATAACAATGGGACAATGAAGAGAATTTTTTTTATCATCAAACCAAGGTATTCATCTTGGTTCACGTTAATGATCTGTCCATCAAAATTTGTATAAACCCAGATGAATAATAGTTATGTCTATATTATTGGTTTTTTTTTCCTTAGGTACACGCTTGTCGCGTTTGTTACCTATTCTTTCCCATCATTATGACCATTATTTCCTCTACTGTTTTTTACTCCTTCTTCTCCATCTTTCCCCTGTTCCCCCCTCTTGCGGCCGCAGCCGACTTCCCCCTCTGTATCATATTCATCATGACATTTCTGTCATGGGTATAGGGAAACTGCGGAAAACCTATACCAATACAGCCGGTCATCGAGTTCGCCCCCCAGTCGTGGAACTAGTCTTATTTCGCCGCGAAATGCCGAAGAAAAACATTTCACGACGAAATGTACGCGACTGGGATTCGAACCCGCGACCTCCCGGTCCGCTGGTTTAGTGGCGAGCACGCTAACCACTAGACCATCGCACCGGTTGTTATGTCTATAAAAAAATTGCAATTATTGACGTTAAAGCACCCGTTACGTAACGGAATGGAGGAGGGGGTTCCGGCTAGGCGTTACGGTCCTGTTACGTGGGGCCGGCCTCACGGGGGGCGGGTGGGCACCCTGCCCTGAACGCGCTGGGTGCTAGGATCTAGGGGAAAGATGGTTTTTATATTGAAACGCATGCCCCTGCGACCGTTTGTGAAAAACGCTGGAACGACGTAGCCGCGTAGCGGTGAGATGGTGGAACTAGTAGGACCGCCACATACCTTTCGCATTTATGAAGAGAGTGTGAGTGAAAAAGAGGAATTTTCGTTATTTTTTTTTGGGAAAACGTGTGCAGGTTTATAAAATGTTTTATTTGAAATTAAGGAGTATGGTTTTAAGTATCTCTTACAATTTTTGTATTGAAGAATATTTATAAATGAGTAGATACAATGGTTTGTGTGAACCACTGTTTGATAAACGTCCTTCGCGGTGACCACTGCTGCGCGGAAACAAATCATCCGACCAAAAAATGAAACACATTTAGTTTTTGCATGAAATCATCTCGTGCTTAAACACAGGATTTCATGAAATATTGATTTTTGGAAAAAAATAGCTGCATGAAACAAACTATGCATTGAAAAAAGATTCCTGCGTTTAAAACTTGAAGTTGATAGGTGCAGTGATATTTGAGATATCGTGGTCACCGATGTTGCACAATTGATATTGAGAAAAACGGTTTTTGAATTCGCCGGTTCGTGAAACCTACCTATGAACGCCCATAGCTTCCTCAATTTTGAACCGATCGACGTGAAATTTTTAGAGAATTTTTTCTAAATGTTACATTTTGAGAATCCAGATAGACATTATTCGACAACGCATTGGCAACACTACGCCATGCGGGAGCAAGTTTCGACGGCAAAGATGGACAATGATGGAAAATGATTACTTGATCGATCGGGGAATATCCCTTGTATAGAATTTTTTTCTTTATGATATTTGAAATCGGTATTTCTTTGTCCCATTAGTGTACTAGCGAGAAGAAAAAAAAACAATGTCAATTTTCGTTTATATTCTAGACGAAATTAAGTACGTTTTCGAAATCAAAACAAAAACCATTTTTTTAGGAATTAGCTTACATTCTGGTTACCAGGCGGTATGTAGTTCGGTGAAATATGCATGGAGGTAGGAGGGATAAGCAGTAGTTTCTACGATAACACCTCTCGAATAAACGCCCCGACTAGGTGACGTTTTATTAATTCACTGCTCATTGTTAGAACACGGACCAGCGACGAAGAAGTGATTACTTGCACGAAGGTGAAAATTCATATGCGAAGAATTTGCAACGTGTATATATATATATATATATATATATATATATATATATATCTACCTCTATGTTTCAACTTAAGACGTAACAAAATTTGACATCGAGCGATTCGATTTTTTGCGCCGATTGTCCGAAACACGATTCTGTAACGGTTGAGGGGGGAATACAGCTACCTAGAGGCCCGAAAAAAATGGTCATACACCGATTTTTTTTTTACATAAAGCTACATGTAGTGAATACCTTTATAAAAATCACCAAAAAATACAGAGAAACAACCAATACATGCCAGCCGGCAAGTAGAGAATTTTTTCTTGGAGACGAATAATCATGTCGAGGTTTTTTATCCGTCGAACACTTGTGGTAAAATGTAGACCGTAGAGTATCCTTCATTTTTCATCACTGAATTACAATTTCATCGGATGACGAAGCCGTAATAAAATGTGAGTTCATCGACCAGTTTTCCGGTCAATTTTCCCCAACCATCAAGGCCCGGCGATTTTTTGTGGGCGCGAAATCTTGTACCCATTCGTTTTTGTACGTGACCAACACATTCTTTTTTTTATGACAACAGAAGGACCGTACAGAAAAGCAACCACTAGTCCTTTATACGTTTTTGAGTCACCGTCGCCTATAACTGGTATATATTACACCGTAACTGGATTGAGATCGTTTGAACATTTCGCAGATTGCGGCCACTTCCATTTCCTGCAGAAACAGTTAGTCCTTTCGTTGAGCCCTCTATTTCTTCCCAGTTATTCGTCTTATTTTTTCGTCCACAGCATTTCGACATAATACTTGTGTGAAAGCAGTCTCCGAGGAACTTACTAAACGATTCACGATCAGATCATAGGTAGCCTGAAAAACTGGTCGATGGAAATCCATTATATCACAGAATTTTGTTGCTCCCAGTAATCCGATTCCCAACAGTCGCATAGCAAAGATGAATGTTCGATTTATCTAGTAAGTGATTCCTAATTGTAAGTGCTTCCTAATTACTTCATTGTTTGTCAATCTTTCTCCATAAAAAAAAACTCAAACTCGGCAAAACCATTGCGACCTCGTCGTCCGAATACTCTCAGCATTACAATTTTTGAAAATTGACTGGTTTTCTGGACCCCAAGCTCATGCAGACCGCTTAACATGCTGTCGCGCGCATTTCTTTAACTTATTATCGTATACAGAATATAAAAAATGGAGGGTAACGGTGATAATATTTTCGTGAATATACTAAACAATCGATTGAATAATAGTAAACGTATTCAAGTTATCATCAGTAGGTCGAATTATTTTCGAAAAAATGACTGCTCGATAAATCAGGGAATATTTCTTGTATCGATTTTTTTCTTCATGATCTTTGTAATCGGTATTCTCTTGTTCCATAAGTGTACTAGCAGGAAGCAAAAAATAATGATGTCTATTTTGGTTTATATCATAAATGAAATTAAGTTTGTTTTCGGATTTAAAAAAACCATATTTTGAAGAATTGGCTTGCATTCCGGTTATAAGGCGATACGTATTTCGGTAAAATATGCGTAGAGGTAGGAGGGATCAGCAGTAGTTTTTACGATAACGCCTCTCGAATAAACCCCTGGACTACGTGACATTTTACTAATTCACTGCCCATTGTTAGAATACGGACAAGCGACGAAGGTGAAAATTCATATGCAAAGAATTTGCAACGTGAGTTATATATAATATATATATATATATATATATATATATATATATTCAACTTACGACGCAGGAAATTTTACATCAAGCGATTCGATTTTTCGCGCCGGTCTGCCGAAGCATGATTGTATAACAGTTGAGGGGCTACATCTACCTAGAAGCCCGAAAAAATGCTCAAACTCCGATATTTTTTCTGGGAAGCGATTGGTGAAAAAGAAACGGATTTCTTTTTAACACAGAGGTAGACATATTGAGAGCCTTAAAGAAATCACCAAAAAATACAAAAAAGCAACCAAATTATGCCCGCCGCTAAATGATGAAATTTTTCCTGAAAAGGATTAAATGATTATTCTCCTCCAGGAAAAATTTCATCATTTGGCGGCGGGCCTGTTTTGGTTGTTTTTCTGTATTTTTTGGTGATTCTTTTAAGGCTCTCAATATATGTATCTTCGTGTTAAAAAGAAATCCGATTCTATTTCGCCAATCGAGTGAATGAGTCGAGGTTCTTTATCCGTCGAACACTTGTGGCAAAATGTAGACCATATAGCATCCTTCATTTTCGTCACTGAATTGCAATTTCTTCGGATATCGGAGCCGTAATAAACTGAGAGTTCATCGATCAGTTTTCAGGTCAATTTTCCTCTACGACCAAGGCCCGACGTTTTTTTTTTGTAAGCGCGAAGTCTTGTACTCATTCGTTTTTTTACGTGACCAACACATTCTTCTTTGAATGACAACAAAAGGACCATACAGAAAAGCATCCCCTATGCCTTTATACATTTTCGAGTCCCCGTCGCCTATACAATTGGTATATTTTCCACCGTAAGTGGATTCAGATCGTTTGAACATTCCACAGATTGCATGCACTTCCATTTCCTGCAGAAACAGTTAGTTCTTTCGTTGAAACCTCTATTTCTTCCTAATTATTCGCTTTCATTGCCTTATGTTTTCTTTCACAACATTTCGACATAATACTTGTTTGCAAACAGCGTCTGAGGCACTTACTAAATGATTCACGATCAGATCATAGGTAGCCTGAAAAACTGGTCGATGCAAATTCATTATTCCACAGAATTTTTGTTGCTCCCAGTAATTGGATTCCAAAGAGTCGCATAGCGGAGATGAATGTTCGATTTATTTAGTAAGTGCTTTCTAATCGAAAGTGGTTCCTCATAACTTCATTGTTTGTTAATCTTTTTCCATTAAAAAATAACTCAAACTCAGCAAAACCATTGATTGTGTGTTACATCTCGATCTTGTCATTCAAATAATCTCAGCATAAAAATATTGAACATCGATCGGTTTTCTGGGCCCCAAGATTAATATGCTTTCCCCTTAATATGCTTTCGCGCACATTTACTTTACTTATTATTGTATACAGAATATAAAAAACGGAGGGTAACGGTGATGATATTTTCGTGAATATACCAAACAATCGATGGAATAACAGTAATCGTATTCAAGTTGCTCAAAATGATTGCTCGAAAGATTGCAGAATATCTCTTGTATCGATTTTTTCTTCATGTTCTTTGCAATCGGTATTCTATTGTTCCATCAGTGTACTAGCAAGAAGCAAAAAAAATAATAATGTCTATTTTTGTTTATATTATAAATGAAATTAAGTTCGTTTTCGAAATAAAAAAAAAATCATATTTCGAAGGATCGGCTTGCATTCGGGTCACAAGGCGATATGTATTTCGGTGAAATATGCATAGAGGTAGGAGGGATCAGCAGTAGTTTTTACGATAACGCCTCTCGAATCAACGCCTGGACTACGTGACGTTTTACTAATTCACTGCTCATTGTTGGAACACCGACCCGTGACAAAGAAGTGATTATTTGCACGAAGGTGAAAATTCATATGCAAAGAATTTGTAACGTGAGTTACATATAAATATATATATATATATATATATATATATATATATATATATATATATATATATATATATATATATATATATATATATATATATATATATATATATATATATATATATATTTAAACTTAAAACGTAGCAAAATTTCACATCGAACTATTCGATTTTTCGCGCCGCTCGTCCGAAGCACGATTGTATATCAGTTAAGGGGCTACATCTACCTAGAATTCCGAAAAAATGGTCAAACGCCGTTTTTTTTTCTGGAAAACGATTGGTGGAGAACAAATGGATCTTTTTAAACACAACGGTACACATATTGAGAGCCTTAACACAAATCACCAAAAAATGCAGAACGACAACCAAAACATGCACGCCACCAAATGATGAAATTTTTCCTGCAGGGGAATAATCGTGTCGAGGTTCTTTATCTGTCGAACACTTGTGGTAAAATGTAGACCATATAGCATCCTTCATTTTCGTCACTGAATTGCAATTCCTTCGGATGGCGAAGCCATATTAAACTGGGAGTTCATCGATCAGTTTTCCGGTCAATTTTCCTCTACCACCAAGACCTGGTTTTTTTTGTAAGCGCGAAGTCTTGTGCCCATTCGTTTTTGTACGTGACCAACACATTCTTTTTTTTATGACAACAGAGGGACCGTACAGAAAAGTATCCACTATTCCTTTATACGTTTTCGAGTCACCGTCGCCTATATAATTGGTATATTTTACACCATACCTGGATTCAGATCGTTGGAACATTTCACCGATTGCATCCACTTCCATTTCTTGCAGAAACAGTTAGTCCTTTCGTTCTTCCACAGCATTTCGACATAATACTTGTTTGCAAACCGTATCCGAGGAACTTGCTAAACGATTCACGATCAGATGACGATTTGAATTTAAAACACGTGCGAAATTATACCGCGGAAAGTTGACAGCTTTCCATACGAAATTATAGTTAAGGGGGAGTCACTGCAAGAACTTGCACAGTAGCTTTCGCAGTTTCCCCAAGCAAAATTCAAAAAAAAAATTTTGTTCCTTATAATTCTTGACAGTACATATATTCAAAAATATGTCGCGCAACATTTTCATTCAAAAGTCCGAAAATTGACGGAATTATAGTCACTTTAGTGAGGACAGGTAGCGCGACCGGTTAGTGCCCCCGTACCTACAGGTGTGGCATCGTTCACAATTGATGAAGTGCAGGCTCTTATTATTTTGTGAAATACAATGGAGATAAAGATCCGTCATATCACCCACGACTAGATACTGTGATGTAAGTATCAATGTTCGAGAAAAAACATTACTGTATATCAAGGAAAACGGAACGAAAACTTTGAAGGCGTTTTTCTTGAGACTACTTTGTTCGAACTTGTCGCAGCGAATACTCAAAAACTTATAAACCGATTTTCAGTTTTTTGTTTGTCATTTGTGTCATCGTAGTGACTAAGGCTGTACATAACTCATTTTTTAAATTTTGATAACGAATATTTTTGAAGACTGTTTGAATACCAAAAAGGGTCTTGAAAATAGAAAAAATGCCCAAACCGTCGGCATTTTGTGAAATAACCAGAATTGAAAAACGGCTACGCATAACAATAGCTACATTTGTATAAATATCAATAAATTATTGACTTTTTATTTACAGATAACCTTCTATAAAGATAACGATGGGACAATGAAGAGAATTTTTTTTATCATCAAACCAAGGTATTCATCTTGGTTCACGTTAATGATTTGTCCATCAAAATTTGTATAAACCCAGATGAATAATAGTTATGTCTATAAAAAAATTGCAATTATTGACGTTAAAGCACCCGTTACGTAACGGAATGGAGGAGGGGGTTCCGGCTAGGCGTTACGGTCCTGTTACGTGGGGCCGGCCTCACGGGGGGCGGGTGGGCACCCTGCCCTGAACGCGCTGGGTGCTAGGATCTAGGGGAAAGACGGTTTTTATATTGGAACGCATGCCCCTGCGACCGTTTGTGAAAAACGCTGGAACGACGTAGCCGCGTAGCGGTGTGATGGTGGAACTAGTAGGACCGCCACATACCTTTCGCATTTATGAAGAGAGTGTGAGTGAAAAAGAGGAATTTTCGTTATTTTTTTTGGGAAAACGTGTGCAGGTTTATAAAATGTTTTATTTGATATTAAGGAGTATGGTTTTAAGTATCTTTTACAATTTTTGTATTGAAGAATATTTATAAATGAGTAGATACAATGGTTTGTGTGAACCACTGTTTGAAAAACGTCCTTCGCGGTGACCACTGCTGCGCGGAAACAAATCATCCGACCAAAAAATGAAACACATTTAGTTTTTGCATGAAATCATCTCGTGCTTGAACACTGGATTTCATGAAATATTGATTTTTGGAAAAAAATAGCTGCATGAAACAAACTATGCATTGAAAAAAGAATCCTGCCTTTAAAACTTGAAGTTGATAGGTGCAGTGATATTTGAGATATCGTGGTCACCGATGTTGCACAATTAATATTGAGAAAAACGGTTTTTGAATTCGCCGGTTCGTGAAACCTATCTATGAACGCTCATAGCTTCCTCAATTTTGAACCGATCGACGTGAAATTTTTACAGAATTTTTTCTAAATGTTACATTTTTAGAATCCAGATAGACATTATTCGACAACGCATTGGCAACACTACGCCATGCGAGAGCAAGTTTCGACGGCAAAGATGGACAATGATGGAAAATGATTACTCGATCGATCGGGGAATATCTCTTGTATAGAATTTTTTTCTTCATGATATTTGAAATCGGTATTTCTTTGTCCCATAAGTGTACTAGCGAGAAGAAAAAAAACAATGTCAATTTTCGTCTATATTCTAGACGAAATTAAGTACGTTTTCGAAATCAAAACAAAAACCATTTTTTTAGGAATTAGCTTACATTCTGGTTACCAGGCGGTATGTAGTTCGGTGAAATATGCATGGAGGTAGGAGGGATAAGCAGTAGTTTCTACGACAACGCCTCTCGAATGAACGCCCGGACTACGTGACGTTTTACTAATTCACTGCTCATTGTTAGAACACGGGCCAACGACAAAGAAGTGATTATTTGCACCAAGGTGAAAATTCATTTGCAAAGAATTTGCAACGTGAATTTTATATATATATATATATATATATATATAAATATGTTTCAACTTAACTCGTAGCAAAATTTCACATCGAGCAATTCGATTTTTTTGCGCCGTTCGTCCAAAACATGATTGGATAACCGTTAAGGGGGGCGCATCTACACAGAGGCTCGAAAAAAATAGTCATACTCCGATTTTTTTTACACAACGCTACATATCGTGAATGCCTTAAAAAAAATCACCAAAAAATACAGAAAAACAACCAAAACGTGCCAGCCGGCAAATGATGAAATTTTTCCTGGAGGGGAATAATCATGTCGAGGTTCTTTATCCGTCGAACACTTGTGGTAAAATGTAGACCATAGAGACTCCTTCATTTTTGCCACTGAATTGCAATTTCTTCGGATGGCGAAGCTGTAACAAACTGTAAGTTCATCGATCAATTTTCCGGTCAATTTTCGCCTATCATCAAGGCCCGCCGTTTTTCTTTTGTAAGCGCGAAGTCTTATATCCATGCGTTTTTGTACGTGACCAACACATTCCTTTTTTTATGACAACAGAAGGACCGTACAGAAAAGCAACCACTATTCCTCTATACGTTTAATTGGTATATTTTACACCGTAACTGGATTCAGATCGTTTGAACATTTTACAGATTGCGTCCACTTCCATTTCCTGCAGAAACAGTTAGTCCTTTCGTTGAGCCCTCTATTTCTTCCCAGTTATTCGTCTTATTTTTTCCTCTACAGCATTTCGACATAATACTTGTTAGCAAACAGTGTCCGAGGAACTTACCAAACGATTCACGATCAAATCATGCGTAGCCTGAAAAACTGGTCGATGGAAATCCATTGTTCCACAGTATTTTGAAGCTCCCAGCAATCCGATTCCCAACAGTCGCATAGCAAAGATGGATGTTCGATTCATCTAGTAAGGGCTTCCTAATCGTAAATGCTTCCTGATAATTTCATTGTTTGTCAATCTTTTTCCATAAAAAAAACTCGAACCCAGCAACACCAATGCGACCTTGTCGTCCCAATACTTTCAGCATAAAAAATATCGAAAATCGACCGGTTTTCTGGGCCCCAAGCTCATGCAGACCGCTTAACATGCTTTCGCGCACATTTCTTTTACTTAAAATCGTATACAGAATATTAAAAATGGAGGGTAACAGTGATGACATTTTCGTGAATATACTAAACAATCGATTGAATAACAGCAATCGTATTAAAGTTATCATCACTGGGTCGAATTATTTTCGAGAAAATGATTGCTAGATAGATCGGGGAATATTTCTTGTATCGATGTTTTTTCTTCATGATCTTTGCAATCGGTATTCCCTTGTCCCATAACTTTGCTAGCATGAAGCAAAAAAAAATAATGATGTCTATTTTGCTTTATATTATAAATGCAATTAAGTTCGTTTTCGGATTAAAAAAAAACCATATTTTGAAGAATTGGCTTGCATTCCGGTTACAAGGCGATATGTATTTCGGTGAAATATATATAGAGGAAAGAGGGATCATTCGTTTTTAGGATAACGCCTCTCGAATAAACGCCTGGACTACGCGACGTTTTACTAATTTACTGCCCATTGTTAGAACACGAACAAGAAACGAAGAAGTAATTATTTGCACGAAGGTGAACATTCATATGCAAAAAATTTGCAACGTGGGTTATATATATATATATATATATATATATATATATATATATATATATATATATATATATATAGCCCGAGTTGCAAATTCTGAGTTGAATATATATATATAATGTATATTCAACTTAAGACGTAGCAAAATTCACGTCGACCGATACGATTTTTCGCGCCGTTCGTCCGAAGCGCGATTATATAACAGTGAAGGGGCTACATCTACTTAGATGCCCGACAAAAATGGTTAAACTCCGATTTTTTTTCTGGGAAACGATTGGTGAGAAAGAAACGGATTTCTTTTAACCCAAAGGTACACACATTGAGAGCCTTAAAAAACAAAAAAAATACAGAGAAACAACCAAAATATGCCCACCGCCAAATGATGAAAGTTTTCCTGGAGGGCATTAAATGATTATTCTCGTCCAGGAAAAATTTCATCATTTGGCGGCGTGTGTGTTTTAGTTGTTTTTCTGTATTTTTTGGTGGTTCTTTCAAGGCTCTCAATATATGTACCTTTGTGTTTAAAAGAAATCCGTTTCTTTTTCACCAATCGAGTGAATGAGTCGAGGTTCTCTATCCGTCGAACACTTGTAGCAAAATGTAGACCATATAGCATCCTTCATTTTCATCACTGAATTGCAATTTCTTCGGATAGCGAAGCCGTAATAAACTGGGAGTTCATCGATCAGTTTTTCGGTCAATGTTCCTCTACCACCAAGGTCCGGCGTTTTTTTTTTGTAAGCGCGAAATCTTGTACCCATTCGTTTCCGTAGGTGACCAACACTTTCTTCTTTTAATGACAACAGATGAACCGTACAGAAAAGCATCTACCATTCCTTTATACGTTTTAGAGTCCCCGTCGCCTATACAATTGGTATATTTTCCACCGTAAGTGGATTCAGATCGTTTGAACATTTCATAAATTGCATCCACTTCCATTTCCTTCAGAAACAGTGAGTCCTTTCATTAAACCCTCTATTTCTTCGCAATTATTCGTTTTTATTGCCTTATTTTTTCTTCCACAACATTTCGCCATAATACTTGTTTTCAAACAGCGTCCAAGGCACTCACTAAACAGGCCAAAGGTTTGCCTGAGGGAGGAATGTAGACACACTATGAGCGGAAAACAAACAAAATGGAAAAAAATTAAATTAGTCAGGGAAGAAACGGGAGATTTGCAAATATGGCAAAAAAGTCAGAAACGCGGATACGGAAGGAGTAGAGCTGGCAATAGAGCGGGTTAGAAAAATAAAAATTGACCAGGAAATACAGGATGATTAAAGAAAAATAGAGAAGTCAATGTATTGCAGCGGGTACGAAGACAGGAAGGAGATCTTAGGAATAAAATATTATTTTAAGGATTCGGAAATAAAAGGAGAAACAAAGGAAATGTGAGCAAGAATGAGATGTGGAAATGTTGGGAGGGAAGAAAACAAGAAGTAACAGATACAAACGCACGGTATATCGGATACAAGTGGTCCACAGATGTGAATGTGAAAAAATAAAGTGAAAAAACGTAAGAAATAATGTAAAAGAATAAAGTGAAGAATGTAATGTAAAAAGTAATGTGAAAAAATAAAATTAAAGTGTGGACCCTGGTCCACATATGTGAATGTGAAAAAATAAAGGAAGCAATTCAAAAACATGGTAGTTGATCTGACGGTATGGGCGAATGACAATGTAGGGGATAACTTAAAAGCGAAAATAGAGCGCGCATTGAGGGGAGGGCCGGTTCAAGAACTGTGGCGGTATGGGAGAATGACTGAGCGAGTGGAGCAAAAAATCTACGCATGAAAAAGAAATTATATTGTTAAAACCCGGAAGGGTATATCTGGGAAATACAACTACTCCTACTAATAATAACTTCATTGCATTTCAATATTTTCCCAATTCAAAAACTCTAATTTGGTAAAACCATGTATTTATTTTATGTAAAAACCCAGCCTTGTCTCCCCGATACTGTCATCAGATAAAACTATTAAAAATTGACCCATTTTTTGGGCCCCAAGCTCATGCAGACCCACCAAGATGCCTTCAGGCGTATATCTTTTACTTATTATCGTGTATAGAATATTTAAAATATATGGTAACGGTGATGCAATTTTTCCACATATACTAAACAATCGATTGCAATACAGTAATCATATTCAAATTATCATCGTTGGTGCAATTATTTTCGAAAATATAAATATGCAGTGATATTGCTTTCTTTTTTTCATGATCTTTGAATCGTCCATCGTCCCATCTCTGTCATAGCAATAAGTAAAAAAGGAGAATGATGTCTATCTTTGTTTACATTATAAATGAAATTACGTTCATTTCCGAGATCACGAAAAAACCATATTTCGAAGGATTCGCTTATATTCCGATTATGAGGCGACAATGCAGTTGGGTGAAATATGCATAGAGGTAGAAGCGATAGTAGTTTTTACGATAACTCCTTTCGAAGAAATACCTGGACTACGTGAGATTTTACCAATTCGCTGTTCATTGTTAGAACTTGGACTAGCGATGGAAAAGTGAATAATTATTTGCACAAAGGTGGAAATTCATCTGCGATGCTTCGTGACGCATGTACATTTGCCTATATAAATCTGAGCAGAGTTACAAATTCACACATTATTTTTTTTCCTGTCTCGTACTGCCAACGTCGATAGCCTCCAAGCACAGCAAGTTCATCCGAAGCACGATCTTACGGGAGTTACGCGGATATAACTATAAACGAATTAATAAGGTAACATTCTTCTCAAATCAAAATTTGGCGAATATAATTACCCAGATAATCGTTTTATCATAAATTAAAAGTTTCCATTAAAAAATAGTAAGTTATATATAAATATACTTATATAAACTTATACTAATCGCCGTTTACTGGCTGGACAATCTCAATGCACCTATGTCAACTATACTTTTATTATTTTGCCAACGAGGTATTTATCTTTATATCTATCTTTACCACGGGGGTTTGTTGTGAACATCATACAGTTTTCCCTCAGTGTACATGACCAATTTCACTGTCCAATCAATTCAGCTGAGTGGATTTACTATTTTGTTAAATAAAGTTTTCAAATGAATCGTCATAAACTCAGCGAACCAAGCAGTTATCACGTACTCAAAGTACATTTCGTCCCTTTGTTATTGCGGTTTTCGTTCGCTCTGGTACATCAATTTGACAATGGAATTTCTTGACAAAAATGCTTTTAGGCGTACGCTTGCAGGCCCACTGTACATTTCGAATACCGGCTGCCATGAAAATCATTTTGTTATTCGTGTTCTTCGCAATTGGCGGTAAGTACATTGAAAATGAATCGCAAGAGGTTACAGTGGAAATCTTTTTGGACAAGTATTATAACTTTCTGCATAAAAGACCATTCGCAAAGCCAATACAAGGAGCTTCAAAACGTAAACATCAATAACAAATTAGTTAACGATAAAATAATAGGGGCTCCCAACTATTGAATGATTAGTTCTCACAATTGATACCTATAACGTAATGTAACTATAAAACTGGAGACACCTTCGCATACGTTATTTTGATCGTTTGACGTTAGCGACGACGTCCGTTAGTATTTTTGTAAATGCAAACATTAGGACCGCCAAGAAAATTGTCAATGATTGTGTATCAGCACAACGCTTGTTTACAATCTCATCGCGTTCCTCAAATGCATGCCCTGTAGGGTCTTCAATATTTGCTTTGTTGTTTCCCGGAGTGCATGTATTTTTAATGGAAATCGTACTGGCAATCATTCTAATTGGAATAGATTTTTTCGCTATTGAATGTTAGGAGAGTCGTGTTCGTGTGAAGCAATTGTCGGAACATTTTTCTTCTCACTTCGATGCTTCTGTAATGAAGATCTCACTTGGCGATTTTAAGAAAAAGAATATTAATTTTATCTCGAAAATAAAAGTTTGCATTTATCGCATTTGGCGTATAGGTACATATTCCGTATAATTAGTTAGAAATCCACCAGTTTTCGATTCATCGTGGCGACATGAATCAGTCATAGTCAATTTGCTTCGAAAACAATCATATCGCTGCTCAAAACACAGACCAACTAATAAGCACATGATAAATAGCAACAAATTATCCTCATACGTATTGTCGTAGTAACCATGGGTGGCCGGCTAAAACGTGCCGCTGGTGGGAGAGCAATAACAATTGACCAGGCACCGTATTTCGTATTCTTAAAACGGGACGGACATCATATATGCGGTGGAGCACTCATAAGCACTCGGCATGTTCTTACCGCAGCGGGCTGTGTTGTGGATGAATCACTCGAATACTTTTATACCACAAGGGTGGTAAGCGGTGTGGATACATCAGATGACACAGATGTCGGAAGTGAGATAGCAAAGATTTCCCCACACGGAGACTACCTAAAGAAAATATGGTGGTGCAACATAGCTGTTATCACGGTACGAGAACGAAAAATATTTATTCCAGACAATCTATTTCTTTGTTTTACGATTCTGAAACTGTACGTCATAGGAATTCCTAATATATTGAAACATTCAATTATTAAATCAGTAATAAACTATGTGAATCCGGTTGTAGTCCCATGCAGGGTTGGGTATTTTCGATTTTTTTATTCTAGAATAATAAAGAAACTTATTCAAAATTCGTTCTGAAAATGAATAAAGAATCCCACTGGATTCAGTATTCGTTCCGAAAATGAATAATGAATCCTACTGGATTCAGTATTCATTTCAAAATGAACAATGAATCCTCCTGGTTTCAGTATTCATTTCAAAACGAACAATGAATCCTACTGGATTCAGTATTCATTTCAATATGAACAATGAATCCTACTGGATTCAGTATTCATTTTAAAATGAACAATGAATCCTACTGGATTCAGTATCCATTTCGTATTCGGATATCATCAAATTGAATAATCTGGAAAAAATGGACAATGGAAATGGGACAAATATAATGTTCCATTTCTACTCCCATTTCTTCAGTTACTAAATACTAACAAGAGCGCGCCGTAAAAGCGCGATTTTCCTTGGGTAAATATAATGTAATCGGACGATAATGTTTCAATAGAATAAACATGTTTTCTGTCAATTTTTCCAGATTATTCAATTTAATGATATCCGAATACGGAATGAATACTGAATCGAATTGGATTCATTACTTATGTTGAAATGAATACTGAATTCGGTTGGATTCATTATTCATTTTAGAATGAATACTGCATCCAGCTGGATTCATTATTTATTCTCAGAACGATTACTGAAGAGAAGTGGATTCACTATAGAAAAAAATGAATATTCATCTGACATGTATTCGGTATTATTTTCCTACTCGAATATTAAAAATGTTCGAGTATGCCCGTCTCTGGTCCCATGGCTGCTCTGTAAATCAAGCTCATCGCATAAACCTAAACCTAACCGCCTGAACATTTTACCAGTTTTCTCTCAATACGTTGCAGTTATCAGCGCCTGTCGAATCGATCGGAAACCAAAATAAACTATCATTGCCAAATGCAGAGCCACTGTATAATAGGCACGTCACATTGATTACACATAGTGTAAGGAAAGGTGACAGTAAGACATCTTCTCTGCGCCGACTGGATGTGAATATACATTATTCTGACCCAACTTACAACGATACATACAGTTATGATGGCTTGTTTTATGTAACGCTACGAAGTAACCATAGAGTTGGCAGGGTGAGTACTCACATTGGGTAACCCATTGGGTTTCCATTGAACGCTTGAATGCACAAATGCTCCGGTAGGATCGGAGTCATTACCATTGTGCACTATAACACACGTAGCCATAAAGAGTTTCTACTGACGATAATGAAAGAAGTTACCGACGAGTGCTTGTCCACAAACAGATGAGATGAACTCATTGTTGCATCTGTGGATGATCAAGATCATTTTTTTTTAACAATGATAACGTATAGAGTAATGGGTTCTATTACATTACTCTATAGTGTATAGAGTAACGGAAAAAAGAGCGGATTTCTGCATCTTCTACCACAACATCATTATTTCGAAAGTCACAAAAAGTAGCTCAATTACGGAATACAACTTGCTTTAAGTGACATTTTAGACAAGCAAAAAATGGTTGCACGCGAATATTTCTACAGTTCACTCCTCAACAACCGAATGGGGACGACTTAGATTAGATTCTTCCTACTTTTTCGTTTGTTAGGGGTACTAAATCGGCCATAGATATGTACACTTGTAAAACTCACTTGTTATGTCTCAACTCAACATAGATATGTATACTTGTAAAATTCACTTGTTATGTCTTCCATTACAGCTTGATCTCGGTTCACCAGTTGTTTGTGGAGGCGAAATTATAGGAATAATTTCGACCACGTTAAAACTAAAGCCCAATGCGTTTTACGGCATAAGCGCTTTCACATTCAAAACTTTCATAACAACATCTATGGGAGAGGAAGCGTCTCTAAGTTCAGAACCCTCATCTGAAATTCCGGCGAAACGCCGTCGTCTCAGTTCGAGTTCAGAATCCTCATCTGAAATTTCGGCGAAACACCGTCGTCTCTAACCCTGTAACGTGGATATGCATATTGTATCCCGCATGTAGTACATTTGGCCCCGTAGAAGGGCATATAAAATTGAAAAATCTACGTGCGAGACGTAACTCAAGAATCCATGAAAACAATGTATTACCCGTAAACGGGAGCTAGGAAATAAATAAACGTGTTATTTTCAATATTCTTCTGCGACACGAAACCACTTCATTGCCCAATCCTTTCCTCAGATCGTTGGTTTTTTACACACATTTTTTTTGCGTCCTTATTTTTAGCTCATTAGTTCAAATATTAATTATGTTTTATTTAAAGAATGAAGACAGGCGAGGATGTTTAGGGATATAGATATAACAATTTTATTTTCTTTAGTACAGCGTAAAACGTCTTTCCTTTCTCTCGGTTCAATCGGAAGTGAAGCTTCCGAGCTCGCATCCGGCAGCAGCTCTACTCCCCACCACCAAGCACCGCCTTACTCTCGCGTCCTCTGTTCGGCAGCGCACAAACGCGCCTACAAGAAAAGAACGGGAGAGTATGAAAACTCCTTTTACTCAATACTTATTGCCACTTCCGAAAGATGTGCATATATAGATCAGTCGTGGGAAAAAAAACTTACTGCAATGTCCTTGCTGAGGATTTTTTTGTGAAAGTGCGGCATCTCATGTGTCAACACCCCAAATAATTCTAGAAAATAAATTTGACTGGAAAAACGTTACCTGCAAAAGCTTGACGGTTTCGAGGGAGACAATAATCCGTCGAAAACTGAAAATCGATTTTTTTCAAAAATGTAATCTAGGGGTAAGCCCTTAAGGTTAAAAGTATGGTAATTATGCAGTATGAGGACTTTCCCGAAAAACGACGGGAAATTTTGTTTTCGCCATGATGTTGTTTATTCCAGTATAATAAGTGATATTTCGTCGGGGGAGGCTGACATTTCCCATTAATTCCATACGTTATGGGGTTTTGAAGTTTCGAGAAACATGTAATATTTCGACGCTTCAAAATAAAAAAAAACATGCTGAAAGTGGGAGGGATCATAAAGATGGATAATTTAGTTTAAAGTTTGTAATACTTGTTTATTAATAATGTACAAGGTGTACGCCTTCCCGCACCCCTAATGCGTATGTTATTTCGCATATTTTTCTTCGTATAACCACTTTTTTTTGGACGTGCCGCGTTTTTTTGGGCTGTTAGTGGGCGCATACGAAGTCGCAAATAGTAGTGAACTGCGATCGAAATAAAATCGTCGGCATGCTCCGCACTGTAAAATGTAAGTTTGTACGTCGCTAAATTAATTGTCTATTTATTTCTGGCGTTAGTGCCTTCACTCACTTAGCACGTAACTCTTCATCATTGGGAATTTTTAATAATGAGACGTGCTCCGCGTTATTTACGTATCCACTTCTGCATCCCGGAATCATGCACCGCTTCGGCATCGCAATATATAGACACTTCGAATCAATCGAAAACCTTGCGCACCGATTTCAAATACGTTAAGGGGAGGGTAGGGGTTTCAGCGTGGAAAAAAAAACACTTTTTTGCGATTTTTTTTCATCTATATGGATAGTGTAGATTTATTGAAACCTTTGTACATTGTTAAGTGTCATTTCAAGAACATTCCGTGAAATTTGTACGCGAAAATATCCACAAACAAGCCGGTGCCGCGTTTTTTCTCGAAACCACTTTTTCAAAGTCCGTGTTCACTGCCATTTGAAAACTACATGACCGATTTATTTCATACTTGGTACACACTTTCTACATATAAAATACCTCCCCCCACCGGTTAGTTTGAGATTTTTTTTTACATTGAGGGGGTTTTCCACCCCCAACATGGCGGAATTTTTCGTGAAAAATAGCACTTTTCACTTTACATGACCACCAAAAATTTAGAAATGAAAAACAAAAAATTACCAAAGACCGTTGGGGGGAGGATTTGATGATACTTTGACCAAATTTTAATGGTACTTGATTTCAGATCATTTCTAGCTGAGATACAGTGAACACCGCAAATCGTGTTTTTCTAAAGGCGTTCTTGGAAAAGCTTTGTCACCGGCTTGTTTGTGGATATTTTCGCGTACAAATTTCACGGAATGTTCTTGAAATGACACTTAACTATGTACGAAAGGTTTAAATAAATATACTCTATACAGATAGATGAAAAAAAAATCGCAAAAAAGTGTTTTTTTTTCACGCTGAAACCCCTACCCTTCCCTTAAAGTCGAACGCGACTAAGGGGAATTTATTCATTCATTTATTATGATGTATCTCTTTTTTTTCTAGCTTCGGTGAGTAAATTACGATGCTTGTGGGCGCGAGCACTGACAGATTTTTTTTCCGAATTATTTGTTGCCTCCTTTTGCTCTGACATAACCTCTGAAAACGCTGACCGGCACGAAACGCGCGGACACAGTCGCGACTCGTCAACCTAAACAGCCTCGAATTACGACAGAACCATGCGACGTTGCCAAAGCTCGTGTTCATTTTCATAGGACTTTTAAGCATCAACATTTAATCTTCTGATAATCCTAACTCCTTTGAATTACCATATATGTAAATAATAATTAAGATTATATACCGTACATTTGAACATTTTTGTTACATTCAGACGTGCACGTCATTAATAATATTTTGCGACAAGTTGGCACTGGTGACGTCACACAATGTATTAGCATAGGCATTTCGTTTCTCCCCCACCCCTCAAGAATGATTTAGCAACAACCTTAAGGTAGTACGAGCGCGCAATCTTGATTTCTATAGATTTTGTTCAATTTTTAACCAGACATTGTTCATATCATTATGCATGTTTGAGTGAAATTTCAGAACAGTCGACTATTTAGATTGGGAGATAATGGGTTTTAAAATTGCAACTTTTAACACTGCAGGGTCTGCATTGAATTTTAGACAGAATAATTTTCCGTAAAAAATATTTGTCCTCTATAATAAGAAAACATATGGCAACACCGTATCCAATAACGTGAGTTTGCGCGGCATATCTAAAATTTTGCATATCTGCAACACTAATTTTTATTTGGAAGTAATTTTAAATCGGACAAGGTTTTTAATTAGTTATGAATGACCGAAATTATGAATGACCGAAATTATTTTTTTCTCGAAATATTGAAAAATACTGTACTGCGGTGTTGCCATATGTCTTCTTATTATAGGGGACAAATATTTTTTACGGAAAATTATTCTGTTTAAATTTCAATGCAGACCCTGCAGTGTTAAAAGTTGCAATTTTAAAACCCATTATCTCCCAATCTAAATAGTCGACTGTTCTGAAATTTCACTCAAACATGCATAATGATATGAACAATGTCTGGTTAAAATTTGAAAATCTATAGAAATCAAGATCTATAGAAATCAAGAAGCGCGAGGTCCCCGAAGAACCCAGTTCTTTCCATTTTCAGAGTTGAAAACGATTTTCGACTCTTCATTATGTTAAATTACGATTTATGTATATACTATATATAGCCTAACCGGATCATTGAGAAAAAAAACCTTTAGGAGGGTCTTCCCTCGCAACGTCAACCTTATCTCGACGGAACGGAACTCGGACGAATTTTTTCGACCTTGTAAGCGCTGAAGTAAACACTGAACACTGACACGCCGTGAGCTAATGCGCGTGATCACGCGAGACGCAGCCGCGTGGAATGCGCGCGCGCGATGTTTTCACTCAACAATCATTGCACAATTTCAATGGTATTGCTTTCCAAGACTGTATTTCTATTCGCAAAAGCTGCAGAATAAGCGAATTTGTAAACTGCGATCTCGGTCTATATGTTGTATCCGATAAAAGTGCGCGAAAGCGAAACGTTTTTCGTTGAGGCGTAGAGGTTAGGTTGCGAGTACATATCCATCAAGATGGTGGTGTGCAAATATTTTCAACAAGGAACGTGCCGTTACGGGCAGTATTGCCGATTTCAACACGTCAGCAATTTTGGTATTTGAATTACGAATATTTTCCTGCATGCAACAATTATCTCTCCAAATATAATGACGTTTGTCGTAGAATTTTCTAATCCTAACCTCACTTTCGAAACGAACTTCACGTTCGTCAATTTTTAGGCGCTATCCCAGGCAATAACAGCAAACAATTCGTGGAAGGGAAGAACATTCTGTGAGTATTATTTTTAAAAATAAACATTTGGGATTGTGGCAAGTGACGGAATTTTTGGCTAGCATTTTTATTCGGATAACGGGGAGATCCAGCACTTCGTTGCCATTTCATCAAAATTTGGTGAATTCTCTGTTCTATTACTTCTGGCTTGCTTCACTAGCCTGGGAGTGGCGGAAGAAGTTTTGGCCGCTGAGAGGGGCGGACAATGGCTTCTCTCGTGCTTTGGCCCGTTGAAGGAGCAGCCCTGTATTCCGGGAATGGATGACGTTTCCCCGGAGGAAGTTCGCTGGGAGATGTACCAGGCACAGAAAAATGGGACCGTCGACCAAACGGTAAATATTTTTGCCACCTGGCTTATCGCGTGATCTGTACTGCGTAACAACAAATTAGATGTTGTGCGATCGTTTCAATGATCGTCAAGATACTAATTATCGAGGGCTCATACCTAGGTAAAAAAAGGGAAAATTTTCTCTCAAGATTTCAAGACTTCTTGTTCAAAATCGACGGAGTTGTGGGTGTTCATAGTGTGGATTCCGCGATCTGGCAAATTTAAACTCGTTTTTCTCAAAATGACTCACGATGAGTGACCGCGATATCCTAAAAATCAATGCACCAATCATCTTCTCATTTTACAAGCTTTTTTTTACATGTCAAAAAGCAGTGCTTGAACAGAGATAATTTTTTGCTATGCATAGTTTTTTAAATCTTTCACTAAAAATCGATACTGTCACTTTGGACCGCCACCATTTTTTAAAAACTCAATATTTTATTAAATCCTTCATCCAATCATGAGATAATTTCATGTAAAAACTAAATGCGTTTGATTTTTATAATTTCGGATGATTTGTTTCCAAGCCGCAGTGATCACTGTGAAGGACTTCTTTCAAACAGCTGTGCAAACCGTTTTATCTACCACATTTACAAATATCTTTCAACGCAAAAATTGTAAAAGATACTTAAAACCACTCTTCAATGAAAAAAAATAATAATTTGAAAACCTGCATACGTTTTCCCAGGAAAAATTCACCTTTAATTTCTCTATTTTTATCAATATTAAAGGCCTTTTTTGGCAAATTCAGGTTCTATATCTCTAATAAGAATACGTATAATCGTTCGAGTGATTTTCACAGCCCAGATCCGCCAAACAAAATTTGAGAATTCATTTTCGTTGCGTTCCAGCACTGCAAACTTCAACGTCATTCAATGAAACATATAATCACACAAACTCAGCCCCTACCGTTGATTCTCCAGATACTAATATCGTTCCTCGTTACAGAAACTACAATTTCAACAGCTGTGTCAGGCCATGACGGCGAAGCGTGAAGCTCTAAAAAACCCTACTCACGAGACCGCTGCTATGCTGGTAATTGAAAAAACGATCATTTTCCGTCCGACCATCGGCACACGCGACTGATATCGACGTTGCGACAATCATTTCCAGGAAAAATTACAAAAGACGAACAGAGAAGGTCAATTCGGTGGAAAGGGAAACTTCGCTCTGTCCACGTCCCAAATGAGTCAGTCAGCGAGCCCAGGTGCGAGTGTATTCGGCGGGAAATCTTTCGGCGCGCAGGGGAATCCGTTCGGCGGTGGTTTCAACGCAGCCGGCGGGGCGTCTTCCTCGATTTTCGGCAGAGCTCCGACGGGCAACGCGTCCGTGTTCGGTGCCAAACCGTCGTTCGGCAGCGCCGCCGTTTTCGGTGGCCAGGCCAACGCGTTTGGCGGAGCTCCGAGTAACAATATGCAAACATCGAGTAACGCGGTATTCGGTGGTGCGCCGGGTCAAACGGTATTCGCGCAGTCGACGACGTTCGGTGCGACGAGTCAGCCTGGCGGGCCTTTCTCAATGTCGCAGAGCGCGCAATCGACGAGCTCGGTATTCGGCACGACGACCACGGCGAGCAACGGCCTCTTCGGAGCTCCGTCCTCGACGTTGTTCGGCGGTACGACGAGTTCGCCGAGTATTTTCGGCAACAACGCCACCGTGCAACCGGGCAATTCGATATTCGGATCGTCCGCTGGGGCTCCCGCGAGCTCCACGACCATAGGCTCGACTTCGATATTCGCCCAACCGAAGAGCACCGCGGCGTTCGGTGGGGCCCCGGTATTCGGAGCTGCCGGAGCATTCGGCGCGACCCCGGCTCCGTTCACGTCGTTCGGGCCGCAGCCGTCGTTCGAAAATCCCACGATACCGACGAGCAACGTTTTCGGTGGCGCGGGCGCGCAAGCGACGACTTTCGGGTCGAACGTCCAGACGACCAACAGTTTCGGGGCCCTCGCCGCATCGCCCTTCGCTGCCTCTTCGACGACCACGTCCGCACCCTTCGGCGCTCCGAGCGGACCTTTCGGGCCAACCGCGACCTCGCCGTTCGCGAGAAACTCGGCTTTCGGCGGCTCCATGCAATCCGGGAACGAAAATTACGGAGCTAGTACCGGCGGATCACCTTTCGCAACGGCAAACGCACCTCAGAATCCTCAGGCTTTCGGAGCTTTCGGCAATGCACCCAGTACCCCGTTCGCCTCGACCACCAGCACTACCACCACCAGCAATCCGTTTGCTCCACGCTCTCAACAACTGATCAACGCACCCTTCGGCTCGGCCCAAACGACTATGTCGTCCGGTGGAGCCTTCGGACAAACGAACTTTGGCACGATCACGACCTCGTCGATCATCGACGAGACCGCTTACACCCTTGAGGGCAAATTGACCGACGACGAGAAAAACTTGTACATTTCGGATCAATTTATCCTCGGGAAGATACCCGTCAAACCGCCCACTATTGAACTACGATGAAATCGGGTTTTGTTTTCTCGCGATTGTTTGTGTTTTGTTGAGAATACTTATCGGGGCGTTGTCATGTCAATCACGTGGGCACGGTACTAACGAAAATAATCGAAGGTTTGCGAAGGCAAATTACGTTTATTCGGAATTTTTTCGCCATTGCCTTGTTGAATAATTATAGATTTCCGTTCGAATCGTACCCACCACGTCAAGCGTTTTTTTTTACCTGACGAAGAAAGACGCGGAACACGATGTTTTGTTTTCATTACCGAAGATGTTCCATTGATTTTTTCTCTCTATCTCTCCGGGCCTAGTAGGATGACAAAAATACTTCCTTTTTTTTCATTGGCAGTCAGTTGCAACTTTAATAAATATTTGTTTTTCATCTTAATATGAGTTCGTAAGTAACAGCAAGGCGCGCGTTAATTGAGTGGCAATGAGCTATTTCGTGTGAGGTCTCGCTTTGGCCTTCTCGCGAGCACAGTGAGCGTGACTGTGAGCCCTCAGAGTATTGAACACTTTGTTGTTGAGTTTGGCATCGAAGCCTCCCGTGTCGCCTGTCTGTATACCAGGCGGAAATTCCAAAACTCTACAAGCGTTTATTCTCGCGGACATGAGCATATCGTGCTTCGTCACGATTTCCGAACCTTGGCCCATCTTTTTGTAACCGCAACGCTTTATGTCTGCGTACTCCTTCTCGACGCTCTGTAATCCCGGAAAAAAGTGAATGAATATTTGCATGACCAAATATATACACGTATATATGTTATCGCGCGGTTGTTTCGCAATTGGGCGATTTCATGTTTCACTCACGACAAATCGGTCCAAATCCTTTTCCTCGTCGTTGTTCGCGATCGTCTCTTCCGGATCCGTCGGTGGGCCGGCTCGATAATTCGAGTACGATATGTTGACTGAAATTTTTTTTGTTAGGAGAGCGTGCGAATTCATTCGTAATTCGAAGTTTATTGAAATTTGCTCTTCGGAATATTTGCGAAAGAGACATTGATACGGACCAAATTAATTATTTTTAGTCGCCCCATTTTTTTTTGTTGATTTTGGCTGCGAACAATCACAAACTATTTGGGTCTTTTTATAAAAAATGTATGGCTTCAATTCGCAAAAAATTGACTCTGGATAATCATAAAAAATTAAAGTCACAAAATGGCGAATAAAAATTATTGCATTGCAACATTGCAAATTTCAACGTAACGAAGGTGGAAAGTACGTCAACAGTGGAAAACCCAGAGTTTTTATAAGTTCTCTTTGAGCAAAAAAAATTGAATACCTTTCGAAGCGCCGTTAAACTTTTCTTCGGTCCTCTTCAACATCAAGTCGTGTTCTCTGTTGTACTGATTTTGTAGCAGTTGTGCGATCACAGCGTCGCTATCCGTGCCATCCAGAGCGCACTCTTCGCATTCCTCTGGAATTTCTGGTTCTGCTTGTGGTTTCGCATATTTTTTAAACTCCCTAAAACAAAGGAGTGTGCGAATTCGTCTATGAAGGTGGGTATCTTGGACTATTCATTATTTCGTGATGAAGCCCAGAGTGAAATGTCACCGCTTAGGTTTATTCTCTATTCCCTAATGGAACTAATTCCTCGTTGGGCACCTGAATGAAGGAATTCTCAAAAGATTATTATAACTTTGTGCGTATCTTACGATTCTATGTACCTTGTAAATTGTTAGTATTTATTTTATTACAAACGGGAATGTTTTTCTTTAAGGGGTTATATTCAGTTAAAATTTTCGCATAATCGATTTTCTTTAAATTTTATTTTCGTAATGTACATATATTTAAGTACACACACAGAAAAAATCTTGTCAATTCGGCGAATATTGTCAAAGGTACACGCACATTTGTAATTGTTTTTTTTTTACTATATGTAAAATGCTTTTGAAAGTTTAAACGCGTTTTTCTGAAAACGGTGTTTTTAAAGTCGGCGAGCAAGATTTCTCAGAAATTGCTAAACCGATCAGTCTAAAATTTTAACACAATCTTTTCGAGTATATTTTTTAGCACCTAATCGAAGGTTTTATCTTACCGATAAATATTTTCCATTTTATAAAAAATTTAAAGCCTACATTTTTGTCAAAAATCGATTTTTTTGCTTATTCCTTCGATCAATTACAAGATAATCCATCATATTAACGAAATATTTTTGGTTTATTCATTTTAGATGATCCAGTTCAGAGATATCGTGCTCACCGCAAGACGCGTTTTTTTAGGGGTGCTCCCGAAGATCAGCTATAGCAGCTTTCAAGATAATTATTTTTACAAATAAAAAATGTTAAAATACAGTTAAAAATTACTAGAATATGGTACAAATTTTTACGATAATAGATTTGAAGGTCTTAAGAAAAATTCTCGAAAAATCGATCTTTTTGGGCCTTCTGACTGTATATAACCCCTTAAGGGGTCAGCCAATTGTGAAAATGACGAACACTCATTCCACGCTCGGGAGCGACTTAAATTGAAGAGGACGGCCCATCTTATGGTTTAGAAATCGCAGATTCAAGGTAAACTTATGATTACAAAGACAAACTGCTGGTAAAACGTGTAACGCGTTTTACTCGAAACTGTTTTTCAAAACGGTGTACCCGATCTCTTGCCATCTAATGAACGAAATTACTTTAAATTGAATACACTTTTTCAGTGTAATAGTATTTTAGTCTTGACCGACGTTTTTCATCTTAACAACTTTTTTCATTTCTTATTAACAATGTCATTTTTCCTCGAAAAACGGAAAAAAATTCAATTGATTGTTTTAATGAATGCAACGCGATAATTAAAAAAACCTCGGTCGTGTCTTAGCCAATATTATCTATTTTAAGGAGGTTGGACCGTTAACCACAAGCCAAAATTTAAGAAATAATAGAAATATATGTTATTGTCTAGACTATACTGAATCTTTACGAATTTTTTGAAACTTTTTCACCGCAAAACACCAAAGATAAAAAATAGTTTAATGTATGTAATTTTACGTGCGGTCAAATGGGCAAGATGTTGACACAATGGGTGATGTAATTTTTTCGGCTGTTTAGCACCAAGACAAACCATTTCTAACGTCGGATTAATGCAAACTTTGTAAACATTTAGAAAAAAAAACCTCTCTTGTCCATCGTAAACCATATATATTCAATATTGAACCATCAAGGTTTGATAAAAGATTACAAATGTTGGCTGGTAAATGAAAAGCATTTCTGCCAATCTCAATGTCGGTGAAGTTGCTGCATTTCACGAATACTTAATATAAATGAATGGTAATAACAAATAATCTCGTGACATAAATATATATAGGCATAATTATAAATGACTTAAAATTTGATTCTCAGTTGTATGAAACATGCACTGACACTTTTTTCATAATAGTCATCGATAATGTTATACTTTTTCAAGTTGATAGGAACATAAAAGTTTTTCTTGTTCATGTAAAAAAAATATGAAAATGTATAATTATGCTCTTTAATTATATATTTTATGAAAAATTAGTATCTACAGAATAAATCTATAGATTGTACACATTTTTTGAGGTTCATTAGAAAAAAACATTCATAATCGGTCCGTTGACTCAAATAGGCCGCTAGAACCTCCTTAAATAAAACCTTGTTTTTTTTTGTTTCGCTTAAACCGGGTGGTCAAAATCAAGTACACCGTTAGGCCCCTCATGTTCAAAAGTCCTTCATGTGATTGTTTCTAACTTCTTTATTTATTAATATTTTTATTTTCTTTTATTTATTGATTTGTATGTACTTTGTTAATGTACATACAAATAAATGCCTAAATGATTTTTCAATCATCTTACTTATTCCTTTGAAATTAATTTCTCCAAATAACCCTGATTTTTCGGTCACCACAGTAGCCTAACCCCTTAATCCATAAAAACATTTTTTATTATTTGCACCCTGAGATTTTCTGAAAGATAAAAACGTTTACCTCTCTTGCTGACTTTTTACCAGCTCTTCCGCTTCAATTTCTTCGAAACTTACGTTCTCGTCCTGCTTTTGTATCGTAGCCCATGGCGAAGCCATTGTAAGAAAATATTGGAGATCTATGCGTTACCTGTAACGCAAAAAACATTTTTCATTCATTGTGACGCAAGATTGTGCAATACAGGAATTGATGATGCTCGGAGGTTCAAGGCTGTCTCTTGAAATTTCGACTGCCAAGATACACAAATGACCTTGCTGTTGCAATAAACGCGCAAAAAGCTCAATAAAATGTGACTTCGGCGGAATTGCAATATTGGGCACAAAAACAAAGAATCCAATGTACACTCGAGTTTTGCATGGTAGTAAAAAAAGTGTCGACGTTATGTTGTATAGAAATTAAAAGTATTTTACTCACGAGGAAGACTCGACGAAGCGAGCAGTTTACGAGTGATTGTCAAAAAGTGGAATGAAAAATATATAAGCTTTCGTCAAGGTGCGAAAATGACAAAAATATATACTGCACCTAAGACGTGTATGTTATTGGAAAATTTAATCCGCGATGAACGAAACGCAATCTGACAAATACGCGGACGAAGATAGCGGCGACACCTGTGATCTTTCGTGTCAACCTGAAGACGCGAGGCTGCATACCATCAGTCGGTAAAAACGATTTCTCGTTTTCTCTTATTGCGAAATTGGTTTGCGCGATCTCCGTGAATGAAAATCGTAGGTACTGAAGAATAAATGACGTGGTGCAACGTAATTTTGACGTTAATTGCAGCAATTCGTCCCTCCAAATTGGTGTTTTATTTGTTTCGAATAAATAAAATACCAATTTTATTTTAGTATTGTTTTCATGAGTACAGTTAACAAAATCGCCATTTTTTTTTCAATTATCATAACATTTACACTCTATTACGAAGGTATGATACATATAAGACGTTCCAAGGATGTTCAACCGGTCGTTTCGATTTCCCCCAGGTAGATCTGTTTGTCGCTCGAGCCCGAGCACACTGTAACAAGAAAAAAATGTTTAAAACTCTGGCGTTTATCAGAAGCAGCGCGATTTTACTCTGGGATCGCTCACCTATAGGCTCCTTCGGATGAAAATCGACATCGTTAACGGAGCCGTTGTGTCCGGGTAATTTGTAGAGAATTCGTCGCGTAGTCGTGTCCCATACGTAGTGGAAGCGATCCGAGGAGCCGGCCGAAACTTTGCTCCCGTCGGGAGACCAAGCGCACTTCAAGAGATTCTGAAAGTTGAATTATTGATGAAAGATCGACAGAGAAGAGTATTTTTCGAGTAGTGTTTGTATTTCAGTTTTCACATGGACAAAGGGGGAGGTGAAAAATGAAAATGCAGAAGCGACTCGTCAGATTGGTTTTCAAACCTTCTCGAAGTTGTGCTGATGCCCGGATAGAATTTTGACGCATCGCTCGTAAGGTGCGAAAGGTCTTACGTCCCATATCCTGAGAGTATTGTCCATAGCGTTTGAGAGAATGTAAGAGCCATCGGGGCTGAGACTGACGCTCGTCACTGTGTCCGAATGTCCTTTGAGTTTGTACAAAACAGCGTTCTTTCTCAGATCCCATACTTTTATGTCATTGTCGATTCCGCCGCTGATCACCTGCTCCGCCGTGTCATTGAAGGTCGTTGATGTTACCTGCACGATCAATTGAGAATTAACGGGCTACATCTAAGTGGGTCAAAAAATAGTATTTGCCAAAAATATTTTTGCTCGATACTATCATCTTTTAGCTATGTTCTCTGAAAATTTAATTGAAATATTCGTAAGATTGAATTTATGCACCATACTTCAAGGTTTAAGCGCGTTTTTCTCGAAACAATGTTTTCAAAGTCGGTGGACATGATATCTCGAGAACCACTTGATGGATTGTTTCCACATTGACAGGGGATACGATGAGAAGCATTTAAAGGACGTTGACGATCTGACTTTTGTAAAATCGATCTTCATTTTTTAATAGTTACGTCAAAATGACTTTTTTTTTCATAGATTTTGTATGCTCGAGTTTCAATTCGTCGCCACGTTGTTAAAAAAAATTATTTTGAGAATCGATGATCGTGAAGGTCTCGTATTTATTGTTAACTTGAATAACCCGTTTGATTTTTAGATTTCAGATGGGCCGTTTAAGCTGGAGAGTGTCCACCGTCAAACGTCGCGAAAAATTTTCCATCATCGGCCGGCAGCCATGCTTTTGTTGCTTTTTCTGTATATTTTGGTGATTTTTTTGAAGGCTCGCAATATGTACCTTTGTTTCAAAAAAATTACGTTTCTTATTCACCAACCGTTTCTCAGAAAAAATTCGCACTTTGGCCATTTTTTTCGAACCGCTAGTTACATGTAGCCCCTTAAGGTATTACTTTCGCGGAGGGCCGTATTTTGTGGGGGCATGAGCCGAGCCCTTCTGAATCATCGGTAAATTACAGTGGCGCTCGATAAAAAATAAATTGCAAAAAAAATTATACCCAGCGATAAACTGGAATACAAAATTTCCCGCAAATTTGGTAGATTTAGACATTTTTACATTTTCTCTGAAACGTCGTGGTTACGAAAATTCGTATGCTAGTCACATTTTTCCAAGTTTTATCGTTAATATTTTCTTTAAACATTCGGTGAACCTCTGTTTTTATCATCGTTACGGAATCTCTAGAATTTTGTACACGCGTGAGCAGTTTTCATCAGGCATCTAGAGTTATTTAGTGTAAAAATTATTAGATATAAATGGGACCAGGGTGTCATCTCTATGAAGCGCCGTTTGAATCAAACGATTTTCAGAGACGTAGTTTTTAGTTAAAAGTTCGGTAACATGGCTTGAAAGTTTACCAGTATATTAGATTGTATTTTTACTTGATTATATATAAATATCCGTCAAACTGTTAAGGCCTTAGGATACATCAACGGGTATAAAATCATATGCGAATTTAACAATTTTTTTCGTATGAAAAAGTGATTCACTCATAAAGTTAATTACACATCTATTTAGTATGAATATCAAGCTGTTAGAATTTTTTCATTTTTCGATGTACAAAATGGCCGACTACTCGAAACTTCTCGACAGAGCTTTTTTTCAATTGGCGTGACAAATAACTTCAACAATTTTCACTCGATTTACTTCAAATTTAAATGTTATGTTCCTAATTGCATTTCGCAAAGAAGTACGTACGGAATTTCTGATTAATCAAAAACTTTTCATTTTATGAGCAGTTTGTGAGCAGTTATAACGAAATTTTTCATCGAAAATTCATTTCTTAAGGGGAGATATACACCTAGATGGTTGAAAAAATCGATTTAGAAGCTATGAACATTCCGTCGACCGTAGAAGACCTACACTATGGGCCTGGTATCGATGATTCCATGTAAGTTGATAAATTTCATGATTTATTCATTCCCAAATTTTCAAACGCCTTTTTCTCAAAACCACGTTTTTCAAATCGGTACCCAAAATTTCTCGAAAACCAATGAACCGATTGCCTTGGAGTTTTTTGTGGTTATTCTATACACCATTATCTAGTACTTGTCATAGGATTTTTTTTCCGTTACTTAGTTTTTGTTTTATAGGCCAAATAATATCTAATTTTTTGCCCAAAAATCACTATTTATCTTCAAACGTCCGCCATTTTGTCATAAATCGATATTTTCAAAATCAGCTACGACAAGAACTAGATTATAGTATCTAATTTAATAATCTTTTTAGTTTTTTTTCAGATGATTTTTGAAGAAACGCCAGTGGGTACCGTATACCCAGATTTTTTTACGACGTTCCAAGGATCATACAATATTCTTGTATATTTTTGATATTTTTAAATGAAGAAAATTAAACATATTTTTGAATGTATATATTTTTAGATAATTAAAACCCCAATCCGAAATTTCAAATAGTTTTCCTTGAAAAAATTCACAAAAATGACCTTTTTTCCGGCACCTAGGTGTATATCTCCCCCTAAGTTCAAATACCTACAACTTTTCAATAAAACAATATTTTTTAAATTCCGTACGTACTTCTCTAGGTATTCTAATGTAGATTGCCGAGAATTTTTGTTTTTTTTTCTAGGTAAATAATTGTGGATGCTAAATGTCACGCCGCGGAGCGCCTAAAAAAATGACAAAAGAAAATATTAGTAGTCTGCCATTTTGTACATCGAAAAAAAAAAATTTCTAACAGCTTGATATTCATACTAAATAGATGTGTAATTAATTTTATGAGTAAATCACTTTTTCATACGAAAACAAATTGTTAAATTCGCACACGATTTTATACCAGTTACTGTGGCCTAAGCCCTTAAATACTTGGGCTTGTGAAAGGAATATTTCAAGCGAATAATATACAGCAGGTTTTCTCAATGTAGGTGTGAATTACTACAGAAGTACCCAGCCAATATTCATCTTTAATTAAACAACAATGGCGAATGGTTGTTTATTTCAGTAGAAATTCTCTTTCCTGATACGTGTTGTTCAACGTGTAACACTGTCCCCTTTTCCTTGGATCCCACACCCTGATGGTGCTGTCGTCTCCACCGGAGCAAAGCAGAGTAGGACCTCTCCTGGCTCCAGACACCGAATTAACAAAAGACGTGTGACCCTTCAGCTTTTTTATTCTCGTTCCTGCCGCGAGATCCCACAGTCCCAACGTAGTATCCGTGCTGGCTGTGTACAAGTTACTGCCGTCGGGGCTGAAATGCATCTCCATTACGGAACCGCTGTGGCCCGACATGGCTGAGATATTCTCGCACTCTCCGTACACGTTCCATATGACTGGCGGAAAGATCAATGATAAAGTTGATAAGACCAACAGCTTTGGAGTTTGTTTGTTTGGGTTTGCTGAAAATCTGTTCCTACGTTGTTCGGCTTTGTTCCCTGCCGATCACTCACATATTTGTCTGTCGAATCCCGTTGACGCGAGGTATTGACCCTCCGGATGAAACTCGAGCGAAAAAATGTCACCGCCGTGACCCTCGAGTAGCATTATCGGAGCCAGCAAGGAAGACGTTCTCGGGGGGCCCTTTCGAAGTAAAGTTATTCACATTTGATTCTCTTTCGGATGGAGCGTTGAGAGATGATAGTTTCTATATTTGGCGTATTGTTAAAACAACAGGTGACGATAATAAGAAGACAAGCGCGACGGCATTATTTTTAGGTTAACTCACGCTTTGGACAACGGCTTTTTCTCTGCTGCTGAAAACCACTTCATTTTTCGTCCTTTTCGAGGCGGGAACAAGCGCGAGAATGTCATCGCCCTTTCTTTTATCCAGAGCCGGCATTTTTTCGATCTTTGACACTCCTCTCACAAGGAATTTGAACGAATTTTAACCTCACGCAGCCGAGCCAGCAAACTTAATTACGATATCACGAATGAAGCGAGTCGAGTAAAAAGCGCCCGTGCTGCCAACGCGCTACGGCGGATAAAGGCCGCATCGGCTAGTGGCAGCCTTGCGACACGAAATTGCCAGACATTCGCCGGTTGGCTGTCAAATTGTTTACGTTACAAACGTTCGGTTCAAAAAAAGTGATGCGTCCTTTAACGCTCAGCTGGCATTGTTTTATTATTCGTTCGTTAATTTAGGCCGGGGCTCTTGTGAGATCGCGCCGCGATGGTTCGTCCCGTGGCACTCAAAGGATTCTACGAGCTCGAAAAAACCATCGGCTGCGGTGGATTTGCCAAAGTCAAGCTCGCAACGCATGTCGCGACCGGTGAAAAAGTTGCGGTTAAGATTATGGAAAAAGCAGCTCTGGGAGTGAGTTTCATAGAAACAGTTGGAATTCAACGATTTTTCGATTAATTTACACAAATTTGAAGATTTTTCGTTGGTTATGTTCCTGGATTTTGTCAATTTTTCGGATATATTCGTAACCTCGAATCTTCGCGAAGTGCTGCGAACGCAATGTCGAAAAATATCATTCTTTGTTGCAGGACGATTTGCCACGTGTGAAACTTGAGATCGAAGCTCTGAAAACTTTGTCGCATCAGCATATATGCAAATTGTACCAAGTAGTCGAAACTGCGAGTCATTACTTCATGATAATCGAACACTGTTCGGGCGGCGAACTTTTCGATCACATCGGTTCGTATAGGTGCATTCTTAACCGTCAACAGCAGCTGAGGGTAGTTTTGACAATATTCGAGTAATTAGGCTCAATGTTGAATGTCTTTTTCCGTCAAGAATATTAGGATGACAACGTCAGGGTTTTACATACAATTGATGCATAGTCTTGCCAAATTTGAGTTTTTTCTCATCGACACATATTGATAAACAATGAAGTTATCATAATTTAAACAAAGTGCCGCCATTGCCGAACGGCCAATCGGTGTAGGTCTTCTGGCAACTAGGTTGAACTGAAAAGAAAAAGAACAAATGTACTTTTAGTATAATATTAGGTTGTTAAGTATGAAATGTCTGATTTCCAGATTATCAACCTTACTGATTTGTTTTGAATGCTTTAATATTGTTGGAATAGTAAGGTTACACCTTGCTGCTGATTCACGCAGACTTTGAGATGTATCTGCTTCCACTGCAGCTTTCAGCTCATCTTTATCCACCTTGCTCTCAGCAACCCCAGATCTACAATTTTTCCAAGCCTGGACAAAAACTTGACATTGGCGCCCTTCCCGTCCAGCATTTGTCATTAATGATTGAAAAAAACTCACAAAACAAGTATACTGAGTGACATTTTTTGTGACAGGGAGAATAAGAACCTTTGGGGGTCTTCTTTAGATGCTAAAAAAAGCTATTTCTATGAATTTTTTTCATAGGTTTATATTGTAGATATTGATATGAAAGTTGGTACACTTAATAAATACACTTTCGAAATACATTTAGAAAAAATTGATTTATTTAAGTCACTATTCATAGACGAAATACGTAGTCAAAAAAATGTCCTAAAAAAGTGTAGGTCTGTGCTGTTGATGAAATCTTGGAGATGGATCATCCGAAACAACAAATCAAACGGTTTTAGATTCATCATGTTAATGGATATAGCGCATATCATACGATTTTTGATATATACAAAAATAAAATGGCGGACATTTTTCGAAAAAAAACGTGATTTTTTCACCGTTTTTGGCAACAAAAAAAAGAGTAAATATCTAAATTTAAAAAAATCCTTGATATACGCTATAGCTATAATTGTAAAGAATATGTGGTTAACATTTCATAAGGATCGGTTTAGTAGTTTCGAAGATTTTATCAACAAGCCGTCGAAAAACGTTGTTTCGAGAAAAATGCGTTTATAGTTTGTTTGGGTTACATGAATACATAAGTTTTTAATGTTTTTCGAATGTGTATTCATTAAGTGTAACAACTTTTATATCAATATCTATAATATAAACTTATCAAAAAAATTCATGAAAATAGTCTTTTTTAGCGTCTGAAGTGAGAAGACCCCTTAAATAAATTTGCGCTTTTCATTACCTATTTGCTAATAACTTTTCCTTACGTGTGAAATTAATATTGAATACATACAACCAGTATAGACAATGCACAAGCCAGTCTTAAACACACCCTCAATCTTTAGGTCCCAGCCAATTTTACTGTCTCATCTTGCTACAGCTTTACAAGACGAGCTTTCCTTTCTGCGAAAGAATCTATTACTTCATCAAAGTTCGTCTTATGGTCAGTTTTATTTTCTATTGCTAGGATCGTGAAGCCATCAAAAGTCACTTCACTAAAGCGCCCTGGAACCCAGATGCTTTAGTAAAACAAGTTTTTTTTTTAAACACATGAATTTGGCGCCTCCTTAAATTGCTGCCCGGGCAGGTACCCCGGTTTGCACTCCACTATATCCGAGGCTGGCTCTCAGGTCACCCACGTGGTTTATTTCGGAGATGGAAATGGCACAGGGGGAGGGAGGGTGTCGAGCAAGTCACGCGACGCTATAAGCATATTAAATCCGGAAAAGGGTCATACTGAGACGCTATAAGAATTTTGTACTGCCCACCTAAATTTCCGACTACGAGGAAGTTGTACTTCTCTGATATCGATTGAGACTCACATGAAGCATCCTTGGGAACATATTGCATTCTAGGTGCATCGTGATAAAAGATGATCAAATTATTTATTATTGATGTTACATAACATAAAGAATATATTTTCTACTACGTATAAATTATACGTATTTATATATTATATAAATATTTACTTAAAGTAAACAATATAAATTGTTCGTTCTGAAATAATCTATTAAAATGGTTTTAGTATTTCACTTGCTTCTTATTGTTGGAAAAAAAAGAGAGCAGAAAGGGAGGCGAGCTCCATGTCACGTAATTTCCAGGAGCCGAAGGGGGCACCGGCACCCGTCACGAAATACCACAAAGGGGGGGGGGGGGGGTCGAATATTTATAAAATTTGTGTCACGTGTTTTATGAATTGCCCCATAGTACTGTGCGTTCATTGGACACATCCTTGCCAAACACTTCCTTGACCCTACGCGTTGTCTGCATTGCATTAGTTCCACAACGGAACTTATATTCGAAAATAACGCGAATTTTTTGCTCATCCAAGCTTCACAAAATCAAATCTGCGAAACGCGATTCAACAAATCATCATGAACTAAAACGAGCATCTGAAATATTGATGAATGACATTACCATACAATGAAAGAAAAGATCCTAGAACTGTCGCAGTGACATATCAGAGATATCGGGTTTCAAACATGGTACTTGAGGTAATCAGACATTTCATTCTTAAAGACCTCATAATAAAACTATCGTATAACCGGAAACTTTTTTGAAATTTGGGAATTACGTAAATGGCAAGATGTAGAAAAAACGTTTGATCTGCAACAACACAAAAAACGATTTTATTAATTTTTTATTGATAAGTGGATGAAACTATTAAAAAATCATCTGATCATACGATAGAAAGTGTTATAAACTACGCTCTGTCCGAATTTAAAGTGAATCGGACGGCTAAAATTTGAACGACTAAAGACATTTTTGAACACAAAGATTTGAAGGACTAAAGGCATTAACGGTCACAGGGCAGTTTGTTGTAGTGCCAGGGACGATCTGAACCTTCACAAAAATCTATAATACTCGGCCAATTTTTTGAATCTTTACGAAATCGTAATTGCAAGGTAAAGTTAAGACTCTAGACTAGAAAACAATGCACTAAAAATTGATAATCTTGAAATTTTTCGTTTGTGCAGAGCCTTTAACGTTTACACTTTTGCAGTTGAAAAAAATAGACTCTCGGAATCAGAATCCCGCAAATTCTTTCGACAAATCGTATCCGCGGTTGCTTACCTGCACAGTTTGGGATACGCGCACAGAGACCTCAAGCCGGTAAGCTAATTTTGCGTAATGTATTAAAACTACCGATTAGTAAAACTGTGAAAGTCCAAAGTTGCGTTATTCATCTTAAAAACATTTTCTGTTATCCAGGAGAATGTTTTGTTGGACAGAGATCAAAATCTCAAACTCATAGACTTTGGTCTGTGCGCTAAGCCAAAAGGCGGCATGCAAGCGCATCTCTATACTTCCTGCGGTTCGCCGACCTACGCAGCGCCGGAATTAATATTGGGCAATAAATATTTGGGTAACCGTCGAAAAATGTTTCTTCGCAAAGTATACAGAGAATTTGAAACGTTTGAATCATGACCCTTTTTTTGATCGGCAAAATCATTTGAGGCTGAAGTTTGTATCGTTGGAATGCAACGAAATTTTTTTTCTTTCTCAAATTTCTTTTGGCAGATTTGAGCCACCAAAGTACCTCAACTATTTTCTGTGATGCTTATTGGGAGATTGGCAACTGAAATTTGTAAAAAATATGTGGTATCGTAATAGAAATAAGGAAATAAAAATATCAATATAAATTTTCGTTGCGTTCCAATGATGCAAACTCCAATACCATAAAATCATAATGCTTGGTGAAAAAATAATGTTTGAATCGAATTGATAGTTGAATTTTTCCAAATTCGATTTTAACGTGATCCGATTACAAGGCTGTGACTAGAAAAACGTAGATAAACTCAAACGCCATTTATTCACCAATAACGTAGGGCAATCGGAGCCCAAACGAATAGAAATTCATACATAGACTTTTTTTTATTTCCAGGCTCGGAAGTAGATATTTGGAGTATGGGAGTACTCCTTTACGCGCTTCTCTGCGGTTTCCTTCCGTTCGACGACAATAATATAGAAAACTTGTACAAAAAAATACTTGTGAGTCTACTAATAATAATTAATCAGAAAAAAGTCATTAAGGGGTTAGGCTACCGTGACGACCCGAAAATCAGGATTATTTGAAAGAAATAATTTTGTAAGAGTAAGTAACATGATTGAAAATATCGTTTGAACATTTATTTGTATTTACATTAACAAAGTTGTATACCAAAATTCAATACAAAACAATGATTAAAGAAGTTATAAATAATCTCGTCAAGGACCTTTGAACGTGAGGAGCTTGACGGTGTACTACATTTTGGCCACCCAGTTGATGTGAAAAACAAACAAGTTTTTTTTTCTCTTAAAATAGTTGATATTGACTAAGCCTTGATCGAGCTGTTAAAAAAATCGATTTTCCGAGGAAATTACACATTATTGTTAATAACCAATGTAAAAAAATGTTAGGAAGATAAACGTCGGTCAAGACGAAACCACTATTACACTGAATATGTGTATAAAATTTCAAGTCAATCCGTTCATCAGATGTCGAAAAATCGTGTACACCGTTTTGAAAAACAGTCTCGAGAAAAACGCGTTTAAAGTTCCACTAGCAGCTCTATCGCAGTAATCATAAGTCAATCAGCGATTCGTGCACCATATATTAAACTTTCCTCTTCAATTTCAGTTGCATCATGCGACAAATGATTTTTTTTTTCAATTTTCACAATAGCCTAACCCCATAAAAATGTCTCGTGCCTTTCTCGTATTAAATTGTGTATTTTTAGGGTGGAAAGTACGACGAGCCTAGTTGGCTGTCGAGCAGCAGTAAGAGAATAATTCGTGCAATGTTACAAACCGATCCAAAGAAGAGAATTACGATCGGTGAATTGTGCACCCATCCGTGGGTCACATCGGGATTTTTGAATCCCGTTACCTTTGTAAAAAAGACAAACGTGAGAAAACAACAATTATTCTCATCACTTTCGACCGGCGCAAACTTTGCTCCTCGTTGGCCACGACTAAATAAGATATTTCGTACGCTTTACAATGTTCGATCGCAGTTCGAAAGAGACGACGAGGTATTGAGCACTATGGCGGCAATTTGCGGCGAGAAAAACGAGGACATATGGAGGACATTGACGAAAAGCGCTCGAACCGATTACAGAACAGCTACCTACTTGTTGCTGCTGGACAGGAAAATAAAGGGCTTGTCTCTAAAAATATCGTCGTCGTCGAAGTCTCACATCAAGCAGATCGTGGTGAGCACGACTGTTTTCTTTCTCAGAGACCCAAAATTGGACAAATTCGGATTTTTTTGTCTGGAAACGGTTGGTGTATAACAAACGTATTTTTTTCAAACACAAAGGTACAAATATTTAGAAGTTTAAAAAAGAATATTTAAAAACAAACAAGAGGTAGAAAAAAATAATTTTTACCAAGTCAACTTACGTGACGATAAATGAAAGCTCGGGCGCTCAACTTTTTAAATGGTTAATAAATTTGATCAATTCAGGTTCATTAACAGTATTTAATTTGGCACAACAGCAATTAGAGAAATTATTATCACACGTTTATACTCAGTTTCAGGATTTTTATTTAAGAAATCTAAGGTTGTTCTACAGCCAATTAAATACAGTTGATATGTTAACGGATTTATGTAAATTAAACATTATACGTCTAAATGTTGAGATCCTCAAGCTTTTATTTATAGTCACATATAGGTGACTAGGTAAAAAAAATGTCTACCTAGTACATTAAATAAAAGCTTGTTTTTTTCACCCATAAATTATTTTCTATTTTTTAGTCTTTAAGGTCTATTGCTTCACACTAGTCATACCACTGATCATACTTGAGACTTGTACAACTTATATTTTTAACATATACAAAAAAAAAAATTGTAATAACTAAATTTTCCATGTGTAAACTGTTCAATGAATGTTCACATTTTATTAGAAAAATGAAAAAATAGTTATTCCAACGATTCGCGCAGTATTTCTAGGTTTGATATTTGGCAATATTGGTTCTATCTCCGTCTCTTTTTACTCAACCAGGCGAGTTTAACCTCCATGCTTTTCAACGTCGATCTGTCAAAACAATGTCGGGTGCGGGAAATATAAAGCATTGTATTCGGGCCACGACTGGTAAAAAGCGTGGAAAATTTGTGTCGGCGAAATATGTCGGTTAAAAATGAAATATGTGTGGAAATTCGAATGAGTGAGATGAGGTTAGGACTACAGTCAGCTGTTGCCTTGCTGTCACGTCTCTTTATCGTAGCAAGTGGTAATAAATCCAATACCGGAAGTTCAAATTAAACTTGATATTACATAAAAATTAGGTCAATACGCGTAATTTTTTTTGAGAGCACTGGATTACTACAAGTGTTAAGTATGTAAATCTGATTATTTTTACGAATCTGACGGATTCCCACTATTATATACACTTTTGTAGTGACCGGAAATTGGGGTTTTGTATGTCGTCTCGGAATTCTTTCACAAAAATAACCAATTTTAATATTTCTTTTCTCTGTAATAAGGTCGATAAACGACCCCGAAATTTTACAGAGACGAGTCTTAATATATTTAGGGAAACTCAAAAAAAAATTATGAATATCCTATGGATTCAAGCCTGGCGATAGGACTACCTTAATTGATTTTACTAGTTAGTTGTTACTAGTAGTTTACTAGTTTACGAGTTTGTACGTTAGAAACATGGAATGCTTGTAAAAAATAACAGACTGTAATTGGGTTTGAACTTACGACTAATGGCTGCATATAAACTTTTCACACACAAACACAGTAGGCTACGAATTTGTTTGTATGCGTTAGTGAGATTTTATATGGATGATTAAATATCGCTAATTTCACATGAAACGATGAAAATGTTATGGATATTTTTTTTTCAAGTTGAATCATGCATTGTCACTTTTTAGATGCATGTTTGCAAAATTTCAGAGCTCTAAGTAGTCGAGAAGTGGGTGAAATATCGATTTACCGTTTTGCGTCTCACAGAAAGTCAAGTTAAAAGTTTGTAAAATCACCAAAAAATATAGAAAAACAACAAAAACATGGCCGCCATTAGATAATGAAATTTTGTTGGCGACGTTTGGCGGTGGACACTGTCCAACTTAAACGGTCCATCTGAAATCTAAAAACCAAACGGGTTATTCAAGTTAACAATAAATACGAGTCTTTGAGGATCGTCGGTTTTTAACATTATTTTCTTTTTGAACAAAGTGGCGATAAATTGAAATTCGAGCATAAAAAATCCACGAAAAAAGTCGATTTCACGTCACTTAAAAAAAATGAAGATCGATTTACAAAAACTGAGATCGTCAACGATCTTTCAATGTTTCTCATCGTATCTCCTATAAATTTGGAAAAAAATCATCAACTGGTTCGCGAGATATCATGTCCACCGATTTTGAAAACTCATCTGCCGGCGGCCATTTTTTATTGTTTTTTTTTTTGGTATTTTTTTTAAATGCTCTCATCATATGTACCTTTGCGTTAAAAAAATGCGTTTCTTTTTCACCAACCGTTTGCCAGCGAAAAACTTCGGAATTTGGCAATTTTTTGGGGCCTCCAAGTAGATGCAGCCCCTTAAATATTATTAAATATTATAAATAGCACCCTATTTGTCTCTCAGTACGAGAGAGGTATCAACAACTTCATTACGCAGCTCGATCAGTCTCCGAGGAGCAAAGCGTCGAGGAGATCTCCCATTGACGAGAGAACGTACAATTTATTACCTACGACACCGGAAACTGGTAAATCTTTCACATTTTCACATTTTCCATTCACCATTGGAACAAATAAATAATTACAGATGTGTTTTTTTCCTCTATCCTCTTTCCTCAGACAAACCTCTTGGCAAGAATTTCACGGAGCCGAATGTACCAGGTCGCAAGAGATTGCGCAGCAGGGATCGTGACGATGCATCTTCACCGGGTAAGCTTCACCTGATTCGCATGTAATTAAAGCTGCGTCCAAGCCCGTTGCGTCTTTGCCGCACTAATTACGCAAAGTAACCCACCAACTAGTTAGAAACTTTTCAACGGTGAATTAAGGATAAAGGGCTATCTCGTCGAGACACGCTTGGCAATTATCGCGCTGATGAGGCTGGAAACTTTCGAACAACTGCAATTTCGAGGCGCAAAGAATCGTCGTCCTCTGTCACCCATGTTTGTTCTCCTGATCGATTGCTCGAGCCTTCGTAGGTCGAAAATAGAGGGACGGATAGAACCCGGCGAAAAATTCGGCTAAGGTGCCGTACGCAAATACGTAACGCAATTGCGCCCCCCCTCCAATTGCGTGACGTAACGCAAGGTTTGCGTTACGTCACGATTTCAAAACTGCCAGAAATAGCAAAATTTCTGCATGTTCAAGTTTTTAATTTAAACCTCGCGTGCCATTTTACCGTGGACAGCTCACAGTTTTCTATACGCAATGTCAGTTAAGGGGGAAAGTCACTGTGCAAGAACTTGCATAGTAGCTTTCCCACGTCCCTCAAGCAAAATTTGAAGGACATTTTTTTTTATAATTCTTGAAAGTACATGTATTGGTAAATATGTTGGCAACATTTTTATTCACAAAACCGAAAATTGGCGGAATTATAGTCACTTTAGTGAGAACAGGTAGCGCGACCGGTTAGTGCCCTCAGTGCCTACAGGTGTGGCATTTACAATAGATAAACTACAGGCTCTTATTATTTTGTGAACTATCATGAAGATGAAGAACCGTCATATCGCCCGCGACTTGATACTTCAATGTGAGTATCAATATTCTAGAAAAAAACATAACTTTATATCAAGAAACACTGAACGAAAAATTTGAACCCGTTTTTCTCGAATCTAGTTTTTTCGACCTTGTCCGAGCGAATACTTAAAAACTTATCAACCGATTTTCAATTTTTTTGAAAACATTTTTGTAAACGCAGTCGCTAAGGTTGTACGTATCCGCGTTTTTAACATTTGATAATTACTATTTTTAAAGACTGCTTGAATACAGAAAAAGGGCCTTGAAAATAGAAAAAAATGTCCAAACTGTCGGCATTTTGTAAAAAAAAACAAAATAAAAAAATGGCTACGCATAACGATAGCTACATTTGTATAGATATCGATAAATTGTTGACTTTTAATTTACAGATAACCTTTCAAAAAGATATCGATGGGACAATTAAGATACATTTTTTTTTCGGCGTCAAATCAAGGCACATATCTCGGTTAATTTTCAAGACTTTGTCATAAAAATTGGTATAAAAGTAGATGAATATGTACTTCATAAAAAGAGTATAAACCCGATCCTTTCATAATTAGTTATGTATATGAAAGAAATTGCAATTATTGACGACAAAGCACCCGTTACGTAACGGAATAGGGGGGTTTTGGCCAAGCGTTACGGTCCCGTTACGTTAGGGGAGGGGGTAACAAATTTGAAAATTTTGCGTTACGTAATTTGTGTACGCCCCCTAAGGATGTACGGGAGTTTTGCAGAAAGGCTGCAATGCCAATAATAATTAGCTGCATTATTACTTTTTTCTACCCCTGTACGCAAAATTTGATATCGATCCACCCGTTGAAGAATTATAACACTTTGAATTTGCATGGGATTGAAGTTTGCATCGCTGGGCTGCAACGAAAATATTTCTTTTTCGTATTGCCTAATTTTTTTGGCATATTCAGATCCCAAAAAGCACTGTAATGAAAAAAATTATATTAGGTTTCGATAACCTAAACTTGGAAAAGAAGGATTGAGATAGCGCCAAAAATGAAAAAAAAAGACTAATTTTCGTTGCATTCAAACGATGCAAACTTCAACACCATTAATTTGCATTAGTTTTCCATGGGACCTATGTTCCTATGGGATGTTCTTTCATTCTTAGGTATGATGAGAAAAAGCGCTATGAAACAACGGTACGGGATGTTTGAGATTTTTCGTGTGGATAATTTACTCACGCGATAAACTTTTGAGAAAACTTGACCATTTTTGGTCGCATAATGGTGGTGTAATTAATTGTACCGTACTGCAATCCTGTTAATTTTCTCGATCGGCTCTCCCGTACGTTCTTACCAAACTGTATAGCAATGCTCCAAATGGCGGAGCGGTAAAAGTTGAAGCGTGAATGCCATGGCATGCTTTCAAGGGTTTTCGCCCCGACGAAGTTAAATATTAACAAACAGAGGTGGAAGAATCATTTAAGGAGGTTGGAGCGGTCCAGTTGAGTCAAATGACGGTTTATGAATGTTTTTCCTCAATGAACCTCAAAAAATGCATACGAGAAATAGAGTTATTCTGTAGATGCTAATTTTGCATAGAATATATCATTGAAGCGCAAAATTAGGCATGTTTATATTTTTATTACGTGAATGAGAAAAACTTTCGTGTTCCTAACAACTTGAAAAAATATAACATTATCGACAATTATTATGAAAAAACTGCGTCAGTGAATGTTTTATACAAAGCAGAATAAAATTTAGAGTCATTTATAATTATGCCTATTTATATTTGTGTTACGAGATTATTTATTATCGCCATTGATTAATATTAAGTTTGCCGAAATACGGCACTTCGCGGACATTGAGGTTGGCAGCAACGCTTTTCATTCGCCAGCAAAGATTCGTAATCTTTTAACAAACCTTGATGGTTCAATATTGAATGTATATGGTTTACAATGGGAAAAATGGTTTTTTTTCTTCTAAATGTTTACAAAGGTTTAGTTTGCGTTAATCCGCTGTTAGAAATGGTTTATCTTGGTGATGAATAGCCAAACAAATTATATCACCCGTAGTCATCTCTGGTCTTTTGTGGTGAGACATTTTTTTTAATTCGTGAAGTCTCCGTATAGTCTAGACAATAATATTTATACGCATATACACACATATGTATGGGACATTCCACGCCATTTCACCTAGCCCGTGACCCTGACCATTTTTTTTCTTGATTTTTTTTTTGGAAAATTGTACCCCACGAAAGGAATATCCGCACCAATTTTTAGATTTTGATCTCTTCTCTTTTAGGAGTTATAATTTTCCAAAAAATGTCGATTACGGAAGTTTTGGTAACGTTTAAACGCTGATAACTCCGGAACTAATTGAAATATCGAAAAATGTTGATATATAACTTTTTTCATTTTGAACCATACTTTCGTTAAAAATATGAAAAAAATTATCAATTATTAATGTCAACGTTTTTTTTTGCATCTAAAGTGAAAACTATTTTTGTTTAAAGATGATTACCACTTTTAATTTCTTTCAAAAAATTCTTTAAAATAGGGTGACCCATTCTATGATTTTTAAGACTAGTCTCATCGTGGGCCCATTTTTCCTTCTACTTTTTTTCTCGAGTTAATCCAATTTTTGAAAAAAGATTTTTATTATTTCAATCTTCAGTAATGCTATTAATGATTTTGTGATCTTCGATTCGGCTTCGACAAGCCTGAAACGGTTTATTTTCAATTTATGCTCACTTTTACGAAAACAATTATTTTCTATTAAAAATTATTATTTATTAAAAATCATTTAAACTTCCGAAATCGACATCTTTTGGAAAATTATAACTCCTAAAAGAGAAGAGACAAAAATCTAAAAATTGGTGTGCATACTCCTTTCATGGGGTACAATTTTACAAAAAAATGAGGATAATAAAAAATTGTCGGGGTGACGATCAAGGTGGAATGGCGTGGAATATCCCATATATAAATCTTATGATGTGGCTCACGCTCCAACCTCCTTAAAAATCACTTCTAACCGAGATTTCGGGCTTGGTCTACATATTGTGTCACTTAGTGTTAGGACCCCATCTCGGACATATCCTCAAGCGCGTGGCAACTTTCATTACAGCAAACGCGCATTTCTCTTTCAACGCTAAGTACAAATTACAGAACGAGTACATCGTTACTAGAATTCGTCTCAATCGATAATATTTCCTCAGATTTGCATGTTTGAACAGTGATCCCGTGTATCGTTCCGTTCGGCCACCAGGTGGCGAGTGCTTAATCGCTTTCTCGATTACAAGACGATCTGTTTACAGTACCGGCGAAAAAGGGAATGGACAAATTGCGGCCACCGGGAACTCCAACGACGAAGGAAGGAACGCCCGCAAAGTACGCAGATCCCAACAATGGTTGCTTTTAAAATTTTTCATGTGGAAAAGATGATGGATTTTTGCATTATTTGTGCAGAGGGACGCAATCCTCGACGCCGGGCAGCGCCAGAAAAGTGATGATGGGTCTCGAGCGCGGTTTGAATCGCGTCAGATGCGTTCTGACACCGAAACGTCGCGCGAAGGAGGAAAACAACAGCGATCAGCCTAACATGCTTTCGGGCAAGGTACGCGCTCTGCGTTCGATCCCTCGGCCACAGGATAATGTTTTATTCACTGTTTTTTCTTTCTCTCTCTCTGTTCCTTCTCTCGGGCTCTTTATTACCTTTTCGCAACACGTAGAATATAGCCGATTATTAATTTAATTGTTCAGGGACTCTGCAACGTCTCGTCAACGTCCAGTGACTGTCCGGAATACGTTCTTTTGCAACTTCGACGTGCGCTTCATCGCAAAGGAATAATATGCCGTAGGAAGGGGTAATGTTTTATCGCACTCTATCGAGACGCAAATAACATCGGAAAGCGTATTACAAAATATCCGTTAAGGAGCTACATCTACCTAGAGGCCCGAAAAAATTGCTAAATTTCGAATTTTCTCCCTGGAAAACGGTTGGCAAAAAAGAAACGCATTTTTCTTAACGGAAAGGTATATGTAGACTTTTGGGGTAAGGCCTTAACAAAAAATCACCAAAAAATACAGAAAAATATCGTAAACATGGCCGCCGGCAGACGATGAAAATTTTTCGCGACGTTTGGCGGTGGACACTCTTTAGCTTAAACGGTCCAACCGAAATCTAAAAACCAAATGGGTTATTCAAGTTCATAATAAATACGAGTCATTGACGATCGTCGATTTTCTAAATAATTTTTTTTAACAACGTCGCGACGAATTGGCACTCGAGCATACAAAATCTTTGAAAAAAGTCGTCATTTTTACGCAACTATTACAAAAAGATCGATTTGAAAAAAATGAGATCGTCAACGACCTTTAAGGGATCATCACAGTGTGACAGGCCGAAAAATAGCCGATTTTCGCGATTTTTTTCAAGGTGGATAGGGTAAGGTAATCGGTCTAATTTTTTTTACAAAATGAAGCACCGATAAAGAATACAAAATGATTTTTTTAAACTTATTTATTTATTGTTTAACATTGCTTTTTATTTGCGGAAAATTGTGCGGAAAAAATGGTGTCCCATGGTGGCCAGGATTGCGGCCGCAAATTTTATCTGACACAAACATTTCAAAATGATTATTAATCTGTAGGAAAGCCGCTATGTTTCTATGGAGGTTTTTTTTTTATTGAAATTTGAAAAAATGGCGATGGTTTGAACAAAAAGTATCTAATTTCGCCTTTTTATCGACGGTTTTTCGTAAAAAAAATAGGAAGATTTCAAACAAAAAAAGCTTCTATAGCAACACAATGAATGACGTGCAGAATGTTGTGTCAAAATTTCAAACGTATAGCTTAAAAACTCTTTCTTTGAGAGTGGCCACCGTTTTGAAAAACATCATTCCGAGAAAAACGCGTTTGAAGTTCTTTGAAAGGTTGTTAACCCTAGGACCCTACACATGGGTACCGCAAACCCCACATGATTAGTGAGAAATGCTAACATCATTTTTCTTGCTTCGTTCAATCGCATTTTTCACGATGATAAATTTATAATAGGTTTTTCTCGCAAAGCCTATTCGTCAGTTCGCGAGCGTTCGATTAAAAAAAAATCTCTACGACAAACAGTTCGTTAGCAGCGTTTATTTGAAGTGCTGGGGTGTGAGTAACCCCAGTGTAGGTTATTTGTTTCGTACAGATAGTGTAGGGTCCTAGGGTTAAGAAAGGCTCAACTTTTTCTAAGAAACGCTATAGCGACCGAAATAATTCGAATTTCGAGCTAAAAATTCGACAGAACGTTTATAACCGTGAATACTATCGGATAATGCAAAAAATTGATTTTTTGAAAATTTCACACTGATGATTCCTTAAATGTTTCTCATCGTATCTCCTGTAAATTTGGAAATAACCCTTCAAGTGGTTCTCGAGTTTTTAGGGAATAGAAATGTTCAGGGAACATAGCCAGAAGGTGATACTATCGAATACATTTTTTTTTCGTCGTGATTCCCTGTTCGGTCATCGCACGAACAAGCGTATGTTATTCGTCCGGATAGCGACTCAGTTCACGCCGTATTTCTAGTAGGCGTACATATTATTGTGATTCGTGTCAGCTAGAATCCGGACGAATAACACATTTACAATCGTCCGGGTAGAATGTATTAAATTGTTAAACAAACTATCCGTACGAATAATTTACTCGTACTCGTCCGAATTAAATCTTTATAATTTTGTTTGGGGCGTTGTACATCGTGAACTGTGTGAACTGAGCCGCTATCCGGACGAACAACATACGCTTATTCGTCCGATAACCGGACGGTTAGCCGCGACGTGTTTTTTTTCTCTCGAAAATGCAATTTTTTTCACCCACCTAGGTAGATGTAGCCACTTAAGGCCTTAGGCCACTCTAAAGGTCGGAAAAATAGGCTTTTTGGGGATTTTTTTTCGGCATATATTAGAAAGAATCCTGCTAAGAACGATTTTGTTTTATGGTAAGTGAAAAATTTGCCTAAAAAATCGTCAGATAATTGTTAATAACAAATGAACTATGCAATATAAAAAAGATCCTACGTACTTCCATAGACAATGTATTTTTCAAGATATATTCAATATTTCAAGTAAATCGGTCGAAAATTGTCTGAGTTATGTTTCCGGCCAACTTAAAAAATGCAGTTTTGCGATAAACGCTGCACAGCCGCCATTTTGAAATTAATCGCTTAAAAAAATGATTGTACACAGTCACTGATATGTACGATAAACACCCTTTTTTGTAACCTCGATTTATTTTGTAGTTTTTCTGAAAAAAAAAATCCCCAAAAAGCCTATAAATCCGCGTAAAAAATATTTGGATTTCGTTTGTGTCAACGAATTGTGCCAAATTTCAGGTTCATTCTCCAGGGAGAGACGGAGTCCTTGGACACGGAAAACATCAAAGAGGGCTCGCGGCCGTTCACCTCGAGAAAAACGTGCTCCTTCGAGCTCGAGGTTTGCCTGCTCGAAGGTATATCCGACGTGAAGCCGATGGTCGGTATACGTCGTAAAAGATTGAAGGGCGACGCGTGGGTGTACAAACGCGTATGCGAGGAAGTTTTGGCCCTGACGGCCGAGGCAGTGCCAACGGACAACGAAAAAACCGCCGAATCCAAGTGTCTCATCTGAGAAATCCTCCATTGTTGTGGAAAAACAATTTTACCGGCAGGTAACACGTGAAGTTTCTCGCTACCGAACGCGCTCGGACCTCGATCGGGACGACGAGCTCGCGGCCCGTTCGGTCAGCAGCAATAAGGCAGCATCCGTCGATCGACTTTACCAATTAAGCAGAGCAACGAGTACTTCGAATAATTCTCACAGTCTTTACACAGCGGGCCGGCCATTTTCGAGATTTCTTTTTTAACGATTATTTTAGTCGCGTACGTTTTTGCGTCTTTGTATGAAACTTTTGTTGTTGCGAAGGTGCGGCCGCTGATTTCTCGCTGAAATTGGCGCTCGTTCCGTTCCACGCGCATATCCGGTAATCGTGAAGCAATTTCTAATACGTGATCGAAATTACGTTGTATCAACCGACGTACATGCTGTACAGTCAATTTCCTTACAGCGGGCACGCGTTATTGTGGTGTCGAAATTTTCCTTGTCGGAATGCGACGAAACTTCTTTGCTTTTCATTCTTGTCCGAAATCTTTCGTTCGCATACGCAGGCTTAGATCCCCACTGAGGATCTTGAAAAAAAAAAAAAAAACAATTGAGTGGTGCCTTGAATCAGCAAAAAGGTCAATTTTCATTACATTAATCTAAGAAAATTGACTTTTTCATAAACGCAATTACAACAATATTTTATCATAAATGCAATTAAAAAAATCAATTTTCATAAATTCTATTCGAAAAATGTATTGCAATTACTTTGTTTTGGTTTAAACGTAATACGTTTTTTTTATCGATGCGATTGAAGAATAATAATTTTCATTGCATTCCAGCGACGCTAATTTCGACGCGAAGTAACATTCCTCGTAATTGCAACGGGCGAGATATCACGTATAGGGAACCAAATGTTGATACCAGTACTTGAAAAAATCGTTCGTCTCTTCGGTAGATTCGTGACTGAGTCGATTGCGACGATGTATCGCCACGGGAAGGCGAATTTGATTTTCATCGCCGGCCTCTTTCGCAAATATCGCAAATGTGTAATAACTTACGTAATTCTAAGACACGGGAATGGGCTTTTAACAATAAAATCTTTGTCACGGAGTACATCGATCGTATCCTTGTTCCATCGTCTCGAATCGTAAAAAAGGGCAACGGCAGGGGAGGGCTTGTTGCGGCTGGAATCATATATCATGTGAATCCCCGGACGAAGATCGTTCCTCCGTCGGTACTCGGAAACGGGTCAAAATTCTGCGAGCAACAAAGAGCCACTTTATCGCTGGAGAATTCGTGAGGGCAGTGGGGGTAGAAAAAAGTGAGGGGAAAAAATGGATGAACAAAATGGGACTTCGAGGCTGGCGCGTTTCGCGGCACGAATGAGGTGGCTCCGGGGGGGGGGCATATTTATTTATATGTAAAAATGTTCGTTTCTCTAGTTTATATTATACGAGATAGGGGGATATATCGAGCGGCTCGTTTGAACGAGACGAGCCATCCGAACGTGCCGTCAGTCCGCGATGTTTACCGCGGGTGCCTCGCGTATCCCGACTGTTGTACATGAAGAGATCTTACGCCAGAAGAGCAGGTCGAAGAGTTATAAAATCACCACAAATCGATCAGGCCAAAGTGGAGCCGACGCGCTCTCCTACCACCATTTTAACTTTTATGGTCAAGCGCAACGACCAGCCCCTCTTTTATCTCTTCCGCACGATGATCCATGATCTTCGCGGCTATCCCCCCCCCCCTTCCGTTTGCTCTCGCTTTTCACTCCTTCGTAGCGTCTCCGTCGTTCTCGTTTCGCTCTGTACGAATAGTTCAGGTATACAAGCCAGAATCCTTTTCGCGGTATGCAAGTGGATTTACCCGGAGGAATTTCACTCCATTTTTCACCCTCCAATTTTCAGCCCTCCGCGCTAGCCCGACGACGAGGTCCGCTGGACAAAGAGCCGCTCTTCTGCATCCAACCTCCGCTTATCCGAGGCTCTTATCGTTTTTTCCCCAATTCTCCATTACTCGGGAAAACTGACGGCGACGTAGAAATTCGCAATGTTTGACTACAAAATTGGGACGATGTTGAAGTTTGCATAGTTTCGATGCAACGATCGTTTTTCTTCTTTTTTTCAGTGTCCTAAGCCTTTTTTTGTTGCAGATTCAGCTGAATGCCTAATGACAACACGTAAAAGCGTCTAAGGCCTTAGGCTACAGTAACGGGTATAAAATCATGTGCGAATTTAACAATTTATTTTCGTATGAAAAAGTGATTCACTCGTAAAATTAATTACACATCTATTAGTAGGAATATCAAGCTGTTAGAAAAAATATATATATATATTTTTTTCGATGTACAAAATGGCGGACTACTAATATTTTCTTTTATGTTTTTTTAGGCGCTCCGCGGCGTGACATTTGGCATCCATAATTTTTTACCTAGAACAAAAAACAAAAATTGTCGTCAATCTACATCAGAATACCTAGAGAAGTACGTACGGAATTTGAAAAATATTGTTTTATTCAAAAGTTGTAAGTATTTGAACTTAAGGGGAGATATACACCTAGGAGCCGAAAAAGGTCATTTTTGTGAATTTTTTCAGGGAAAACTATTTGAATTTTCGGATTGGGGTTTTAATTATCCAAACGTATATACATTCAAAAATATGTTGAATTTTATTTATTAAAAAATATTAAAAATATACAAGGATATTGTATGATCCTTGGAGTGTCGTAAAAAAATCTGCGTAAACGGTACCCACTGGCGTTTCTTCAAAAATCATCTGAAAAATAAAAACCGAAAAGATTATTAAATTAGATACTAGAATCGAGTCCTTGTCATAGCCGATTTTGAAAATATCGATTTATGACACAATGGCGGACGTTTGAACATAAATAGTGATTTTTGGGCCAAAAATTATTTATTATTTTGCCTATAAAACAAAAACTAAGTAACGGAAAAAAAATCCTATGACAAGTACTAGATAATGGTGTAAAGAATAACCGCAAAAAACCTCAAGGCAATCGGTTCATTGGTTTTCGAGAAATTTTCGGTACCGATTTGAAAAACGTGGTTTTGAGAAAAACGCGTTTGAAAATTTGGGAATGAATAAATCATGAAATTTGTCAACTTACATGGAATCATCGATACCAGGCCCATAGTGTAGGTCTTCCACGGTCGACAAAATCCTCGACCTCGATCATCTAGGTGTATGTCTGCCCTTGAGAAATGTATTTTCAGTGAACAATTTCGTTATAACGGCCCACAAACTGCTAATAAACTGAAAACTTTTCGATTAATCAGAAATTCCGTACGTACTTCTCTGCGAAATGCGATTAGGAACATGACTTTTAAATTTGAAGTAAATCGAGTGAAAATTGTTGAAGTTATTTGTCACGGCAATTGGAAAAAAGTTGTTTCGAGAAGTTTCGAGTAGTCGGCCATATTGTACATCGAAAAAAAAAATACATATTTTCTAACAGCTTGATATTCATGCTAAATAGATGTGTAATTAATTTTATGAGGGAATCACGTTTTAATACGAAAAAAAATTGTTAAATTCGCACATGATTTTATACCCGTTACCTAAGACCTGAAGGAAGCACACCACTGTAAAATTTTCGAAAAATCGTTGGTAATTCTTTAGATAAGTCACTTTTCCGAAAAATGAGCCTAACATTTTTTTGGCTATTTTCTCATTTATTGGGTTATACAGGGTGTCCCTCTTATCTCTGCCACCCGAAATAACTCGGTAATTATCGACGTCACCAAAAATTGGTCCCAGACAAAAGTTGTACGTTGTGAAGGGGGCCATCAAATGCGACCAATTTTCTTTTATTTCGGTGGAGCCGCTGACGCACAGTCACCACCACTTTTTTTTAAAAGGAATGGTACATTTTTTTCAACCACCTTGTGAAACACCTCAAGCCGCATAAAAACCATTAAGTCGTCAAAGTCGTTCAAGGTCATTCAAGGTCACCTATTAAAATGAAATACAAATCTAAATATCTCGGATCACTACCAAATATTTTGAATATTAGTTTTGAAAATGCAGTTTGGAAGACGGTGCCATAACGCCGCCATTTTTTAATATATATAATACCACGTAACGGCCAAAAATAGTAATAAACATACCCTAAGTCTAAAAAATGGCGAGAAAATCTTTCCTAAAAAAAAAAAGTCATGAAAATCAGCAAATTTTTTCCTCGCTCAACGGTATCTCCCCCCTTAAAGTTCGCCGGTTATCGTAACCTACCTATAAACGCCTATAGCGCCCTCAATTTTAAACGGTTCGCCTCGAAGTGTTCAGAGAATATTTTTGGAACGTTAAATTTTGAGAAAACGTCGAAAACGAAAAATCAATTTTTCAAAAATAGGCGACAGCCCTTAGATGCTCTAGCAACGAGCAGCGTCGGCCTGGGCCAACGGATGGCCGGCCGCTTAGCAATATCGCAAATTATGAGCGCGAACGTGTATCCGAGACTTGCGGCGTTTCTAAAACACGTTACCGTCCTGCGTGCATACGTGTATCGATGCAATGCGCGGCTTGCACACACTCGATTGATCCCGCGTACGTGAAACAGGAATATAAAAATGTATATATACGTGTGTGTGTGTATGTGCGCGATGTGGCAGCGGGCCTATACGTACCAATTACCGTCGCTAGCAAGAAGCAGTTAATTAAGCATTGGGGCAATGAGCCCCGGCGATGGAGTTTCTGCGATAATGATTAAGCGAGACCGTAATTGAGTAAGTGTGCAAGTTAAGAATAAGGCAGAGAGTAGCAGAATGGCCAGTAATGGGCTAGTGTACGATTATAATAGTAGAGAAATATGAGGAGAGGAAGGGATTGCGGGGGTGGTTGACGGGCGAGAAGATCGTGATGGTTGCGGCATAGATCGACGCTCGGAAGGGAGAGATCATGAAAAAAAAACGTAATAAAGCAGTACCGATGTAAGAAACTCAAAGTACAGTGAAACCTCGTTTACGCGTTTTGCACTTATACGCTTTTAAAATAATTTATACGTCAAATTTCTCTAGCCCCGACGGATTTCGTTCATAAAGATGGTAATGAAGTTTCATTTCTACGTTTTTCGCGCTTATACGTTATTCATTATATTCCCCAGCGTCGGTTTCGACGTTCGTTTTTTCTCAGTTATACGTTAAGGCCTTACATACGCGATTTAGCCGATTTTCGAAGGTACTTTTCTACACGTGGTGAAAAAAATGACGCATATATTGACGACATTTTTTTGTGCAGATCATTTATGCACATGGTTAAGTATATGTAAAAAAAAATCGGTAATATTAACAAATGGCGGAGATATAACATAATAAAGCAATGGATTTTTTTTGCGCGCGCGTTTATAGTGAAAGTTTTCGGCATCGATGGGGGTGTCTAAAAAAAATGAACATACTAGGTGAGCAACTAAGTTCTCGGGTTTCACACATGGATGGCGCTAGCGACACATGTAGTCGGCATACAGGTCTGAAATTGGGTGTCTTTATAGCTTGAACATCTGTGAAGAATACCCAGACGTAATATAAACAAATATCGCAACGCAAAGACCCTTTTTCTAACCTCGAAAATGTCAAAGTTTGTGCCAAATAAACAGCATTTGCGGGAAGCATTGCTTTTCTGCTTCAACCTAAAAAAAAACAGCAGCTGAAGCACGTCGGTTACTTGAGGAGGCCTACGGCGAACATACGAGGGTGGGGTGAAAAGTTTCCGGCCTGACCAAGAAAAACGATATTTAAAATTTTTCTTTTGCTTTATTTTTCAACATAATCTCCATCAACACTGATACATTTCTCATAACTCTCGCATCCCAAAAAACAGTAGCCATAACCTTGTTTGCCGATAAAATTGTTTTTGCCTTCTTTGGGGTTGGTTCCCCTTTTCCAACCCACTGTTTTGACTGTTCTTTACTTTCAGGAGTGTAGTGGTGGACTCATGTCTCATCAACAGTTATGAATCGACGCAAAAATTCGTTTGGATTACGTCTATACAGCGCCAAATTGTCGGTAGCGTCGAGCGTTAGCAAACGCTCGATTGGTCGAGCGTTAGCAAACGCGGCACCCACCTTGCACACAGCTTTTCCATGTTCAAATGGTTGTGCAAAATATTTCGCACACGTTCAGCTGACATCCTACAGGTCTCAGCTATCTCATGCACTTTCAACCTGCGGTCTTCCAACACTATTTTATGGATTTTTTCAATCATCTCTGAAGTTGTGACTTTAACGGGCCGTCCTGAGCGAAGCTCGTCAGAGGTGCTCACACGACCAATTTTACATTCAGAAACCCACTGATTAATAGTTGAATATGATGGGGAGGAGTCTCCTAGTGCTGAATCCATCTCTTCTTTTATTTGTTTTGGTGTAAAACCTTTCAAATGGAAGTATTTGATGACAGCACGTTTTTCCAATTTTTCCATTTTTACGAAAACAACGGAAGCGTCTCGCGCAATGTGCTCTCAAACGCAAACTAACGTAGCGATTGGGCTGAAACTGTACATACAAGCTCGGTAGGAATGGTACTGTAGGACGCCGCTCCAAAACTAGACCTAGTGGCACCATCTCTTGGTCAGGCCGGAAACTTTTCACCCCACCCTCGTATACCATCAAAAACAACGTGTGAAGATTGGTTCAAGTGGTTCAGAAGTGGCGATTTTGCGACTGGGGACAAGAAGCGCTCGGGAAGACCGTAAACATTTGCGGACGCCGATCTACGAGCGTTATTGGATGAAGATGACACTCAAACAGAAGATCAACTTGCCGAGGCATTAAATGTGACTCGGCAATGTATTTCGAAACGTTTGCACGCAATGGGAAAAATTCATAAGGAAGGAAAGCGGGTGCCGCATGAGTTGACTGAGAGACAAATGGATAATCGAAGAGCCACTACCGAAATTTTGCTTTTGCGGCCGAACAGAAAGAGTTTCCTGCATCGAATTGTTACTGGCGATGAAAAATGGATATGTTTCGAGAATCCCAAACGCAGAAAATCGTGGCTTTCACTTGGCGAAGCGTCAACATCGACGGCACGGCCAAATCGCTTTGGAAAAAAGACAATGCTCTGCGTTTGGTGGGACCAGAAAGGAATCGTGTACTATGAGCTGCTGAAACCGGGCGAAACTGTCAATGGGCATCGCTACCGACAACTAATCAATTTGAACCACGCATTGCTCGAAAAACGGCCAGAATGGGACACGAGACACGAACGTGTGATTTTTCAGCACGACAACGCTCCGTGCCATCGCAGTTCCATCGTCCAGGACACCATAAAAACACTGAACGGGGATCTGCTACCGCACCCGCCGTATTCGCCAGACCTGGCCCCTTCAGACTGTCACTTGTTCCAGTCGATGGCGCATGGCTTGGGTGGGCTACACTTGGCCAATTACGATGCAGTACAAGATTGGTTGGACGAATGGTTTCAGTCCAAAGACGCGTCTTTCTATCGTCGCGGTATTTATGTATTGCCAGAGAGATGGCAAAAATGTGTAAATAGCGAGGGACAATACTTCGAATGAACTATTTTTTGTATTTGTCTTGAAATTTTGGTTTTTTTATTGGTCATAAAAATCCGGCAACTTAGTTGCGCACCTGGTACGTAATATTTGATGTACCCCTTGAAAAACGTATAACTGAAGTTTCACTGTACCGTGAAATGGGGTTACTTTGAACAGGTTTTGGAAGCTTTCGTAGGTAACTTTCTTTTAACATCCTAAATTCCAACTTTTTTGGTCTAATAGAACAATGTGTCCTTTGGCTATCAAATGTATAAGAAAGTCAAGCCCCACCACCCTCCCACAATTTTATATATATATTTTTCAAAGTGTCAAACTAACCTCGAGTGTTGAGTTTCTTTGACAAGGCATTAGAATGCAATTCATGTCAAAGATTAAGGGTTACCTTGACATGATTTCGATTTAAAAAAATGTAATATTTTATACATTATACATGGCATTAAGTGAAAAACGATTCTTTTACAGTCAAATAGTCATCTTTATTAAGGCGTTACCCCCACTTGTAGCGCAAAAAAGGCCTTTTTCGTGAATTTTTTTGAAGAAAACTACAAAACTTTTTTAATCGATCAATATACCATCTTAAAGAACACATCTTGAAGAACTTTCAGTAATTTTTTTATTGAAAAATATTACATTGTTTAGTGGCAAATGGCCGTCAATGAAATAATGTTTTTATATACACGGTTTGCGGTGACCAACATTGCGGCGAAGTGGATCATCTGAAAAAAAAATGCGGATCGATTTAGTCAAAAATAAGTATAAACTAGTCTTTAATCGAAGGATTTTAAAAAATATTCATTTTTCACAAAATGGCGGACAGTCAGAGTGAATGGTTCGATTTTAACGAAAAAAAACGGCTGTTTTTTGGCTATAAAACGGCCATTTTTTTTTCGAAAAAAAAATCGAACGATTAAAGACTACATTTTTATGTATTAAATAAGCCTGCAAAATTTCAAGAAGATCGGTTCATTAGTGTTCGAGTAATCTTGGTCACCGACCATATTACTTAAATGCAATAAAAAAAATCGATTTTTTCAAAATCGCAAGTGGGGGTAACCCCTTAAGGAAACATTTTACATGAAGATATTAAGTACCTAGGGTACTATTATAGACACTTAAGGGGTCCTCTCACTTTAGACGCTAAAAAAGGCTATTTTCATGATTTTTTTGGATAGGTTTATATTATAGATATTGATGTAAAAGTTGTTACGCTTAATAAATACACTTTCGAAATACATTTTACAAAATTTACATGTATTTATGTAACCCAAACAAACTTTAAACGCATTTTTCTCGAAACAACGTTTTTCGATGGCTTGTTGATAAAATCGTCGAAGCTACTAAACCGATCCTTATGAAATTTTAACCTCATATTCTTTACAACTATAGCGCATATCGAGGATTTTTTTCAATTTTGATATTTACTTTTTTTGTTGCCAAAAACGGTGAAAAAACACGTTTATTTTTGTTTTTTCGAAAAATGTTCGCCATTTTGTTATTTTTGCATATATAAAAAATCGTATGATATGCGCTATAGCCATTAACATACTCAATCTAAAACCGTTTGTTTTTTTTGTTTCTGCTGATCCATCTCCGAGCTTTCATCAACAGCGCAGACATTTTTTTTACTACCATTTTCGTCTAGAAATAGTGACTTAAATGAATAATTTTTATTTTAAATGTATTTCGAAAGTGTATTTATTAAGTGTAACAACTTTTCTATCAAGATCTATGATATAAACCTATCAAAAAAATCATGAAAATAGCCTTTTTTAGCGTCTAAAGTGAGAAGACCCCTTAAGTGTCTTCTGGCAACTTTGGCAATGGTACCATTTTTTGGTACCAAAGTATCATTGTTTGGTGCCAAACTACCATTATTGGTACCAAAGTTCGAAAATACAAAGTATTCCAATACTTTGGACTCACTACAATACTTGAGACTTATTACAATACTCGGAGCTTATTACAATACTTGAGGCGGTACATGGTACCATACAAACAATGTTACTTTGGTACCAAACAATGGTACATTGCTCCCATGCAAATGGTACTTGGGTACCAATCAATGGTACTTTGGTACCAAACAATGGTACTTTGGCACCAATCAATAGTATTTTGGTACCAAAGTATTATTGTTTGGTATCAAAGTACCATTTGTTGGTACCAAAGTTCGAAAACACAAAGTATTCCAATACTTGGGACTTACAACAATACTTGGGACGGTACATGATACCATACAAACAATGGTACTTTGGTACCGTAAAAATTGTACTTTGGTCCCATAAAAATTGTACTTTCGTAGCATAAAAATGGTACTTTTGTACCTTATGAATTGTACTTTGCTATCATAAAAATGGTACTTGTGTACCTAAAAACGGCACCGTAGCACCCCCTGCTTCAGAAATAGGAATATTTGTCGCGTATTTTGAGAATGAGCCGTAAAGATGCTTGCTGCATGTACCGTGGCCGTTTTCGTGCGCGCATGGGTACGTGGATACGTAGGAAAGACAGCGGTGATCGTGTACGGTAGTACGGAGCCAGTGACGGTCTGTAAGTAAGGTAAGAGACAGGCAAGTGAGGTAAAGTAAGTCAGGTATATAAGGATGGCACGCGCGCGGCGTGTTCTATCGCTTCCGGGCATCAGCGTGCTCGCCAGCCGCGGCTAATTGCTCTTTAATGCGCAAGTGCGTTGCTTTTCTGTACAGTATATGCACGTTGTATGTGGAATATAGTCTTTACGTGTAGATGTATAATATAAATAAATAAAGATACACACACACACATATGTATGAATAAAGACGATTTCGAAGACACTCGACATCGAGGACGGTCCCCACAGTAGCCTGGATATATGTAAGCATATTTAAGTAAAGACCATTTCAAGGACCTTTCAATTGAATTTTTATATTTTGAGAAAATTGAGGCCTGGCGGGAAAACAGCCAGGTGCGCTGATAGTCAACGTTACATAGATAGAGCCGGCTTGAAATGTCCTTTTCTCGTGTATGTGTGTTTCTGTGCACGTATTAACGTGCCTTTCGCGATTCTTGGACCCAGATTGAGCCTTTCGCGAAGCCTCCCTCTTTGCCGCACACATTTTTTCTCCTAGGTTCTTCGTGGCTTGTAACTTGCCTTCATTATTTCGGATTACTCTTTCCTGGATGGACTAATGCACGCGAGGAGTCCGCGGTCTCGGAACTTCGGTCGCGAGACTAGACGAAAAAAAAATGAACTCGAACTGTTCGTAGCGGAGGATTTCCGCAAAATGTGACGTAATTCTTTTTTGTTCGAATTTTTTCGATCGAAAGTTCGAATTCCGCGTTGGATAAGTATTATTCACTTTTGGAATGAAGGAGCTATATTCTGTTTGATTTTAGACTAAACGGTTCCATGGACTTAGGTGGGTCAAAAAGGGGCATTTTCCAAAAAAAAATATTTTATTTTGACACTTTTTAGCTGTAATTATTCCCTGAAAATTTCATTGTAATATTCCTAAAATTGAATGAGCTACAGCTTCTAACAGTCTAACAGGGCGAGCGGAAGCAGCACCATGCTTCGAACTTTAAACGCGGTTTCTCAAAACACTGTTTTCAAAGTCGGTGGACATATCTCGAGAACCACTTGATGGATTGTTTCCAAATTTACAGGAGATACGATGAGAAACATTTAGCGGTCGTTTACGATCTCACTTTTTGAAAATCGATCTTCATTTTCCAATAGTTACGTAAAAATGACGACTTTTTCCATAGATTTCGTATGCTCGAGTTTCAATTCGTCGCCAAGTTGTGGAAAAAAAATCATTTTGAAAATCGACGATCGTCAACGACTCGTATTTATTGTTAGCTTAAATAGCCCGTTTGGTTTTTAGATTTAAGATGGACCGTTTAGGCTGGAGAGTGTCCACCGCCAAACGTCGCGAAAAAATTTCATCTGTCGGCGGCCATGTTTTTGTTGTCTTTCTGTATTTTTTGAAGATTTTTTCAAAGGCTCCTAATCTTTGTATTTTTGTGTTTAAAAGAATGCGTTTCTTTTCACCAATCGTTTTCCAGAATAAAAATTGGAATTTATCCATTTTTTTCGGGCCTTCAGGAAAATGTAATCCCTAAAGCGCGATCTTTAGAGTGGCGGCGCGATTTTTCGCAACGATTCAGAATTTTTTGGAGATTTTGATATTGGTAAGATTTTTGTTTCGAGTTTTTGCGACTTTTTGGGCGAAATATTTTCGCATTTGGTGCATGGAAACGACTCTCGAGATTTTCTTGTGAGCAAAAAGAAATTCTATTAAATTCTAGGGCTAGCAGATTTTGCGCGTACGATTTTTTTACGTTCGAATAACCACTTTTGACCAAATAAGATCAATCTGTCGATGTGCAAATTCGTCAACGTGTTTACTATTAATTTTTTTCCACATATAAATGTGCAAATATCTGCGACGTGTAAAAAAAAAAATGTTTATACAAAAATGGAAGATATAGCAGGGATGCAAAGTGGGGGAGCGTCCTTTGGTTCGCCGAAAGGTGCACTAACCGTGTCCAGCAGCGAGACGATACTCATACATATGTAGCGACTGTGGAGTGCGCTCTATAATTCCAACCCCCGGCGGGGAAAAAAATGAATATGCAAACCCTCTTGGAAAGTTTTCCATTTTTGTCGAGGAAAAAAAAACATTCACATTCAACCCTTGGTCACCGTGGGATTTTTTTTTCTCTACCTATCCTCCGTTTTAAAAAAGCATTATTTTACCCATTTGTTTTTCTAGTGTGTGGTAAGTAAAAACCGAAGTGTCGGAAGATTCTTCTCTTACTTGGCGAATTATTCTCGTATATTACGAATAACTTTTATCTTGGATATTCCGAAGCTCTGCAACCGCCTTAATCCAACGACGAAAATAATCGTGATTGAAAACGACTTTGGTTCACTCTCTACCTCTATCTGAATACATTTTATGTTAAGGGTTTATGCGTAGTTAACATTTTTGAAATTTGCTTTATTTGACTTTCGACGGTTTCTTAAAATATAAGATTTCAAAAAGATTCTCTGAAAATTTCAAGTCGATAGATTTATCGGTACCCTCCGCCAATCGGTGAACTACAAATGCGTTTTTTTCAAAATTATTTTTCCATTCCCCGGGCACGACATCTAAAAAACTAGTGAAGCTACAAAAAAACTATGCATCAAAATAGCATCTTTTTTGATGCATCGTTTTTTTTTATCAACGAAAGTAGAGCGCTTTTAACCGAAAATCGAACCCACCATAGACGGCGGCCATTTTTTCAAAAATCAAATTTTTATTAAATCCATCGTCCAAGCACTAGAAAATTTCATGCAAAAAGCAAATGCGTTTGATTGTTTTTACTTAGGATGATTTTCTTCCACGCAGCAGTGGTCACCGCGAAGGACGTTTTTCAAACAGCGGTCTGCACAAACCATTGTATCTACCACATTTATAAATATTTTTTAATACAAAAACTGTCAAAGATACTGAAAGCCATGCTCTTCAATGTGAAAAAGAATGTTCGAATCCGGCTACGTCTCCCCTGCAAAAATTCCTCTTTTTTCGGCCATCAGCTAGGTGTAACTCCTTAAGGGGTAACACCACTGTAGAATTAAAAAAAAATGGCTTAAGAGATGTTTTGAACCATGTAGAATAAGGGGGAAAAAGTTTGGTACCTGTAAAATAAAGTTCCGCAGGCCCGTGTGGGTCGCCGGTGGCAGTGGCTCGCCCGTGTGCGAGTCGTCGACCGTTTTTCTCTACACACAATTTTTCAAAACGGCACGCAGCATAACTCCAACAATTTTCATTCTTTTCACTCCAAATTTCGAGCACGTCTTCAAAATAACATTTCGAAGGAAAATACCTACGGGATTTGCCATGAGTTAATTATAACATTAGTTATTAACAAATGATTGTCCATTATTTCTGTCGAAAATTGAGTTTTTACTTCAAATTCTTGCCAATTACACAAAAATTGATATTTTCAAAATCCCCTACTTATTTCTCTAGCTATACTCATGTAAATGAATAGAATTTCCAGCGTCACCATTTTGTATAATGTTTTAATATAATTTTTTTCCGTTCACTTGAAGACATGACTAATCACACCCTTGAATATTATTATCCTCTTGTCCTTCCACAAAAAAAATCGCCAAAAATCACTTAATTTCAGACGTTTACAGTGGCGTAAGCCCTCAAAAGAAAGGGGGACAAAAAACAATATGACTTCCCGTTAATTATAGAATTTTGATTCCAAGCGTTCACATTTTACACTTAACGAATAATTCCTCATTTTTTCCTTGGCCTTCTTTTTCAAAGTAAAAAAGAAGCAATTACTATATCAATGGCGATCTCCCGACCGGATGAAGCTAAGAGCTTCGTTTTGGAATCGTGCATTTCCTAATAGACGGACGAACTTGACTCTTTACCGTAGTATTTTTCATATATGCGAGGGAGAGCCGTAAACTCATGACTGGCGCAAAAGCCCTATAAAAATTGTTGCCCCTTATCGTGGCCATAGAGGAAACGAGACATTAAATCGAGTCCGACGAAGGCGGGGTGTTTCGGTGGGTGCGTCCGAGATTTCCTGTGCCTCTCGTTCCCTCACATACACACGCACACACACACGTTATTCTCTCAATGCTAATAGGGATTACAGAGGATACGATTTTTTACGTACGCGTATGTGTATGCAGAGTGTGTAGTATTTTTTTCGAAAGTCTCCATCCTCCGCGAATCGAATGGAAGAAGGTCGTATGTGATTACGAATAACCCTATACGTCACTCTTCGAGGGCTCGTGTCGTGCATCCTGCGAGTCCTTCGAGTGCTTAACATCGCGGGCGGACATCCTGTTGCACGAATTACAATTTCTCAGCACCCTTCTTCAAACAGTACCACAATTTTTCGACTCAGTCTCCATTCTTTTTTTTTACAAACGCCTAACGCACCCTTCGAGTTTATTTGCCCTTTTTTTCTTCAAACGCTACATGGTGGTTCGCGAAAAAATCAAAATGACAAAAAAATAATATCTTAGTGAATGAAAAATCGAAGTAGGTCGATCTGTTCCATGGAAAGGAATGCCTATGAATTTTTTTATGATTAAGGCAGCACTGGCAGCCTGCTGAACATGATTTGCATGGAGTAGGAAAAATTTGTATATAATGGTGCTATGTACGTGTGCATAATGTAGCGACGAGAGAGGTTGCGCGTATAACAAACGATATCGCGGTATAAGAATAAGACGTACGAACCAATACGCTATGTGCAATTGTATGGAAATATGTATCTATGAATGAAGACACTTTCATTTATGAAACCAGATACTTATGTACCGGACACGAGAGCGTTGTAACATCCTGCTATTATGTGCCCTTACACACAGCGAACACATGTATGTGTATATATAAGAAGGATACATGAATTTTGAAAGAAAAAAAAGAATTAAAATTAAATTCCTGCCTCGAGTATATAACTCTCAGTGCATATATATATATATATATATATACACACACCTATATATACGATGACGATTATAAGGTGGCCATATGTTTTTAAGGGTCTGATGCGGAGACTTTGCGCCCGACAAAAATATGATATTGGATGAATTTTAGGTCCGCTTAAAAGAAATATAGCGTGTTTTTGTGGTACGTAGTATTTGCCAGAAAAATTGAGCATCCTAGAAAAAAAATCAAGCTTTTATTTTCAGTTCAGCAAAATGACGATAATTTAAATCCGAACACGAAACACTCGTAAGAAAACGTTTTTTTTAAATGCATCAAATTCCATACATTTGCTTTAAAATGCATTGTTGATAATTCAAGGGTCTGGCGCGGAGACTGCGCTAGAGAAAAATGTGATAAGTATTGCATGTTTTTTCAAGTCTTCTTAAAAAAAATATAGCGTATTTTTGTAATGAGTTGTATTTGCCAGAAAAAAATTGGGTATCCGAGACAAAAAATCAAGCTTCCATTTTCAGTTCAGCAAAGTTACGATAATTTAATTTCGAACACGAGACACTCTTAAAAAAACTTTTTAAAAAAATTGAATCAAATTTCATACATCTGCTTTAAGATGCAATATTGATAATTCAAGGGTCTGGCGCGGAGAGTTTGCGCCCGTGAAAAATGTGATAAGTATTGTATGTTTTTTCACGTCCTCTTCGAAAAAATAGCGGTTTTTTGTGGTGAGTAGTATTTGCCAGGAAACATTGAGCATTACAGAAAAAAATAAAAATTCCATTGTCAGTTTAGCGGAATGAAGATAATTAAAGTCCGGACACGAAAGACGTAAAGAACTTTTTTTCATTAAAACAAATTCCATTCTTCCGCTTCAAAATCGTAATTGAAAATTTAACGGTCCGGCGCGGACACTGCACCCGAGAAAAATATTCTAACTCATGATTTTTCGAGGCCGCTTCGAAAAAAAAGCGTAGTTTTTTTACATGAGTTGGAAACATTGAGCATTCTGAAAAAAAATCGATTTTCAGATCGGCAGAATGAAGACAATTGAATTCCGAGCACGAAACACTACTGAAAAAACTTTTTCATTCAACGGAATCAAATTCCATTTATCCACTTTAAAATTAATCTTTAATCATTTTTTCTCGATGATGGGATATACAAAAGAAGTTTCTCAGGAGTGTTTTGTATTCGGAATCGAATTATCTTCATTCCCCTGTACGCAAAACAGAATTTTCATTTTTTCCCCAGAATGCTCAATTTTTCCTGGCAAATACGACTTATCTTAAAAATACGCGACATTTTTCGAAAAATTCTCGAAACGCCATTGAGCATCGTATTTTTTTCCGCCGCAAAATCTCTTTGATCTTGAATATTAAAATCCATTAATCTAAAAATGAAAATATCAAAACGCTTATTTCTTAACATTGGAAGATTTTTTAATCCTTCTTTTGCTTCGTTAATTTTCGCATATATCTTTGCATCCATATTATTCCATATACATGTAGCAGAGGACTTTCCATTTGTGGAGCAACATTTGCGTCGTACCGAGAAAAAAAAAACAAAAAACCAGTTGGAAAATAATTACTAAAAAACATATATCTATATATATTGCGTGTGTATACACACACACACACACATATATATAAATATAATTTCTCTGCGAATCGTACGGAATTTCGCGTGAACGTTGCATCGTCGAGGTACAAAACAACCCTTGGCGCGTCCGCAAGTATAGCGCATCCGAAGGAGGAAGTGGCGGGAGGAGGAGGAGGCGAAGGCGTAAGGGAGAAGTATACTTATATATATATATATATATATATATATATATATATATATATATATATATATATATATATATATACATTTGAGCGAGGAGCAGAGAACGAGGCTGAATTCGCCGACTGTGACGCTTTCCGGTCAGGTGCCGCCCTCACCATCTTTTTCCCCTTCCAATTTTCAGAGACTTGTATATCGGAGCTGCTCTCGTCGCCCCAGAAGCCTCCCCTTTCCGTCTTATAATGGTCTTGATTCTCTGTAGAAGCGTTGTGCTTTTTTGCCACGTTCGTATGTACATATAAATATATTTAAACCGTTGTTTATAGCCCTGCTGCTCATCGAAAAAAATGACTACGCTACAAAAGAGACGGAGGGAGTGAGTGAGAAAGAGAGAGACCACGTGAAGTCGAAAAGCGGAAGACAATATGATTTTGTTCACGTACCTCTACACCTGAATGTCTATTTCATCGGGACCATCAAAGACGAACAAGGCCCTGTATACGAAGCCTCATTAAGGGCTTCGCCCAATGAAAAATGGATCATTTGAAAATGGACGATTTTAATTGTGCGGGCTTCAGATTAATCCAGAGATTAGATGAGCTCGAGATAAAGCGCTGTCAGATCCGGAGTCCCGATGAATATCCTTTTTATGTTCGATTCCTCGGCGACTCAACTCGAGTATCGTAATGCGAGTAATTTGAGTTTCACGTGGTAAAAATAAGTAAAAATGATTATACGCGATAAGGAAGCTTGGAAGTTGGAAGGAGGAAAGATTATTTATCGCGTTTTATTTGTAGGAGATTTTCGTCGATTCGAAGAATTACATTTTTTTTCTTCAAGAGGATTATTATTTTCTTTAAAGATAAATTATTGAAAAATAAACCTTTTTTTGTCAACCCTCGTCTCAACATTTATTTTCGCGAAGCTTTGACGACTGGAAATCACGAGAGACGTCAAATCCGAGTATGCTCACGCGACAATGTATACTCCCGCGTAAGTTTGACGTCAGCGGCGATTTTTCACAAAGCGTCGAAAATGCCGGCTCATAGTCACACTACGGGACATGTCAAAGGTCCGTGGAGGTGGTGCAATTATCGCTAAACCTCGGGGGAAACCTTCGACGCAATTGTGTACGCTGAAAAAAAAGAAAATAAAAAAAACGAGAGAAAAGATTGAAAAAAAACCAGAATTAGTGACCGGCATAGTTCTCTGGCAGTGCGTCGACGAGAGAGTTTCACTATAATTATCTGTCCGAAATCTGTTGCCTCCGGCGGGATCGTACTTCCTGCCTGTCGTGAGCAATGTCCGTGCATGTATAGTGGACACAATGACCACTTGACGCAATTTCAGAGACTCAAGTACATACACTCGTGTACATACATACCGGGTGGCTCGAAAAGTGACGTCCAAAAAGAAGATGCCTCGTATTAATACATATCCGACTCAATCCCATGCATGTTCTACGATCTTTTTCATTTTTCGAGAAAAAAAAAACACTTTTTTAGTTTTTTTGGTTTTCGAACTGGTTTGGTTAGTGCAATTGGTTTTTAAAACCAATTGTGAGTCATTTAGACTAGTACAAGTATTTTTTTTACTCATCTGGTCTTTAATGACGATCCTCTCAAACCTATTATTCAATCTTTTGATAAAAATCTAAGGCATTTTCGTTAGTGTTCAGTGCGTCATTTATTTATTGCTTAACAGTTCGTTTCATAACGATAACACGAGTACAAAACAATCGCGAGGAAAGTACGTACACAAAAGAGAAAAATTGAAAAAAAGCTATTTTCTCGAAAACTAAAAAGGATCTCAAAAATCATTTTTTTTTTCGAAAACTAAAAAAGTTGTTTCTCGAAAATTAAAAAATAACATCCATGGGGCTGATTCAGATAAGTATTGATACGAGGCATTTAGATTATCCTTTTGAACGTTACTTTTCCTGGCCACCCTGTATATAATTATATGAGTGCGTGTGTTGGTACGGTTGAAAGTGCCGTATTATCTCGATTTTTCGTAGCCATTTTTAATTAAGCCGACCACAGCGGACTCGTCTGCTCGAAACTAGTACGTGCTTCGTTAATTATTTCAAAATTTCCCCGTAACGACTCGCAACGAGTCCCTGTCGCAAATCCTGCTCTTAACGAACATCACAAATATCAACGTTCACATGTAAACATTTTTCCGTCTTTTAAAAAACAATGGCCACGAAAATTGCAGCTAGTTGAGAATTCTTCACTTTTCTTCCATCGTTTGCGTGAAATTTATTGAACAATTGCTTTTTCATGCGATTCTCGGTTCCAATTGTACATCTGCAGCATAGCTAGTCGGTTGATACACGACGAGTGCACATATGACGATTTTCCGTTGCGGAGGTGATACTGCTGAAGGGCCTGAGTCAAGTGATTACCCATTGGCATACCAATCACCAGGAGATTCTCTTAACGCCTCTCATATGCACACGCAGGCGTAGAGTTTGTTTGGATTTGTTAGGAGCATGAGCCAAGTGACTGATACCGATCAGTATTACTGATCTGATTACTGATCACGAAGTAATAACTGTTCTGATTACTAATAACAAAAAAATAACCGATCTGATCACTGATAATAAAATAATAACTGATCTGATTACTGATAACAGGTTGATAACTGATAACAAATAATAACTGATCTGATTACCGATAACAAAAGAATGGCTGATCTGATTACTGATAAGAAAGTAATAACTGCTCTGATTACTGATAACGCAATAATAACTAATCTGATTACTGATAACAAAGTAACAAGTTATCTGATTTCCGATAACAAAGAAGTTACTCATCTGGTTACTGATCACGGAGTAATAACTGATCTGATTACTGATAACAAAGTAATAACTGATCTAATTACTGGTAACAGGCTGATGACTGATCTGATTACTGATAACAGGCTGATGACTGATAACAAATAATAACTGATCTGATTACCGATAACAAAGGAATGTCTGATCTGAATACTGATAACAAAGTAATAACTCATCTGATTACTGATAACAAAGTAATAATTGAAATGATAACTGATAACAAAGTAACGACTGATCTGATTACTGATAACAAAGTGATAACTCATTTGATCGATGATAGCAAAGTAATAACTGATCCGACTAGTGATACCAAACTTTGGCCTCGTTTGTGTGGGTCTGTAAAATAAGCCTGAGCTAACTGAGTAATACCGATCATCACGAGATCGCTTTACCGTCTGCTCGTACGCCATTGAATCGACTTCAAGGCACTATTCCAATTGCTTTTTCTCCAACCAAAAATTCCTCTGCAGTTTCGTGATCACAAATGTCCAATCATAGAATAAATCTCGGTTCTTTTTGTTTCCAATGCGTAGTTTTGTTTCGGCATGGCAGGGCTCTCAATTGCACAGCTATCGATGATTGAAACCGAGTATGGCGGAGCCGCCGGAAGACATGGTGCCCGCGATTCCTATTCCAGACGGTTGTTTCAAGTCGTGGAAGTTCATAGATACGATATATCGCATTGCGGGGGTGCTATATCGTGCATATAAATATGCACACGCAAACATAGAGTTCGTTTGGGTTTGTTTCGATTTATCTATACTAGAAGCAAGTACTTCATGAGTCCGTCTGGATTTGTTCGACCTATGTAAAAGGCGCAACGATTGTTCTTGTACGCTCGAAAGGAAGGAGTGCGTGCGCCAGGAAGAAATGATGCTTCATTTTTATTGTATAGATGTGTATATACTCGCGTATCGCACGTTGATAGGTACGTATAGGCACACGGGTGGAATCGGCACGGGTACATACATATACATACATACATATATATATATATATGGATAAGACGGACCCGTGCCCGGCAGCCGACGCTTTCTGGAAGGAGGATATGATGGCTCGTGGCGTTATGCTCCGCGAGTCGTTATGCTCCTCGGGCACCACCGGACCATAAGCGAGGCTACTTCACTACTTCGCTACTTCACTACCGCGCACGATCTCTTCTTCTCACTCGTCGTTCCTTCATCTCTGTAATCTTTTCTCTCTTTATCGCCGACTGTTTCTCTCTCGCCCATTTCCTTTCTCTCTGTCTTCCTCTCTCGCTGTCTCTCTCCGTACATCACGATTCTCATTATTACACATCGGCGCCGGCCGAGCCTTCGGAATTAAGCGACGAAAAATCTTTTCTCCACCCTTTCTCTCCCTCCCTTTCTCAGTTGCACTCGTAGATGACTACGGGATTTTTCTAGGGTTGATCCTCTCTTTGAGTTTTTTTGTTGCTGTGGATCAATCGGAATTGTGGCTAGGCACCTGTCGCACGGTCGCGCTCCGCAGTTCTCCACGTGGCCACCGATTTGTGGCTATTGGGAGATGCACTTTTTTGTATTTGGATCGGGAGGAGCGATGAGGAGGATTGGGAGCAATTGGATCAGGAAGATTGGTCAAGAGCATCGGAAAAATTTGATGATCGCTGCGTGATGAGCTCTCGGCACGAATTTGCAAGAAAATGGATCAGAAAGAGCGATCAGAAGCATCAGGAAAACTTGGATCAGGAAGATTGGTCGATGAGACCGTGATTTGCTGCGTGATGAGCTCTCGGCATGAATTTGCAAGAAAATGTAACAGAAAGATCGATCAGGAGCATCAGGAAAACTTGGATCAGGGAGATTGGCCAGCGCGACCGTGATTTACTGCGTGATGAGCTCTCGGCACGAATTTGCAAGGAAATGTAACAGAAAGATCAATCAGGAGCATCAGGAAAACTTGGATCAGGGCGATTGGTCAGTGCGATCGTGATCTGCGGTGTGATGAGCTCTCGGCACGCATTTGGGAACGTTTGCATAAGAAAGATTGATCCGGAGTATTGGGACAACGGGGATTAGCGAATGCGATGATGATCTGCTGCGTGATGAGCTCTCAGCACGAATTTGCAAGAAAATGGAACAGAATGTTCGGTCAGGAGCATCAGGAAAACTTGGATCAGGGAGATTGGCCAGCGTGACCGTGATTTACTGCGTGATGAGCTCTCGGCACGAATTCGCAAGAAAATGTAACAGAAAGATCAATCAGGAGCATCAGGAAAACTTGGATCAGGAAGATTGGTCAGTGCGACCGTGATTTGCGGCGTGATGAGCTCTCGGCACGCATTTGGGAACGTTTGCATAAGAAAGATTAATCCCGAGTATTGGGACAACGGGTATTAGCGAATGCTATGATGATCTGCTGCGTGATGAGCTCTCAGCACGAATTTGCAAGAAAATGGAACAAAATGTTCGGTCAGGAGCATCAGGAAAACTTGGATCAGGAAGATTGGCCAGCGCGACCGTGATTTACTGCGTGATGAGCTCTCGGCACGAATTTGCAAGGAAATGTAACAGAAAGATCAATCAGGAGCATCAGGAAAACTTGGATCAGGGCGATTGGTCAGTGCGACCGTGATCTGCGGTGTGATGAGCTCTCGGCACGCATTTGGGAACGTTTGCATAAGAAAGATTGATCCGGAGTATTGGGACAACGGGTATTAGCGAATGCGATGATGATCTGCTGCGTGATGAGCTCTCGGCACGAATTCGCAAGAAAATGTAACAGAAAGATCAATCAGGAGCATCAGGGAAACTTGGATCAGGAAGATTGGTCAGTGCGACCGTGATTTGCGGCGTGATGAGCTCTCGGCACGCATTTGGGAACGTTCGGAAGATTAATCAGGAGTATTGGGACAACTTGAATCCGCAAGATTAGGGAATGTGATGATGATGTGCTACATGATGAGCTCCTGAGACCAGTTTGCAAAAAAATGGATCACGAAGATCGATCAGGAGATTGGGAAAAATTTGGATCAGGATGATTGACGAATGTGGCCGTGATCTGCGGCGCGCTGAGCTCCTGAAATGAAATGGGTAAAAATTTGGATCAGCACAATTGGCGAATGCGGTGATCTGCGTCGAGATGAGCTCCTGGCCCGAATTGGCGATGGATCAGCAAGATCGGAAAGGTATGCATCAGGAGGACCACGAATAGGATGGGGATCTGCTGCGAGATGAGCTCTTGGTATCATTGGAAGTGCGATTCTTAGAGTAGCGCGAAATCGTTCGAAAAAAAGAGCCACCTCGCGTTTCGGAGTAGCGACGCCAATGTATCTAGGCACGAGCCACACGAGTTTGCATATGTTTCGTCGGGGCTCTTCGTGTTGCGAGAAGAGTATAACAGAGTGGATTGTTGTATGTACAGATATATACGTACGAGCACAGAGGGAGGCCAGAGGGGCAAGATGAGGAATATGCCCGAAGTCTCTGACCCGCAGTTCCTCCCAATGAAGGCGGAGGGAGTCTTCCGGGGGAGCGTTCAGCATGCACAAGGAGCGTTATGTGTCACGTACTTACCATACATATATCCAGGCGTACTTATGCACACCTACGAACACACGCTCACCTATAGACAATGCTATACACGTACGAATATAGCTCGAAATTGCGAAAAGAAACGAACGAAAGGAGCGAACGAATGAGAAAGTAGCGGAGTTCTTCGGGTTTGCTCCTTGCGTGGGGTACGTCAACAGGGTGGGGGCTTTTTCTGCCACGCGCTGCCTATCCTGAGGCTTCTTCGGTCCTCTCCGCGCTCTTCGTTCCGTGTGTGCAGGACCCCGCGCACGGACCCCGAGTCAAATATATTTACATGCCGGGCCTTCCGTGTCGAATCTCCCGACCAGGAACCACCCACGCGGTATTCCAAAATAAAAAAAAAACATTTGGACAGCATCGAAGAGATTGAGCACCTCACTCGACTTTCCATTTTCGAAAAGTGGTCGTTTGCGTGTCGGACCACGCGTGACACTTCTTTGATTCATTTCGTACTTGTTTATCATTGTAATCTTGAATGAAAATTCAATTACTTTCGAATAATTTGCGAATTAATCTGTTGTTTATTGAACAACTGTATTGTACTGAAACCGATAATTATTTATATTCTGCATGTTGAATTTATGGTGGATAGAGCCTTCCCACGTTACAAAATCCTTTTTCGTTCTTTTTTGCGAATCGGCCAATCAATTTTGCCGAATTTGCCGAGTACATTTTCACGAATTTGCGAATTTATTTTTACAAATTTGCGAATTCATTTTTACGAATTTGCGAGTTAATTTTTACGAATTCGCGAATTGATTTTTGCGAATATGTGAATTAATCTGTCGTTTTTGTAACTACAATAGTGTACTAAAAACGACAATTATTCATATTTTGCATGTTAAATTGATCGAATAATGTAGAAAATACGGCGAATAGAGCCTTGCCACGTTGCAAAAACGCTTTTTTCATTTTTTTTACGAATTCGGGAATTAATATCTACAAATTACGAATTTGCGAATTAATTTGGACGATTTTGCAAATTAATTTTTACGCATTTACGAATTAGTTTTCACGCATTCTCGAATTCATTTTTACGAACTTGCGAATTAATATTCACGAATTTGGGAATTAATCTGTTATTTATTAAGCTACGGTATTGTATTAAATCAACAATTATTAATATTTTGCATGTTAAATTTAGAATAACATGGAAAATATGACGGATAGAGCCTTGCCACATGACAGAATCCTTTTCCGTGTTTTTTTCACGAATTTGTGAATTAAGCTATCGTTCTTTGAACTACAGTATCGTACTTAAACCGACAATTATTTATATTTTGCATGACAAATTTATCGAATCATTATTCGATAAATGTATTATTAGAAAACATGGCGGATAGTACTTTGCCACGTTACACATTTTCGTATTTTTTTCACAAACCTAATTACTTTGCAGTTATCGCAATAATTTTTCTGCAATGTACATACAGAACGCTAATGTCACTAACTTTCTTAGCTTCTTATACGAAAGCTTGAAAATAATATAGGGTGATAACAAACGCTTTTGCTTCATCCCTTCGTAAGCCGTCCAACGAAAGAACTGCATCTTACTTTATCCAAAACAACCTATACATATAAATATATATTTATGCATATATATATATATATATATATATATATATATATATGTACGTGTTCGATGCCGTAATGTAGCAACGAGTCTCGTCCCGTCACACTCTGCTTGTCCGCGCACACGATAATTGCGCTCATTACAGTTATTTGAAGGAAAACAAAAAGAAAAGAAATAAAAAACGAATAACAACGAAGAAGAAGAAGAAGAAAAAGTTCGTCTTCTATGTTTACGAGGAAGGGAGAGGGTTGTCCAGCTCGCGCGAGATCTTGCAGCGATTAAAAAAATTAAAGCAGAGTGAAGCGGAGGCGCGAGAGTGCTCCGCGTACTTCTTGCCAAGCACATACGAAACGGATGGAAGGGTAAGAAAAATGAATAAAAAAAGAAGGAAAAAAAACATTAAGGGATCATCACAGTGTAACGGATCGAAAAATAGCTGATTTTCGCGATTTTTTTTTCGATGGTTAAAATACGCTAATCAGTCTGATTTTTTTTTATGTCAAATCAAAGTATTCGTGAAGAACAGAAAATTATTTTTTCAATGTTTATTTTTATTATTTTTTTTATATTTTTTTAACGGTTGAAAATGTCTTCGAAAAAATAAGTGTACATGGCTGTGGTCGTAAATATTATCTGAAAAAAATTATAAAAAGATTATTAATCAGTATAAAATCCTCTACCTTATTATGGAGGTTTTTTTAAAATCAAAATTGACGAAATGGCGGCGTTTTGAAAAAAAGGATCGAATTTAGCCAATTTTTTCGACAGTTTTTCGTTAAAAAAATATGAAGATTACAAAAAAAGCTTCCATAGCAAGATAAAGAATGGCGTGGAGAATGTTGTATCAAAATTTGAGACGGATAGCTTTAAAACTCTTCCTTTGAGAGCGTACACCGTTTTGAAAAATGACATTTTGAGAAAAACCCGTTTAAAGGATCTTCCCACTTTAGACGCTAAAAAAGGCTATTTTCATGATTTTTTTATAGGTTTATATTATAGATATTGATATGAAAGTTGTTACACTTCATAAATACACTTTCGAAATACATCAATTTTTTTAAAAATGTATTTATGTAATCCAAACGAACCTTAAATGCGTTTTTCTCGAAACAACCTTTTTCGACGGCTTGTTAATAAAATCTTCGAAACTACTGAACCGATTCTTATGAACTTTGAACCACATATGCTTTACAACTATAGCTATAGTGCATATCAAGAATTTTAATAAATTTTGACATTGACTTTTTTTGGTCAAAAACGGTGAAAAAACACGTTTTTTCGAAAAATGAGCGCCTTTTTGTTATTTTTGCATCTATCAAAAATCGTATGATATGCGCTATAACCATTAACATACTGAATCTAAAACTGTTCGATTTTTTTGTTTCGGATGATCCATCTTCGAGATTTCATCAACAGCGCAGACCTACAATTTTTTTAAGACATTTTTTTAACTACCATTTTCGTCTATAAATAGTGACTTTAATGAATAAAATTAAAAAAATGTATTTCAAAAGTGTAACAACTTTGATATCAATATCTATAATATAAACCTATCAAAAATTGTGAAAATAGCCTTTTTTTAACGTCTAAAGTGAGAGGACCCCTTAAAGTATCGAGTGCGGAATTTTCGTGAAAATGGTCTACTTACGTTTATGTAAGTATACGAACAGCATGTTTATAAGCGTGTATACAATCGGGTAATGCAAAATAAAAAACGATTTTTTGAAAATATTCCACTGTGATGATCCCTTAATCCTGGTGTACGGTTGGAGGCGTATATTCTTCTCTGTCCCTCTCCCCAATCGCGAAGAGGAGCGTGCTCCGTTTCTTTCGTAGATCCTCAGATGGATAGGCGAGAATAGCGCGCGCGTGCTCTCCTCAAAGTGCGCTATACGCGCATATAACTCACTAACGAATACGATGATTATGATGACGATGATGAATCTTTATAACACTATGCTTGGATATAGCGCAATTGGCGATGGAGAGCGCGAGCGCGCATAACTCGCCTGTGCGTGTGTGCGTGGGCGTTTGTACACGCGAGAGTCGAGAGTGGTTCCGGGACAGCGACTCGATATTACATTTCCTCGCGATTTCTTGGTAATTTTTTAATTCACTTCTACGGACGTACTTCGTTATGTACAGAGGCGTGTGCCTGTGGAAGCTTCGAGTTATGTAGGTACGCTGTTCTTCGATAATAAAAGGAGATTAAGAATTGTAATGGAATTAATTTGATTTCATTTCGAGACCGCGAGTGCCCTCGAAACGATGCTTCGAACAAAAAAAAACGGATGTACCGTTGGAAAAAAGCATGCACGAGGTGAGGAAAAATAATTATCGTGCGGATGAATTCTGCGACGATCGGGAACTAAATTCTTTGGTGGTGTGGAATTATAGGACGGGACGTATTGTTGGAAAACGCCACCTTGTAGGAACATTTACTTAGTACGCGTCACATTTTTTTTAGTCTACGCAAGAAATGAAAAAATACGTTCATTTTTCGTACAATTTTTTTATGTTTGTCTGTGGGCCCATAAGGAGTACCTTTAGGGAGTAGGAGGAAGTCCCCCATTGGCGGACACCGAAGCTTTTCGGACAATAAAAAAAAAACTGCTTCGAGAACTGTAAATTTTTTGTTGAAATAATTACGTCAACAATGTTTAAAACCAAAGTAAATTAACAAAAATACAACCCCTGCATAAATGAAATAAAAAACTTTATTCAAACGTGGGTACAAAAAATTTCCGTCACTGCAAGTGGCACTTAGTACCGGACAGACTTAACGCGGTCCTCTAGTTTCTCGGCTGTTTTTTTACGGCTTTTTCAATAATTTTTTACGGGCAAAGCATCGAAATAATCAATCTCATTGTTTTTGCATAATATTTATTAACATTTAAATAAGCTTTACAATTTTTTTTGAAGTCAAAATATATAATAGAATAAAAGTTATAGTGGCCGACAGGAAGACATCAAGTAAAAGAGGTGCTTGACGGTGTCCAAGATTGCGGCTGTTCTGCTTATCTGAAATCAAAAAACCAAACGGCATTTTAATCTTCATATTTAAGACTAGCGATTGTACTAGAGTGAATTCTAAATTACAAAAATTGACTTTTTTATACACTTTTGAAAATTACATTCTATTTTTTACTCATTTTTTCTTAAGTTTTTCGCTCGTACAAAAAAAACTATCGAAGCAATCATGATAATCCTAGTTAAATCGGTGGCTTATAACATATTAAAGATGCTGTATAAATTTGAACAAGATCGGTGCAGTAGTTTCTGAAATATCGTGGTCACCGTTTCGAAAAATGGTGTTTCGAGAAAAACGCGTTTGAAAGTATACCTGCTCCGTATACCTGCTCCGTTCCAGGGCCGTAACTTGTGAACCACTTCGAATATCAAAAAATCCTGTGGCACACATTTTCTACACATGTTGTAGATGTGATTTATGAAAAAAAATCGATTTTTTCGACCCGAGAAACTAGAGGACCGCCTTAACTTCGAGCCTCCAGCGCCACATCTTCAGAACATTATGCATCAATCGCATATGTTAGTTTTCGAACATTCAGGGATGTCTGCAAATTATTCATAAACCGATCCACGGCAGCTGGCGCACTGCATCGAGGCTTTTTCGTGGTCCTCCAGACATCTTACGCAAGTCGTTTTTATATTCGAATTTTCAGTTGACGGTTGCTTTTTCTTCGCTTTAGCTCCACCTTTTCCTTTGGCCTTTGCGCCTTTGTTTTTTTTTCATTTTCTTCTATCGCTGTTTTAAACTTCTTTTCAATTCCTTTCTGTTTGTTCTTAACGTTCTTTTCATTTTCTTTTTTTCGACAACAATTTTGCACAGTGATGAAGTCCGAATTTCACTTCTTTCGGTTTTTCTCTTCCTAGCAACTGATCGTATTTTTGCAGCATCTGGCAATGGCGACAAATTATGGAGAATCTGCACAACACCTGGAGCATAGCTAGTCCACGGTTTAATAACGATGTTTTGTCATGAAGAGTGCTTTTCGGAACGTCGTAACGCAGCGAAGCTTCTCTCAAACTCAGTTAGCAATTTTTTTTGGTCTATTGTCCTTCCTTTTTCTTCTCTTCCATTTTGATTTCGCTGCGTTCTTCTATCCCGTGAAACAACGTACAACAGTTATAATCAAAAGTATAAATGCTTACGAGAAAAAAACAGCATGTTTACAAGACGAAAAAAACAATGTCGACCCTTTTGACAACATCTTCAAAACCGTTAAAATTCCAGAATTCCCAAAAGTCGTAACGTCGGTTCTATTTAAGGGACATCAATTTATTGCGGAGTTTCCGAAAAAGATTTTAGTTGGCTCAGAGAATGCGGCTTGATTCATTCTGATATCTTAATAAGTTTTTCCGGAAAATCAACTTGAAAAATGGCTGAAAAAGAGGCAAAGGGAAAAATTGCGCCGAAAATCGGAAAATAATAAAATAAAGAAAATAAGCACAGATTGGACTTCCAACTCAGAGTCGAAAAGAAATAATCGACGATTGAGTGAAGCCACTTATTTTTGGCCGAAATGGGAAAAAAATTGGATTAAAAAGATTTTTTTCACAAGTGCATATAGATGTATTTTGAAAACCTTCAATTTTCATGAAAAAAAAGTCGAAAATATATAGAATATGGTAAACCCCTTTAACCCCTTGACTGTCAGTGACACACAAATGGGCAAAAAAAAGTCGTGCCATTTTTGTGTCATGACACACATGTGGGCATTTGAAAAAAAAACATATTTCTACTACAGCGATTTAACTATAATTTGGTAGATCATAGGTTTTGAGGTCGCTAAATCCGAATTTGAAATCAGATTTCCAAAATTCAAAATGGCGAATCCAATATGGCGGACGCAAATTCGAAAACTGGTTCGATTCCAACGAAAGTAGGTACCGTATGGTTTTTGAGGTCGCTGAAACCGAATTTGAAATCGGATTTTCAAAATTCAAAATGGCGGACGCAAATTCTAAAAATTGTTCGATTCCGACGAAAGTAGGTACCGTATGGTTTTTGAGGTCGCTGAAATCGAATTTGAAATCGGCTTTCCAAAATTCAAAATGGCGGATCCAATATGGCAGACGCAAATTCGACAAGTTGGATTTCGACAAAAATTTGTATCTTTAGAATGTTTGTGATCTGACGCTCGGATACAATATGATGAATTAAAATTTAGCAAATCATGCATGACAATCTATCCATAGTAACAAATGTAAAAAATACTTTTTTGGTTTTATATCCCGCACTCTGCCGAACCCAGAGTCACGAATCGAGGACGTGGCAGTCATTAACTCCGATTTTGAATTTTTTCGTGCTTTTTGTATTTTCAATTTTGTTTTGTGCTTTTTGTATTTTTCAAATTTCATGTTACTATTGATATTTTCTTTTTTTCTCGTATTTCTCGTATTTCTCGTATTCAATTTTTTTCGTATTTTTGCAACTTCAAATATTTGTATGTTTAATTTTTTTTCGATTTTGATTTTATTCTTTTTTTTGATGTCTGTATGTATTGTTTTTTTCAGTCTTTGTGGATCTTTTTTTCATCAATTTATATCTTTTATTTAATGTTTGGACAACGAATAAAAAAGAATTTCCGTATTTCACCTGATTATACCGTTATTCGTGGTACTTTTGGAAGCAAGGTACCATGCACAGTGGAACGTTACCACAATATTTGCACATAAAGAATGTTGCCTTCCTTTGTTTTTTGGAATAACGTTCAGTGCAACGCTTTCTTATCTTCTTATCGTCTGAAATATAGAATGGCAAGTGACTTCGTGACGAGCGCAGAAGATTTTTGGGTTTACAATGATACTTTTTGGATGATGTATGTTGATCACAATGATCTTCTAACAGCTCTCTTGCCAGTGCACGACGAAACTGTAAAGTCATTTTTTTCGAGTCAGTTTGGAGATGATTATAAACGACGGAGCAGTGTAAATTGCAGTATCGAATAAATGAAAGTATAATTTGTGATGCCAGTTGACGGTCGTGTGAATTGTTTCGTAAGAAGAAATAGACTGATCTGTTTTGTCTACACCTCCCATATTGTTATTATAAGAAATAACATTTGGCTTCATGTTCTGTTTCTTGGTGAGCTTAGTCTTTAGTCCATGTCAAAATTCACGCTAGATATTAACATTGTTTATATTATTATTAATATTGTGTTAAAGGATTTCTCGCATTTAGTCGTTTGAATTCAAATCAACTTAATCGTACTAAAACTGAAAAGCTTTCCTGTCATATTGGAGCCACCATTTTGAATTTTGGAAATTTGATTTCAGATTTGGATCCAGCGACCTCGAAAACCCTCAGGTACTTACTTTCGTCGGAATCAAACCATTTTTCAACTTTGCGTCCGCCATATTGGATCCGCCATTTTGAATTTTTGAGATCTGATTTCAAATTCGGATTCGACGACCTCGAAAACCCTAAGGTACTCACTTTTGTCGGAATCAAACCATTTTTCAAATATGCGTCCGCCATATTGGATCCGCCATTTTTTATTTTGGAAATCCGATTTCAGATTCGGATTCAGCAACCTCGAAAACCTTATGGTACTCATTTTCGTCGGAATCAAACCACACTGAAAAAAAGAAATCGTTGAATGTGCAAAATGCATTTTGTTATCTCGAAATTTTGTCGTTTTAACAGTTGCTCAGACATGCTAAATAAGCTACAGTTCATATCACTAAAACTATCAGTTAGATTAACAAAACGTTTGTTATGCCAATCAAAAATCAAGTTGAACGTATTTAAAGAAACATTTTGTTAAACCAACTGAATTTTGGTTGGATGAATGAATTTTTTTTTTCAGTGAATTTTTGAAATTTGCGTCTGGCATATTGCATCCGCCATTTTTAATTTTGGAAATCCGATTGCAGATTCAGATTCAGCGACCCTAAAAACCTTCACACTGAAATTTTAGGGTAACTCTGTGAAGATTTTTTCCAACACAAAAGTGGCACGAAAATCTAATTTTCTTCTGACTGCGAAGGGGTTAAGCTTGCTATCCGCAAAAAATACAAAAATACGTAAACCTTAAAGGTGTCCCATTTTTGAAGTGTTACCCGTTATGTTCAATTTGATGCACCTCTTTTAAATATGGGGTGACAGAAAGAAAAATCAAGAGGTGGTTTACCCCTTAATTTTTGTTTTTTTTTTCTATGTACCCATAGTGGATTTCTGATCGTTTTGCATTAGAAGAATTTCCGTTTCAGTTTCACGCGGGTTGTCGGACTGCTTGCGGGTGAAACTGGATAATCAGCCCTTGACATGCTTCACTCCAAGGGGTGGTTTCACCCCTTAAAACCGTTTTTCCACCGATAAAAAAAATACGTATCTAATAGTTTTCGATGGTCTAGCATACACATGAGTTTCAACAAAATCAAAGGCCGACACTAAAGTGATGACAAGTTGGCCGCGTCTTCGTACCAAAAATTGGTTGAGAAATTATTATGCGAGATACACAAGGTGAGTCGCTGTAGATCAAGGGGTCCTTTACGATTTTTTCTTTCTTGTTGAATTCCCACGCTGATCATCCGAGCCTCGCGTTATCACAGTGAATTTGGGATTGTCATCGCAACCGTTCGCGTGTACTTTACGCGTGCGAGAGAAACGAACGAAGAGGGACGTGTCAGGTCCTTCGGCCTCGGTGGACGAAAAGGGCTGTCGGCACAGTTTATCCCTTCATCTGTTTCACGACGGCAGCGCTTGGACGTAACGCCGCGTTGATCTTTTTCGCTCCAAGCGAATCGTTCTCTCGACTTACGACGAGAGTTGAATTTTTAATAATTTTTTCTTCCCTTTCGTCGCTTTCATTCGCGCGTTTCCGGTTGTTCAACCGGGTCGTAATGCTACGAACTCTTTCTTTTTATAATTTACTACCGAAAACGGGGCCACTTTGACATCAAGGGTAACTTTGACAGTTTTTCGAGCTACTTTAAAAGAGCGCCAAAATACGGTTCAAATGTGTGGGAATAAACTTGAACAACAATTTGTTGTTCGAGTTTATTTGAATGTTGCTTTTTTGTGCGATTTTTTTGCGAAAAATTCGATTGAACAAATTAAGAAAAATGATGTTAGCATTGCTCACTAATAATGTGGGGTTTGTGGTACCCATGTGTAGGGTCCTAGGGTTAAGTGCCTATAATAGTACCCTAGGTACTTGATGTTTTTAAGGAAAATTTTTTCCTTAAGGGAGGACCCCACTGTAACTGTTCATTTTCGACCGTTCTCTCTGGATTTTTTCAAAAGAAAGGAATAAAATACCAGTTCAAAAGAACTTCTAGGTTTTATTAGGTATATATTGAAGTATGTAAAAAAATGATTTGTCAAAAGAATAAATTTAAAAAGAATTCAAAGAAAAATAGAGACCCATTTTAAAAAATGTTAGTTTTTTCGACCATAATTTTCACATAAAATGTGAAATATTTTTTCCAATTTTCAATTAATCGAAAAAAGCGCTCGTACTTGACTGTTAAAGCAATCTAAGAAGCTCCAGTTAAAATTCCAAGGCGATTGGACGAAAATTGTTCGAGTTCTGCTGCGTGCCGATTTCAAAAACATGGTTTTGAGAAAACCATTTTTTTAATGTAAATTTTAAAAAATAAAAACTTACACGAAATAAGTTCAATGTATGCTTAATAACATACTCTTTTCCCAAATCCCAAATACATAATCCAGCACACAACGAAAAATCGGTAAAACGACCTTTTTCGGTCTCCCCTTAATAAAGATGACAAGTTGATTGGAGAAAGTCGTTGTTTTTTATTTAATTCCATGTATAATGCATAAAATATATATTTTTAAAATCAAAATGATGTCAAAGTAACCCTTAATCTTTGACATAAGTTGCATATCAATGCCTGGTCAAAGAAACCCCGCAGTCGAGGTTGCTTTGGCACTTAAAACAATAAATATAAAATTGTGAGGGGGTGGTGGGGCTTGACTTTCCTGTACATCTGATAGCCAAAGGACACATTGTTGTATTGGAGCAAAAAAAAGTGGAGTTTAGAATGTTCAAAAAAGTTACCTACAAAAAACTTCCAAAACCTGTTCAAAGTAACCCCGTTTTACGGTAGATTTCCGCTCGCGGCTTCGCTCGCGTAGACGTGTGTTGAATGCTCCTTAATAAAATGTGCCCCTGAAATGTTTCATCGAGGAACACGTAGAATTGTACTGAAGAGCATTACAACTAAGTTTCAAGTAAATCTGAACAGATATTTCGTTTACGATATAAACCTTGTTACCCCCTTTTCCCCTTAAGGATTGAATTTCCAAACCGGTTGAAATTTCATTTATTGCGTCTAGGAGCAGTAATAGACCGCTTCAAGTAAATTTGACCCGATTTTTTTAATTTTCCATACAAACTTCCCCCTTTCGTTTAGGGGTTGAATTTCGAAAAACGCAAAAATAAGTGTTTTCTAAATTGTGTTGAAGAGCTTTAATACTAAGCTTCAAGTAAATCTTTTGACGAGATTATCTTTATTTTACATACAAACTTTGCCACGATCTTTCTCCCCATAGGGGTTGAATTTCTAAAAACGCTGTAATACGTGTTCCATTAATTGTGTCAAGAAGCACGAATACCAAATTTCAAGTAAATCATACCAGATTTTTTCAATTTTCATACAACTTTTGCCACCCCTTTTCTACCCTTAAGGTAGTACGAGCGCGCAATCTTGATTTCTATAGATTTTGTTCAAATTTTAACCAGACATTGTTCATATTATTATGCATGTTTGAGGGAAATTTCAGAACAGTCGACTATTTAGATTGGGAGATAATGGGTTTTAAAATTGCAACTTTTAACACTGCAGGGTCTGCATTCAAATTTAGACAGAATAATTTTCCGTAAAAAATACTTGTCCCCTATAACAAGAAGACATATTGCAACACCGCATCGTTCCACGTATCCAATGACGTGAGTTTGCGCGGCATATTTAAAATAATACCGCAACACAAATTTTTATTTGGAAGTAATTTTTAATCGAACAAAGTTTTTCACTAGTTATGAATGGACCAACACTTTTATTTGTTAATGATGATAACATAAACAATACAAAATATTAATATTTTTAATGCAAAAGTTTTTTTATGACAACATTTTTAACTTTAGGTACACGATAATTTTTTTTTCTCGAAATATTGAACAATACTGTTCTGCGGTGTTGCCATATGTCTTCTTATTATAGGGGACAAATATTTTTTACGGAAAATTATTCTGTCTAAATTTCAATGCAGACCCTGCAGTGTTAAAAGTTGCAATTTTTAAATCCATTATCTCCCAATCTAAATAGTCGACTGATCTGAAATTTCACTCAAACATGCATAATGATATGAACAATGTCTGGTTAAAATTTGAACAAAATCTCTGGAAATCAAGATTGCGCGCTCGTACTACTTTAAGGGTTGAATTTCGAGAAATCCCTCTTAGTAGGTGCTTACGTCACAAAAGCAACCTACTGTGCAAATTTCATGTAATTACCTTCAGTGATTTTGGCTTGGCGTCGATGAATCAGTCAGCACATGTTCATTTATTCATACATCATTTATTATTTATACCTTATCTATTTACATTTATAATTTTGCATGAACTCTTTCTTTTTATACCTAACAAATAAAGAAACAAGCGAACAACCGCGAGTATTAGGCGCGCAGGTCGGTGTGCCAGTACTCGGATGGGTGACCGCTCAGCGGCGCATTGGCATGCGCCCCGACGACCACGCGGGCAGTCTTCCCGTGTTTTCCTGGCAACGAGACTGAATATTCGACCAAGTATAGCCGTCTTTACCGCCACAGGTTTTCCGCAGTTTCCCTGTGCCCTTCTGAAAATGTGATACAGGGATCTCTATAAAGAACCGGAAATGGTGAAATTCAGGTGTCTGGTTAAATTGCGAAAGGGCAATCGGTTCGAAAAGCCTGCATGGGCATGGGAAAAAACATTAGAAATCACAATCATGAACATAGAAATTAATAACAATTATTATTATCATTTCCCATGATATTCGTGGTTAAAGGGCGCGGTTGCTTCTGCTTCTCGATCGCTCTATGGAGAAGCTAGGCCGCACACATGGCGACGTCGTGACCCGTCGATTTTTCTCGTGAATAAAACTCCATCGGGCCTTCGGTTACCAGGACAGCAGATAGTTATAGCGCAGCTATGTAGTCTGCTCGAGGAATGTTGCTTCAATGTTCTTTTTTGCTCTTTTTCTCTCTCTCGCTCTCTCTGTTTATACAGAGTGCCCTAAAAAGTGACATTTAAAAAGAATATCTACATACGTCGTATCAATAAAAAAAATCTCGTTTTTTCGTGGAGCATAAGTTTTATTTTTTTTCTCTTTTGCGTTGGTACTTACAAATTTCTTACAGCAATTGGCAGTCATTCGGACTAGTGTAAGTATTTTCTTTTATCATTTGAACTTTAGTGACTGACCCTCTCGAACTTTGCTTTAACTTTTTAATAAAAAACTAAGGCATTTACGTTAGTTAGTTGTAGATAGTTACGTTACGTTAGTTAGTTACGATAGTTAGTGTATAGTTGGTAATTTATTTGCTGCTCAACAGTGCACTTTATAACGATAATACGAGTATAAAAATCGCGAGTTAAGTACAAACACAAAAGAGAAAGATAAAAAATGCTTTTTCCCGAAAACTAAACAAGATTGTAGAACACACATTGTTTGAGTCATAGGTGACTTGGATAGGTAATTAAAAATAGAAGCCAATACGAGGTACAATGGGTAAAAAAGTATTTGTACACGTCGTCTTTTTCAAATTATCCTACGAAAAAAATTAAATGCTTTATTAAGGGGTCTTCTCACTTTAGACGCTAAAAAAGGCTATTTTTATGAATTTTTTGACAGGTTTACATTATAGATATTGATATTAAAGTTGTTACACTTAATAAATACACTTTCGAAATACATAAAAAACATTTATTTATTTATTTAAGTCACTATTTAAAGACGAAAATGGTAGTTAAAAAAATGTCCAAAAAATCGAAGGTCTGCGCTGTTGACGAAATCTCGGAGATGGATCATCCGAAACAAAAAAATCAAACGGTTTTAGATTCGGTATGTTAATGGCTATAGTGCATATCATACAATTTTTTATATATGCAGAAATAACAAAATGGCGGACATTTTTCGAAAAAACGTGTTTTTTCACCGTTTTTGGCAAAAATAGTAAATATAGAAATTTAAAAAAATCCTTAATATGCGCTATAGCTATAGTTGTAAAGAATGTGTGGTTAAAATTTCATAAGGATCGGTTCAGTAGTTTCGAAGATTTTATCGACAAGCCGTCGAAAAACGTTGTTTCGAGGAAAACGCGTTTACAGTTTGTTTGGGTTAGATAAATACTTTAAAAAAATGTTCAATGTATTTCGAAAGTGTATTTATTAAGTGTAACAACTTTTATATCAATATCTATACTATAAACCTATCAAACAAATTCATGAAAATAGCCTTTTTAGCGTCTCAAGTGAGAAGACCTCTTAAGTTTCTGTGTTCGCTAGCTTATCCTAAATATACATGGTGTCTGCTTACAAAAATCTTACGAAAACACGAACAAACGAATAAAGTCAAATTAACAACAGACCCGTGTTAGCTGTACAAATACTTTTTTCACGCACTGTATCCAGATTTTGCTTTTGAACGTCACTATTCGGTGTATATATATACACAGGGTGTATATATATACACCCTGTATATATATATACAGGGTGTCCTATTTTAATCTTACACCTGAATTTTCTCGAAAAATATTGCTCGGACGAACTATTGTGTGGAACAAAACTTCTAGGGATTGAAGGGGGACGTTTGAAAAAAAATTATTTGAGGAGCCAAAATTCAAAATGGCGGCGTTACAAAGGCTGACATGTTTTTTTCAAACGGAAACATAACTTTTTTTTATTGCCAAAAAATTTGTCAGCTGAAAACTAAAAACTTTTGTTGAAAAATTTTTTTGATAAAGTTCATAGTTTTCAAGTGAGAACATCATTTTCAATTATTTCAGATGTATCCAGGATTTGTGTGTGTGTGTGTGTGTGTGTGTGTGTGTGTGTGTGTGTGTGTGTGTGCATGTGCGTGCGTGTGGAACACTGTTGAAAATTTTGGTTTTTTTTGTTTTTTTGTTTTCAAATTTGGACGATATTTCATGAGAAAATTTTGGAGGAAAATCGATGAAAAATAGTTTTTTTTCCATTTTAATAGCGTTTGTGCCATTTTCAGGCCCAAAAACGTGTTTCGTTACATCCTTGACGAACTTTGATCACGATGGGTAGAAAAACACACACACACACACACACACACACACACACACACACACACACACACACACACACACACACACACACACACACAAATCCTGGATACATCTGAAATAATTGAAAATGATGTTCTCACTTGAAAACTATGAACTTTATTAAAAAATGTTTTCAACAAAAGTTTTTAGTTTTCAGCTGACAAATTTTTGGGCAATAAAAAAAAGTTATGTTTCCGTTTGAAAAAAACATGTCAGCCTTTGTAACGCCGCCATTTTGAATTTTGGCTCCTCAAATAATTTTTTTTCCAACGTCCCCCTTCAATCCCTAGAAGTTTTGTTCCACACAATATTTCGTCCGAGCAATATTTTTCGAGAAAATTCAGGTGTAAGATTAAAATGGGACACCCTGTATATATATATATATATATATATATATATATATATATATATATATATATATATATATATATATATATATATATATACACACGCATATATCAAATTAAAATCGAATATTAATTAATAAAATTAATTTATGCAACTTATCTGAATATTACATTTTATTTACACATATTAAAATAAGAATTTCAAAAACTAAATTAAAATAAATAAATTGTATATACGAGTCAATTGTGGATGAGTAATGTAACTTTTTTATATGATTCATACGTCTTTACAATTAAAAAAAATAACATTGTTCTTTTTTTATATTAGAGAGGTGCTCAACAAAATTGTCTGGCACGTGTGTTTCTCGGTGTTTTCCGGAGGAATATGTGCAACGCACGATCGGCTGTACTCCGTTCGTGTAATGGCCAAGATTTAGTTCATAGTTGCATTAGAGAGGAGGGACCTCGCTCTAAGTCTCCCGTGCCGTTTTTATCTACCGATAAATATATGAACGTGTATGTGTATGTATGTATACATGTGTATGTGTGTATATATATATATATATATATAAGGGCACGTCTCAGTTTCAAGTTGTCGGAACAATGCAGCATTGTTTCGTCCCCGCGAGTCTTCTTCTCCGACTTGTTTAGTATCTTCAGAGTGCCTACTGTTACGGTAGCCAAAGATAGAGCTCACATAGGTGCAGTCAAACTTTATTATTATATATTTATTACATGCAGGCTGAAAGAAAAGGGGAAGAAAAAAATAGACGCAAAGCCAACCGAGAAATCGAAGGTATCGCTTCTGCTCTCGTATCCTCTTATCATAATTTAAGGGGGGAGATCCCTTTAGATGAGGAAAAAAATTCTCATTTTCATGATTTTTTTTAACGATAGATTCCTTGACCATTTTTGAGACTAAGGGTATGTTTTGTTACTACTTTTGGCTGTTGCATGGTTTAAAAAAATTAATCTTAAAAAATAGCGGAGGTACAGCACGTAGCGTCGGCGGGATTAATCTGAAGAAAAAGCACCGGAGATTGTTCTTTCGTTAACACTCATACGCAGAATATGTACCAAGAAAAAGCGAGAAATGTCAGAAATCGAAGAAATGGTACGCTTTGGAACAAAAAGATTGTATTTTCCAAAAATGGCCACATTTTGCAATAAAAAAATAGTTTTTTTTTTCAAAAACATTTAGGGTCATATTTTAGACAATAAGGTTAGAAAGATTCGTACCAAATTTCATCAGAATCGGTCGATTAGTTTTTCAGCTATACGTCACATCAGTTTTGAAAATGCAGTTTAGAAGACCGTCGTCATTTTTGAACATAAAAAAAAATACCCCGTAACACTCAAAAGTAGTAATAAAACTAGGTCTAAAAAATGGCGAAGAAATCTTTCCTTAACCCTTCCTCGACACACTGGGCCATTTTGACCTAGACGAATTTTAAATAAAACGCTCACTCTTCCAAAATTGAAAGTTTTCAATAATTTTTTACAATTCAATTGTATACAAATCATGGAAATGAGAGAATTTTTTCCTCACCTAAAGATACCTTTAGGTATATCCCCTTGATGCAATTTATATTGTTACCGACGAGAAAAAAAATCTGATGGGATGAACCATTTTTCGCCATTGTTATTGCTGGAATTCTCGTAATTATTTTTTTTCCACAATTTTGGACTCGAACTTCCGATCAACCTTCTGGCATCCCCAAAAACCTTCTGGAACATCAAGGAAGAACGTGAAGAATAGCGAGAAGTCGTTTTGCCCAACTCGTGCTGCGTCAATAATATCGCGAGTGCCTCGGTGCTTTACATCCGCAATACAATTTCCCCCAGGGGCTTAAAAATGGCGGCCAAAAAAAAAGGAACGAAGAGCCGCGAAGCCTCGTAGAAACGTCGTGTAATGCGTATAGAACAGATGGCTGGGACCATTATTTTGCATGAAAATTGAATTTGGCAATTTCGACAACAATGGCCATTCCGGTATGTGTGGGCGAGCGGGCGTCGAGTTTGTTGTTGTTGTCGTTCGCTGGATGAAACATCGTGTATATGTATATGGATGTCCGTGTTTAAATGCAAATTTATATATATAGGAGTAGAGAAAAACCGTAAGGGCATTATAATTTATATTACTACATGTGGCAGCGCGGCACTTCCGGTGAGAGCATAGGCGGAGTTCCGGTCACTCCGGACTCGAGAGATCCTACATCGCCAGATTATGAACCCGCCGCGTACCAACTACTTCTGTATACGTATACATCCAGATATATAGATATACAAGGGAAAGGTGGTTTGAAGACATTCGACTTCAAGGACTGTCCGCATAGTAGCCTATTTTTTACATGATTTTATATTTTTTATTTATTTATTTTCATTTTATTTCACTTTATTCTATTTATTCTATTTTATTTTGTTTTATTCTATTTTATTCTATTTTCTTTTATTTTATTTCATTTTATTTCATTTTATTTTATTATTTGTAGTGATTTGTTATCTAATAATGATCGCGTTATTATTTTGAGGTCTTCAAAATCACCTTTGGATAAATATCAGTATGTTTACACAGGGTGGCCGAAAAAGTAACATCCAAAAGAAAAATGTAGATGCAATTTATCAATACTCATACGAATCCCCCCCATGTTCTACGATCTTTCTGAGTTTTTCAGAAAAAAGCATTACATTTTTTTGTCTTTTGTGTATGCGCTTTCCTCGCGATTTTTTTTTACTCATGTTAATCGTTACGGAGTGCATTGTGAAGCAATGAATAAATGACCAACCGAACACTAGGGTGAATGCCTCAGATTTTGATCGAAAGTTTTCAAAAAGTTTGAGAGGATCAGTCCCTAAAGTTCAAAAAACTTGTACTAGTCTAAATGAATTCGGGTTTTTTTAAATCACTGAGAAGAAAGTGCATACACAAACGACTAAAAAAATTAAAAACTACGCGTCAGGAACAATCAAAAAAAAAATTCTAAATGATTTTTTCTCGAATACTAAAAAACTTTTGGACGTCATTTTTCGGCCCACCCCGTTTAAAGGTTTCCACGATCAACGATTCGTTTACCGTACATTAACTTATCTTGTAAATGGAGGAAGCACCGTTTTCTCTGCTTATATCCAATAACTCGTTGATTCAGATACCGAAGAAGATCTTTTATGGGGTTGAAGTTCGCATCGTTGAAATGCAACGAGAAATCTTTTAAAAAATTCATTTTCATTATTATCCAAAAACATATTTTGGAAAATTGTTGTAAATCGTTAAATAATAATCATTAAAAACAAATTTTTTTCGTTGGATTCCAACGATGCAATCTTCATGCATTTAATCTTTTTTGGAACATTTTTTTCTTCGCAGGTTCAATCAATGCTGATTGATTTTCGTCAACGCGAGATTATTTATTGAAGATGGTTTTTTAAATGCAGTAAAATCGCTTGATTCGGATAAAGCGTATCTATTCCTGATTGCCTAATCATAACGTATCAATATGATACGTAATCATTGAGATCGATCAGGCCGTAAAAGGTGGTTCATTTTCATCAGCATACGATTTTGCGTTAAAGATGCTTCTTTTTCACGTGCAGATTAATCGATTAGGGAGTATTTGTTCTTAAGTGTGTAATTATCTAGGGAGTATTTGTTCTTTTCGAGTTTTGGAAAGCGTTTGCATGCAAAAGCGAGGTACAAAAATATTTAAGTCCTAATTAACTAGGGATTATTTGTTCTTAGTTGTGTAATTATCAGTTATCATTATCATACGCAATGATCGTAGTTGATTAGGACGCGTAATTGCCGCTTTTCGTATACTCGACGATACGTTGTATGGTGTGCTGAAATCTTAGCAGAATGTCTTCAGCCTCTTGAGCGGAGTTGGCGCGAAATATCGCTTGGGTATAGGCCGAGGTGACATCGGTAACATACGCCTGAGCTTTTTTTGCACCTGCCTCGATCGCCGCCGAAGGATTCGATCTTGCCGCCTCGACGATTCCTTTCTCGATCAGCGTTATCAGGTGCGCATCATCCGGCTTGAATGTTCGATTCGTTATCTCGACGAGGACGTCGTAGATCCTTAGATCTGTGTCTAAAATTCACCGCAATTCAATTCAATGCGGATCGGGTATCCGATCTGTCTTTTTGTTACTTTTTCACTTTTAACTTACTTTTTTAACTTTTAACTTACTTTTTTAACTTTTAACTTACTTCTTTAACTTTTAACTTCCTTTTCTGTCTTACTTTTGACTTACTTTTATTTATTTATCTATTTTTTACTTTAACTTACTTTCAACATTACTTTTTTTCCGAACTTCAAAATGGATCTGTGCCTAAAAATCGCGGCGATTTAATTCAATGCGGGTCCCGTATCAAATTTCTCTTTTTTCTTATTTTTTTTCTTTTTACTTACTTTTATTTTTTATTTTAACTTACTCTTTATGTTACTTTTTTCAGAACTCCAAAATGGATCTGTGCCTAAAATTGACCGCGATTTAATTGAATGTGATTCGAGTATCCGATCTTTCTTTTTCTCACGTTTTTTGCTTTTAACTTCGTTTTTATCTTACTTTTTTAAACGTTTAACTTGGTTTTTTATCTTACTTTTAACTTACTTTTATATTTTTTTCTAACTTACTCTTTTTCCTAGTTTTTACTTAAACTCACTTTTAATATGATTTTTTTCCGAACTTCAAAATGGATCTGTGCCTAAAATTCACCGTGATTTAATTCCATGCAGATCGAGTACCCAACTTGTCTTTTTTCTTACTTTTTCACTTTTAACTTACTTTCATTTGTTTGTTTATTTTCAACTTACTCTTTATCTTACTTTTGTTTGTTTACTCATTATTTATTTATTTTTAACTAACTTTTATTTTTTACTTTAACTCACTTTTAATATTACTTCATTGCGAGCTTCTAAATGGACTGAATAAAAAAAGAAAAAAAAAAGAAACAGGACATTGGCCTGTCCGGAAAGTGCGTGCCGTTTTTCGATGGGTGGCACACTGAAAAATCGCCACTCTCCGGACAACCCAATACATTTCTTTGCAAAAGAAAAGAATTTTCATACTCACCGGTTGACTCGATTTCGGCTTTTCCGTGGTTTTGGCGGTTTGTCGAATTCGTCGCGATGCCGTCACCCGCGATCGACATGGAGCGCGTGGTCCTTCCTCCCAGAAGGACCATCAGGCCAAGCGCCACGAGTTTCGTCAACATCCTTGCGAATTGTCGTTGGAAACTTTTCTGACGGAGCGACCTCGCAATTCTTTCTTTTTATACAATTTTTTCCGCTCTTCCTTGTACCGATTCTAATAGCGAGTGTGGTTGGCTGGAGGGGTGATAGCGATGTTACGTAAAAATACATAGTTGACAGTAGGAGGACGCGAGGAACCCTCGACGGAGACGCCTATCGTTACAATTGTAATCATCCAACGAAGCCGGAATAAAAGAAAGTGGGACGATCCTTTCACTGCGACGATACTTCACATTTTGACCCGGACGAATTTGCGATAGAATGCTCACTTTCCCAAAAGTGAAGATTTTTAATCATGTTTACAACAATTTAATTTTATACTTTCTGAAATTCAATTATGCAGACATATCAAGGGGGGTTTCCTATAGGCACGGGAAAATTGCTGTTTTTCAGGATTTTTTTGAGGGACGATTCCTTTACCATTTTTTAATACTTAGGGTACGATTTATTACTACTTTTGGCTGTGACATGGTATTTTTATTTATTTATTAATCTTTAAAAATAGTGGAGGTATGGCACGTGCTTCTAAATGGGTTGCGGCGAATTTTGTCGGACGGCGTGACACGTAGCGTCGGCGGGATTAATCCGAAGCAAAAACCAACGAAGACTTTTCTTTCATTAACACTCATACGCAGAATATAAACCAAGAAAAAGTGAGAAATGTCGAAAATCGATTAAATGGCACGCTTTGAAACAAAACGATTGAATTTTTCGAAAAAAATGGCTACATTTCGCAATAACAAAAGAAGTTTTTCATATTTTCAAAAACATTTAGGTTCATGTTTTATACAATAAGAGTAGAAAGATTTGTAGCAAATTTTATCAAAACCGCTCAATTAGTTTTTCAGCTACACGTCACGTCATTTTTGAAAACGCAGGTTAGAAGACCGTGCCAAACCTCCGCTATTTTTAAAGATTAATCAAAAATAAAAATACCATGTGACAGCCTAAATTAGTAATAAAACATAACCTAAGTCCCAAAAATGTTGAATAAATCTTTCCTTAAAAAAAAAATCATGAAAATCAGCAAAAAATGTCCTGGCCTAAAGGTATTCCCCCCCTTAAGAAATATTTAAAGTGTAACCCTGATTTTTTCAAATAAAAAACCCACCGAAGAGTTATTAATGTGACAGATGAATGAGGTACTACCCGGGTCAAATCGACCCAGTGTGTCAAAATCGTCGTCAAATATAAATGTGTCAACGAAGGGTTAATCGAATAAAAGTATCCATTTTTATTCTCCGATAATTCATCGATTTTGCCTTCACATTTTTTTCCTGGAACAAAAAGAGAACATCTATTCTACACACCCGGTCTTTTTTTGAGTTTCACCGCATACTTTTCGTTTCGTAGGTGTTTTCTTTTTTTCTTGTATTGTTTTCAGCTACACGATTTATATCATCGAAAGTGGTGGAGCAACAGGTCGTCGGTTTACCTTGAATTGCGTTGATTGTGCGGCTGATGAGAGAAACGCGCGTCCTATAGAGAGGATGGTAAAAGTGCGTGAGTAAAAACGCAACAGGGAGGGAGAGCATCGAGCCATGGTTCCTGTTCACCGATTTTACCCCCTTCCTGTCTCGGTATACGTTTCTATATGCTATATGTAAGTTCGCGTATATACATAGGTATACATACCTGTGCATGCACGTGGGTGATTTTATTTGTATCTTCTCCCGTCTTTCGGATTGTTCGGGTTATTTTCGAACAAACCCAAAAATGCGTTCTTTCAGAAGAAAAATGGCTTCGAGTAATATAGTAATAATAATATTAATGATAGTAATGATAACGTCAACAATAATAATTGTGCCGAGAGATGTAAATGAAGACTCGTAATTAATATCAATAATAACAGTAGAAATTATAATAATAACATAATAGTAACAACAAAAACTGTAATAATTATGGTATTAAATATATACTCATCATAGGTGCAGGTACTTAAAAGGTATACAAACGTAGATATTTAAAAAATATGTGATATAAATTTTAAAAGCTTCAGGCGTCAGACGTCATAAGTATTAATACTACTTTAAAACTTCTGAAAGAGAGCCTCAGGCTTTTAAAATTTATATTTCATATTTAAAAAATATTTACGTTTACGTGCCTTTTAAGTACTTGCAACTACGATGAGTGACCAAGGAAGGGCCTTTTTTTAGTTATGCAGTTTTGATTTTCAATTTTACTGAACATTATTTTTTACTTTTTAGTACAGTACCTCTTAAGGCGTGAGCCTGAATTGGAAGGTCCAAAAAAGCGTTTTTTCGGGAATTTTTTTAGAAGGAAAAAAACAAGTGAACCCAGTAAACATTGAGGTATCTTTTCATGTATATTTGAAACGTATAAAAAAAATTTCAACACAAAACAATAAATGACTGCCGATTTATCAGCCTATTCCATGTGCGTCTTGCCACTGTAGTCTCCAATCGGCGGGAAAGATGCAGCTCGTAATTCTTGACTGAACCAAATAAACCAATAAAATTTTCAATTCTCATATGTTTTTCTTCTGGGTGAATTAAGAAAAAGCTGAAAAAATCATGAAATTATAACTTTTCTCAGATTTGAAGAAAAAATCTGTTAAAAAAAAACACTAACGTGCTATAAAAATTATTTTAAAAAACTTTTTTAACGACTCTTAATTCACATTGAAGAGATTTTCATCCCGAAGAAAATAAACTTTGGTTTGATTCAATAGTTCGTTTGCTTTTTTTGCTATCACGCTCGCCAATTTGAAAAAATCGTGAAAATGGAAACTGGAGAAAACGCGCTTCAAAGTTTTCAATAGGAGGAAATATCAATATCAAATATCAATCGCTTCTCCGCTTTTGGCATTGTATCTTCAAAAATATTTACAATAGGCCTCTGCAATTTTGTAAATATATTCTTGGATAGTTTATCTATCGATTTAAGGCAGGATTCTACTTTGAAACCATGAAAAAAACGCTATTTTCGTGAATTTTTTCTGAGAATACTATTAAAGATATCGATATGGGGTTTAAACTGTTCAATAAATACACTCTTTAAGTACATAAAAAAAAATTTTTAAATGTATTTTATTCATTTTTTGTACACGTAAAATATGTTTAAAGCCAACGCCTTGAAAAGCAGGTACCGTTGCCGTGGTCGTGAAATCTTCCCGACGGATGGTCTGAAACAAAAAAATCAAATAGTTTCATGTTCAGTATGTCTTCAGGAACCGACCTAACTAGAATATTTTATATACGTGCAAAATTAACAAAATGGCGGCTAAAATACGAAAAAAATGCGTTTTTTTTGGGTCTTTTTTTTGCAATAAAAAAATATTTCTAATCAAAATTGTAAGTTGATTGTAGTTAGGTCGGTTGGTACACACATATAGAATATGTGTTCCAAATTTCATAAGGATCGGTTCAGTACTTTTTGAGTTATCACGACCACGGTACTTGAAAATGTCGTTTCGAGAAAAACGCGTTTAAAGTTTTGGTGAGTCCCAATAGCGCGCTCAGGTAGGTGCGTTCGAAAGGCGAAAAAGGATAGTTAGACTGCTTGGAACTTTATAAAATTTTGACCGAACATTCTTGAACATATTTACTTTCGAAAAATGTAAAAAAAAAATTTTTTTTCAAAGTTTCAAAGTAGAAACCTGCCTTAAGCAACAAAAAACGTTTTTTGGACCTATTTCAGGCTCCCGCTTTTAAAAAAAGCTTGTTTTAAAAAAGGTTTTTTTTACGTTTGTCTTTCTATTGCATATTATTGTGCAGATGACAATGTAAGTGGGTAGTCGCGGTTAGTCCGAGTCCAGGCCCGATTATGGCCGCGAGTGCAGACCAGACGAGAAAAAAAGTGAATTGTGGGAACGTAAAAAGAAAATAAGTAAAAAGGGAGCGAATCCATTTTTCCGGAGGTCGGACGACCATATACCGGCGAAGTCGCAGCGAGCACGACTCTGTACAGGACACGTGACGTGTCCCACGTCGTACCTACAGGCGGGACACACGAAGAAAAGTTTTGCGATTGAGGTGCCATTCACTGTGCAGAAAAACATATGCGTGTGCGTTGGCTGACGTCGATCTTGGAGACGGATGAAAATATAGGTACTTCGGGGTTGTAGCGAGGACTCGAAATTATATTTCATTCATGCAGGAAAGGAGAGACGCACGCGGGAACTTTGAGCGCGTTCTTCCGGCTTCGCGCGTATATGAGGCGCTCCACGCCTAATTTACACGCTCCGGAAATGCTCGCTCCTTTCAATCGTTTTTTATGGGTCAATTTGCCGGGAATACAAAGCTGACGCCATCGTGAAAATCGGGAAAAGATTCGTTCGTAACGATCAAGGGGGATCGAGGATTTCGATCGTGAATGCCGAGGGATATTTTTTTTTCGTCCATCAGAAGTTCAAATTTGGAGTTTTCTCGTGTTTGAGTACGTTGAAATTCATCGGGAAATCGCTCGATAGTCCTTAGAGGCTTTTAAGGGGGGGGGGGGGGGGATACCTTTAGACGACGAAAAAATGGCTGATTTTCAGGCTTTTTTTTAAAGGAAAGATTTATTCAATATTTTGGAGACTTAGGGTATGTTTTATTACTACTTTCAGGTGTTACGTGGTAGTTTTTTATTGATCCATTTAAATTGCAGAGGTATAGCGCAGTCTTCAAAACTGCGTTTTCAAAACTGGCGTGACGTATAGCTAAAAAACGTATCGACCGATTCTGATGAAATTTGGTATAAATCTTTGTAAACTTATTGTCTAAAACATAATCCTAAATGTTAAAAAAAAGTATTTTGTTTTATTGCAAAGTGTAGCCCTTTTTTTCGGAAAATTCAATATTTTTGTTTCAAGGCGCACCATTTGATCGATTTTCATCATTTTAAAAAATTTTCTTAGTTCATATTCTGTGCACGAGTGTTAAGGGGTTACCCCCACTTGCGATTTTGAAAAAATCGATTTTTTTTTATTGCATTTTTTTGAAGTGCAATTTGAAGTGCATTTTTTTTGATGCCCGGAATAGATGACTCTATGTAAGTTTACAAAAAAAAAATATTTTCTTTGTGTAAATTGAAATTGAAACTTTAAACGCGTTTTTCTCAAAATGGCATTTCTGAAGTCGGTGACCAAGATTACTCGAACACTAATAAACCGATCTTCTTGAAATTTTGCAGGCTTATTTAATACATAAAAATGTAGTCTTTAATCGTTCTATTTTTTTTTCGAAAAAAAAATGGCCGTTTTATAGCCAAAAAACGGCCGTTTTTTTTTCGTTAAAATCGAACCATTAACTTTGACTGTCCGCCATTTTGTGAAAAATGAATATTTTTTAAAATCCTTCGATTAAAGACTAGTTTATACTTATATTTGACTAAATCCATCCGCATTTTTTTTTCAGATGATCCACTTCGCCGCGATGTTGGTCACCGCAAACCGTGTATATAAAAACATTATTTCATTGACGGCCATTTGCCACTAAACAATGTAATATTTTTCAATAAAAAAATTACTGAAAGTTCTTCAATATGTGTTCTTTAAGATGGTATATTGATCGATTAAAAAAGTTTTGTAGTTTTCTTTAAAAAAAATCATGAAAAAGGCCTTTTTTTGCGCTACATGTGGCTTAATGAAAGAAAAATCTTCGTGGATTTTTTTTTAGATTAATCCCGCCGACGCTACGTGTCACGCCGTGTCACGCATTTTTAAAGATTAATTTTAAAAATCCCATGTCACAGCCAAAAGTAGTAACAAAACATACCCTAAGTCTCAAAATGGTGTGAACACCTTTCCTTTAAAAAAAAATCATGAGAATCAGCAATTTTTTCTCGCCTAAAGGTATCTCCTTAATAAGGGCTTATCCCTAGTTAACATATTTGAAAGTATAGATTTTCCGTATTCGACGGATTCTCAAATTATAACATTTCGAAAATGTTCTCTGAACATTTTGCGTCGATTCGTTGAAAATTGACGGAGTTAAACGCGTTTTTCCTAAATTCTCTTTTTTAAGATCGGTGACTACGGTATCGAAAAAATTACCGTACCGGTCAATTCCAAATTTTATTAGATTTTTTTACATATCAAAAAGCAGTGCTCGAACGAAGGAAATTTTTATTTCCATACATAGTTTTTTTTCATCAACGAATATAGAAATAGAGCGTTTTTTAAATTGAAAATCGAAACTTCCACTTTGGACTGCGGCCATTTTTTCTGGAACTAATATTTGATTAAATCCTTCGTCCAAGCACTAGATAATTTCGTGCAAAAAATAAATGCGTTGAATTTTTGTTTAAATCTCTCGAACAGCGGTCCGCACAAACCATTGTATCTACCACCTTTATAAATATTTTTTAATATAAAAATGGTAAAAGATACTTAAAACTATCTTTTTGATGTAAAAAATGTTATCCTGCGCACATTATGCCCGAAAACAATCACGAAAATTCCTCTTCTTCCGGTCACGAGGTAGGTGTAACTCGTCAAATTGTAATGAAAATCCATAGCCTTTTCAATATTTTTCAATAATTGAATGCAGGGATCTATGGTGACGAACGCTGCCCTGATAAGAAAATAAAGTTTTTTTCGTCATGCTAGATTTCTACGATGCGTCGATTTTTCGTTTGGGCAATTTTATTATCATTTTGTCTATTACTTGACCTGAAGCACCCCATATATACGTACGCATGTATATACAAAGGTAAGCGTCAGATTGCACGTACAGTGGAAAACTCGGACCTGCGAGAGAGAAGGAGCAAGAGAGAGAGAGGGACCGTCTCGCGGTAATCACATTGCCGGGAATCCAAATGTATATTATTTCGACATCCTGTTGCTTTTCTCGTACGCATTTCTCTCTCCTATTCGCCTAGACACCGGAATATTAGTTATCGTCTACCTCGCCGTACACGAAACTCCAATGAACTCCACCCTCCTTTTTTTTTCATAACGTCGAGTCGCAAGTTACGCCAACATTGAATCGCAGCGTTACAGCCGGTTTTCACTATTTCTATTGCCTGTTTCAGCGACGTTTAACGGGTATGCATGAGCTCGGAGCCCGAAGAACAGGTGAATTTTCAATATTTTTTTCCCATAAGAGTATTGGCATGACGAGATCGGAAATTTACACACAATTAATACATAGTCTTCAAAACTTTGAGGTTTTTTTATATTGAAAAATATTAATAAACAATGAAGTTATTATTATTTGAACAGAGTGCCGCCCTTGCTGTATGGCCAATCGGTGCAGGTGCTTCTGGCAACTACGGCGATCTTAGAAGCAAAATAAAAAATTCTGCTTTTAGTATAATAATAAAACAATCGTATAATCGGATACTTTTGAAAAATATTGACAATTACGAATTTGGCAAGCTGTAGAAAAAACAATTATTTTTCGACGAAAAAAATAACTATGATAATTTGTTATTAACAAATGGATGAACATATAAAAAAATCATCCGGTCATACGGTAGAAAATGTTATAAGCTAGGCTCCGTCCAATTTCGAAGCGAATCGGACGAGTAGATTTTGATATAAGAAACGCAAGAGAAAGAAGGGTAAGCTGCAGCAGGGTGGTTTGCCGTATCGCAGTGGACGATCTGACCCTTCAAGAAAATCGTCACAACACGATCGATTTTTTGAATTTTTACAAAATCTTCATAGCGAATTACAGTTAAGACTCTAGGTTATAAAACTATGCCGTAAAAAACCGTATTTTCGAAACTCGAAGCTTATGCAAACCACTTAAGGCCGGAGCCTCAATTAGAAGGTCCGAAAAACCGTTTTTTTTATTGCTTAAATCGATAGATAAAATATCGAAGAATATATTTACAAAGTTACAGAGGCCAATTGTAAGTAAATTTTTTCGAACATACAGGGCCGAAAACAGAAAAGCGATTGATATTTGATATTGATATTTTCTCCTACTGAAAGCTTTGAAGCGCGTTTTCTTCAGATATCATTTTTCGAGATTTTTTCAAAATGGCGGGCGTGATAGCAAAAAAAACTTAACGACCTATTGAATCAAACCAAAGTTTATTTTCTTCAGCATGAATATCTTTCAAAGTGAATTAGAAAATCGTTCAAAAAGTCTTTTTAAATAATTTTTATAGCACGTTAAGGTGTTTTTTAACACATTTCTTTTCAAACCTGAGAAAAGTTATAATTTCACGATTTTTTCAGCTTTTTCTTAATCCACCCAGAAGAAATATATATGACAATGGAAAATTTTATGGGTTTTTTGTTTCCATCAAGAATTACGAACTGCATCTTTCTCGCCGATTGGAGACTCCAGTGGCAAGACTCACATGGAATAGGCTGATAAACCTACAGTTATTTATTGTTTCACGTTGAAATTTGTTTTCATGCATTTCAAATATACATGATAAGATACCTCAATGTTTACTGGGCTCACTGGTTATTGTCCCTTCTACATTTTTTTCTCGAAAAAACGCCTCAACTCTTCGTTGACCACTTACATTTGTCCACGATTTTGACGCACTGGGTCAATTTGACCCGGATATTTCTTCATCCACCTGCCATTTACAGCCCTTCGGTCGATTTTATTGAAAAAAATCAGGGATACACTTTAAACATTTCTCAATATGTCTGCATAATTGAAATTTGGTAAATGTAAAATTGAATTGTGGTAAAAAATTCTTGAAAACTTTCAACTTTGGAAAAGTGAGTATTTGATTTCAAATTCGGCCGGGTCAAAATGACCCAGTGTGTCAACGTAGGGTTAATCGTTGTTCTTCTCTTGTGAAAAATTCGGCGACCATTCAATCTTTATTTTCATCATTTCTTCGTGTGCCCTTTCACGTCCTTTCCCCAATAAAAACTCCGTTGACATTTCTCTCAGCTTCTCCGCACGGCGAGAGTCCTTTATCCATCAAGGAAAATCAAAGTTCGAAGAGTTGCTCATCTTGGATACCTATACACCTGTACACTACCGGTCAAAAGTTTTCGGACACCTCAGATAATTCCAAAACTTTCGTTCAATTGATTATTTTACGAACATAGAGGAAAGGAAGGTAATTTGGAATGCCATTTTGTTTTATGTCTGCGCCTTTCTTTCTGTAAGGTGTGAACAAATAAACCTTCATGAAATTGAAGCAATATTCATATACTATCAATCTGCAAGCTATTGAAAACTATTAAACATCGTTGCTGGGTACAATTTTAGTTTAATTGCAATGCAAAATTGCACAATTCCGTTTTTGGGATGGGGTGCGGATATTTTGGAATAGGAGTATCCCAAAATATATTTACATAAGATAATAAGAATGATAAGATGATAAGAATGATAAGAATCCTTCTTATCATTCTACATCACACTCTCACACACCACCCTTGTTACTCAACAAAAAGAATAAATTAACATTTTACAAATAATCACTCATACAATATCACCATGATTGAAAATTAAGAGAGGAAAAAAACCAACACATAATTTACACAAATCATTAAAACACATTTAAAAACTTATTCATAACACAAAGTACAACTATACAAAATCTGTAAACTCTATTAATATAATTTGTATCAGAAAATTTATAGAACAAATAAAGTTTCTAAAGAGGATCCGAACCAAGGATCGAAACGTAACGGAAAAAAAACTCCTTTCTTTCTTTCCACCACGACCTTGGAAATCTCACTGGCCGAATCGAAGCCGATTCCTCAAGATCACGTATTCCACATTATCATCAGATCGGGTATTCCAAATTAGCAACAAGACGTAGTCGGATGTAACCTCAATTTTTTTTTGTTTATAAATATACAAATCTTTGAAATCATAGCAATATACCCAGTTTATGGTCCATTTTACAGTACACATAAAGCTAAACAACACAATCATATGGAAAGCGATTTGAACTCATTAAACAAGTAGCGCGAAAGTTTTCAAAAACAGTTCTTCACAGTTCGAATTCTGGTTGCCATCTTAGAAAAGTTGCGGATGAACCGTGTGAACATATCGACAAGTGGCGCCCTCTTTTAACGTTTCACGGCCATAAAACCGAGATGGCGCTAGTACTTTCCGTGAATCCCTGCTATTAAAGATTACCAGCAGTATTCCAAATATCCTTCCTTGCGTACTATATATCTCTACACTGAGAAAAAAACCAATTGAATAAAAAAAATATATTGGTTGATCCAAATAAATGTGCTGCTTCGGAGTGCCGCCGATATATGAGATTCTTACGATACCATAAAATATTGGAAAATGTGATTGATTTTGATAACATATTGTTTTATTTGAAAACGCTCTTCTGTTCTCTGAATATCTACATTATCTTTCAAATAACATTATATTCTATTGAAATCATTCTATTTACAATCCGTAGATGTATTGGATGAAATAATTAAGCGGTTGCTACAACATTTTTTATTTCGTACAAAAATATAATCAATAGAATGAATGATTTCTTTACTACATCGAAACGAATATGCCATGGGACGTAAGTTGTTCAATTTGTTTTAAATTTTAAATAAAAAGTGAGCATTAAGGAGAGATATACACCTAGATGGTCGAGGTCGAGGATTCAGAAGCTATGAACATTCCGTCGACCGTAGAAGACCTACACAATGTGCCTGGTATCGATTATTCCATGTAAGGTGACAAATTTCATATAAATCATGAAATTTGTTACCTTACATGGAATAATCGATACCAGGCCCATAGTATAGGTCTTCTACGGTCGATGGAAAGTTCATAGCTTCTTAATCCTCGACCTCGTCCATCTAGGTGTATATCTCTCCTTAATGCTCACACTCCTTAATGCTCTCACATGAATAAATCTCATTCCCAAATTTTCAAACGCGTTTTTCTCAAAACCACGTTTTTCAAACCGGTACCCAAAATTTCTCGAAAACCAATGAACCGATTGCCTTGAGGTTTTTTTTGTGGTTATTCTATACACCATTATCTAGTACTTGTCATGGGATTTTCTTCCCGTTACTTAGTTTTTGTTTTATAGGCAAAATAATAACTAATTTTTGGCCCAAAAATCACTATTTATGTTCAAACGTCCGCCATTTTGTCATAAATCGATATTTTCATAATCGGCTATGACAAGTACTAGATTATAGTATCTAATTTAATAATCTTTTTGGTTTTTTTTTCAGATGATTTTTGAAGAAACGCCAGTGGGTATTGTATACGCAGATTTTTTACGACGCTCCAAGGAGCATACAATATCGTTGTATATTTTTGTTATTTTTAAATGAAAAAAATTAAACATATTTTTGAATGTATATACTTTTAGATAATTAAAACCCCAATCCGAAATTTCAAATAGTTTTCCTTGAAAAAATTCACAAAAATGACCTTTTTTCAGGCTCCTAGGTGTGTATCTTCCCTTAAAATGATCATCCACGATAATAGTGAAGAGAATATCAGATATCCAATGGAATATCTATGGAGAGAATATCAAACATTCAACTGATAAGAACAGATACTACACTTTCATCTTAGCCTCAGGCCAAGCAGCGATACTCTTTAGAGTTTCTCCGGCGTTAAGTAGATTTTCGGTTCGCGCTACACTTACGAGAAACGAGCGCGCGTGCGGCTTCTAGCGGTTACTCCGAGAACTACGGGTTTCCTCACACCTATAATTTCGGTGGCGCTCGGCCATGATTTGGTTGAATTTTTTCAACCAAATGCGCAAGAAACAAATTTTATTTTCGCATAATTTTTTAACCAATTCAGACATTTGCTTAATATTTTTCAATCAAAATAAAATATTAATATTTTAACGAATAATGTACTTGGAAATCAATATCAGATATGGTGAAAAAAATAAAATAACATATTTACTGAATAGAAATTTTATCTGAATCAAACGAGCGAAATTAAATTTTTCTTGTGTACTCGAATCAACAATATTCATGTTATGAATTGAAACGTTTTTTTTGTTCGTTGCAGAAAATGCATTCAAAACTAGATAATTTGTTCGCGATAATTTTTAGATAGTATCAACAATATATTGCTCTCGGCTAACAATATATCTTTTGAATTAACCAAACTTTTAATTTTATCATATTATTAAAGTCAATGGCGTTTTGTTTGGACTAATAAATCCGATTATCTACACCAACAATTTTACAATCGAATCAACTAAATTTCATTCAATAACACCAATGATATTGGATCAATGATTTTTTTTCTCAGTGTATATAAAGAACTATATTATTCTAATATAATTTTGCAATTATCCAAAGTGATCGAAAGTTTTGCAATTATCTGAACTGTCCGAAAACTTTTGACCGGCAGTGTATCTCCAACCCTTCATATCCTTGATTTTTTGTCCCTCAATGTCTCTCTCACCTGTCGGTCTTGCATTATTACTTTAGAATATCAGACGCGATCCCTTTCGAACTTCTCGCCCTCTTCGTTCGGACATTCCATCCAATACGTGAGATTACCTTATGATCAATGAGCTCGCGTCCTTCTCGAAGATCAGCCGCGTGATCGTGAGGATGTGTACCCGCAATAATCCCGAGCGGATCGACGAGCGTTTGCGTCGTCACGAATGCTTCGAACTCTCGCGGCGAATCCCTTCGAAGGATTATCCCTGCCTTGGGATGGATAGATCGACAATGGCGATTAAAACGTCGCGACTTCACGACGGTGGAATAACGACTCGTTCTCCACTTTGGCTCCGACATAGTCCAGTAAAAGAGACGAAAACCTAGCACTTTTTACCGTAGAATATGAATTTTCGACTGAAGGTAGGTGGGTGCATACTGAAAGTAATCCCAAAAAAGTTTGCCCCTCAACTCCCCCCAACCCTAAGAAATAGGGGTTGAAAACTTAAAAATCGCCGTATCTCGATAATTAATAGTCCGATCAAAAAATGTTTCGAACAAAAGTTGTTGGGAATAATAAAATACGTATAAAGTTATCTGACGTCTAATCCCCTATCCTTAAAAATAGCGGCACAAAAACACGAGAGCACCACTGACTTAGACAAGGACGCAGCGATATGTCTACTCCGCTCGCACACGCATCAACCCGGAATTTTCGAATCGTTTTTGTACCGCTATTTTCAATGATGGGGGGTTGGACGTCAGATAACTTTATACAAATTTTATTATTGCAAACAACTTTTGTTCAAAACCTTTTTTGATCGGGCTATTAATTATCGAGATACGGCGACTTTTAACGCGGTCCTCTAGTTTCTCGGCTGTTTTTTTACGGCTTTTTCAATAATTTTTTACGGGCAAAGCATCGAAATAATCAATCTCATTATTTTTGCATAATCTTTATTAACATTTAAATAATCTTTACAAATTTTTTGAAGTCAAAATATATAATAGAATAAAAGTTATAGTGGCTGACAGGAAGACATCAAGTAAAAGAGGTGCTTGACGGTGACCAAGATTGCGGCTGTTCTGCTTATCTGAAATAAAAAAACCAAACGGCATTTTAATCTCCATATTTAAGACTAGCGATGGAACTAGAGTGAATTCTAAATTACAAAAATTGACTTTTTTATACACTTTTGAAAATTACATTCCATTTTTTACTCATTTTTTCTTAAGTTTTTCGCTCGTACAAAAAAAAACTATCGAAGCAATCATGATAATCCTAGTTAAATCGCTGGCTTATAACATATTAAAGATGCTGTATAAATTTGAACAAGATCGGTGCAGTAGTTTCTGAAATATCGTGGTCACCGTTTCGAAAAATGGTGTTTCGAGAAAAACGCGTTTGAAAGTATACCTGCTCCGTATACCTGCTCCGTTCCAGGGCCGTAACTTGTGAACCACTTCGAATATCGAAAAATCCTTTGGCACACATTTTCTACACATGTTGTAGATGTGATTTATGAAGAAAAAAAAATCGATTTTTTCGACCCGAGAAACTAGAGGATAGCCTTAAGTTTTCAACCCCTATTTCTTAGAGTTGGGGCGAGGTGAGGGGCAAACTTTTATTGAGGTTACTTTCAGTATGCAACCATCTACCTTCTGTCAAAAATTCATATTCGGCGCTAAAAAGTACTTAATTAAATGTTTCGAAAAATTAATAATATATTTGGCTATAATTGACCTATATTACATAATTTTTTTCATAGAAAAATATTGAGATCCAAGCGACTTATGTGCTGCTTTCAGAGTTGCCAAAAAAAAGTTCCTCCACTGCTCACATGATTCTGGCCGATTGAGCAGCTGAAACCGAAAAAGGAAAAAATGTCGATAAGCTGGAAGGTATTTTCTGTACAATGACGTAGGATTTTCGAAAAATATCAATATCTAACAAAATGTCGTAGTTATGAAAAAAGTCTGTTTTCTTGCCTATAAAATGGTCGTTTTTTTTCAATGCCAAATCATCCAATGAAAAATATCCTTCGTCATTGTAGAGTAAATATATTTAACCGTACGCAGTTCAAATTTCAAGTCAATCGGATAATTGCTCTTTGAGTTACAATGTTAGCAAATTTGAAAAATCTCATTTCGAGAAAAAAGCTTTTAAAGATTTAACTACCGATTTTTGCAAGATAAAATAATACAAATGATAATGATATTCTTGAACGTATAAACTGTCGAAAACGACAAAAAAATCGATTTTTTGAAAGTGTCGCACTAGTATAACCCCTTAAGGATGGTGACCTCCTGCTGATTATCAATGCGAGTGGGGACGATGATGGCCCCAAACGTGAAAAAAAAGTAAATGTCAATTTACGATAGGTTTGGAAACAATCGATCGCTTCTATCGAAAATCCTGCTAATTAATTGCTTAATTGACTAAATTTAAATTAGCCAAAGATTCTTTTGATTCACGGTAGTTTACTATTTTTTTTTATTTATTTTTCTGTCCCGGCAAATCTTCGAGAAACGGGCGAATTCGAACTTCATTCATTTCACGGGAGTTAATTTCTACAAACGCGTGGCCGCAGGTTGGTGTTTCTCTCAAATTGCCGCCGTATCGTGTATGGGTTTATGTTCAGATATAAAATCGTGTGTGGGTGTGTGTGTACGCCGACTGACGTTTATTTCGATGGGTCGTTCGCGCCTGCATTGGAGCCTGTTCAGGCGGAACCTCCACAGTCCGTGCCGAATCTCGATTTCCTGTCCTCGACCTTTTTCTTTTTGGTTAATTTTTCTCCTCCACGAGATACGCGGTTCCTTTGCCGATATGGAGCAATTCACCGCGGTCAACGCGGAATCATTGAAGTTACGCGTGATTTTTCGGAATTTCGACACATCGAAAATTACACGTCGATGGTGTTTTTTTAAATTGGGTATACAAGTATGACTTCACGGATTATCAATAGACGATATACCTCGTACTGGTTACGTTGAGGTTGGTGATACTTGTACTCGAAAGGTCTGGACGCAGCTGTCAAACGTACTTGATGCTATTCGACTCAAGTATAAGCAGTCCTTATATTTATCGTATTGAACATGCCTAGTTTTGTTCCGGATAAACGTCATTTGCTGGAAGTTTTACTGTATTATTTTGTTTTGAACAAAGGTGCAGCTGAAAGCCATTGTTAGCTCGTGGATATTTACAAGGAACGTGCTCCTTCGAGGTAAGCATGCGCAGAAAGTTTCAACGATATGGAAAGCATGATTTTGATTTGGATAATAAATGTGGTCTAAACGATGTGGAAAGCAAGATTTTGATGTGGACAACAAAAGTGGTCTCAACGATATGGAAAGCATGATTTTGATTTGGATGACAAAAGTGGTCTCAACGATACGGGCAGCATGATTTTGATTTGGATGATAAACGGAGTTTCAATGGTATGGAAAGCATGATTTTCATTTGAATGATGAACTGTATGGAACGCTGCCGAAAAAAATTGGTAACTCAAAATTGGAAGCATCACTTCATGAAGATGCTTGCCAAAGAAGAAAGAATTAGTAGCAGCATCACAGGTTATCCAGCAATGTACATCCTTAATGTGTTAGGCCACAGTAACGGGTATAAAATCATGTGCGAATTTAACCATTTTTTTCGTATGCAAAAGTGATTCACTCATAAAATTAATTACACATCTATTTAGTATGAATATCAAGCTGTTAGAAAAAATGTATATATTTTTTTCGATGTACAAAATGACCGACTACTAATATTTTCTTTTGTTGTCTTTTTTTAGGCGTTCCGCGGCGTGACATTTAGCATCCACAATTTTTTACCTAGAACAAAAAACAAAAATTCTCGTCAATCTACATTTGAATACCTAGAGATGTACGTACGGAATTTAAAAAATATTGTTTTATTCAAAAGTTCTAGGTATTTGAACTTAAGAAATGAATTTTCAGTGAAAAATTTCGTTATAACTGCTAACAAAATAATTTTTTTTTCGATTAATCAGAAATTCCGTACGTACTTCTCTGCAAAGTGCAATTAGGAACATAACTTTCAAATTTGTAGTAAATCGAGTGAAAATTGTTGAAGTTATTTCTCACGCCAATTGGAAAAAAGTTGTTTTGAGAAGTTTCGAGTAGTCGGCCATTTTGTACATTGAAAGAAAAAAATTAACAGCGTGATATTCATACTAAATAGATGTGTAATTAATTTTATGAGTGGATAACTTTGTCAAACGAAAAAAAATTGTTAAATTCGCACATGATTTTATACCCGTTACTGCGGCCTAACGACTTGTCTCAATGCCATGGGAATTGTCCAAAAGCAAGGAAATTAGTTACCCCACGAAATGAAATTATTCTACAGCATGGCAATACCAAATCACATGTTTATGGATCCGTCAAGAATTATCTAGAAGGAGTGAACTGGGAGATGCTGCCTCACCTGTAATATTCACTAGACATTGCTCCCTCGGTTCACCATGTGTTTCGATCTATGGCATCGGTCCTTTCCGGAGGAAGCGTCAGGTCTGACGAAGAAATCACAAATTGGCCCCACGACTGGATTGCTTCGAAACGACGAAACTTCTACCAGCGTGGAATCCGTTTACTGCCTGGCCGATGGGCAAAGGTTGTACCTTCCAAAGAACTCCATTTTTAATGAAGTAAGAATGATTTATTATTTTCCAAAACAGTGTCGTATTTTATTTTTTTAAACCTTAAAGTCATAGTACACCCAATACGTACTGTAAATAGGGTTACTTTGAACAGGTTTTGGAAGTTTTTTTTGTAGGTAACTGTTTTTTAACATCCTAAATTCCAACTTTTTTTTTGCTCCAATAGAACAATGTGTCCTTTGGCTATCAAATGTACAAGAAAGTCAAGCCCCCCCCACAATTTTATATATATTTTTTAACGTGCGAACGTAACCTCGATTGTGGGGTTTCTTTGACAAGGCATTGGAATGCAATTTATGTCGAAGATAAGGGTTATTTCGAATATAAGGGTTACTTCGACATCGTTTTGATAAAAAAATTAATATTTTATGAATTCTACATGGTATTAAATGAAAAACAACGATTTTTTACAAACAAATCGTCATCTTTATTAAGGGGTTAGGCCACTGTAGAAATTTAAAAAATCGATTAATTTTTTTTTGGTCTTATAACATGCCTTAATATCTTAAAAGTGACAATCTCAAAGGATTAAGGTGGGAGAAATGTGTAAATACATATATTTTGAATTTTGGAGCAGCCCCTCTCAGTCCGATGCAATCCGTACCGAAAACTTTGAACGGGTTTTTCTCGAAACTACATTTTTCAAGTCGGCCGGACTCATAACTCGAACAAACCTTGACCGATTGACTCGAAATTTTAACTGTATATTCACAATTACCTTCTGCATAGAAGTACGTAAGATTTTCTCGATTCATCACAGTATTTTTTTGTAACAATTTTCGAACGATGTTTTTTTTTTGAGAATTTTGGACTTTTATTTAAAAAACGCGCTGTTTTTGCAAAATCGATATATAGAAAAAATCCTACGTACTTCTGTAGCTATTCGCATGTATAATTAAAAAAATGTATTTACTGTAAATTAAAAATTGCAGGTGCCGTTGGTCCGGCCGCGCGCCTATGAAAAGAAGCCTTCGTCGAAGAAAAGTTGTGCAGCCGCCATTTATTTTACATGACTTTGAAAACATACTTTATACAGTTTATGATATGTACAATAAAGGACCTTTTTCAGAATTTTGATTTTTTCCATTGTCCCGCTAAAAAAATCCCAAAATATACTTATTTTTTCTCCCGCTACAGTAGGCTTACCCCTTAAGGAGACATATTACATAAAAATATCAAGTACCTAGGGTGCTATTATAGGCACTTAATCAGTCTTATAATTATTATTGAGATCAAAATCAACCCTAGCAACATTATAATAAACTTGAATAACACATTTAAGCATCAATAGAAGAAAAAGTAAAAAATAATTAGTCTGCGTCCCCGCACGCCACCATTTTTGGGACTACTTCAACAAGTAGTCCCAAAAATTGTCAAAGTTACCCTGAAAGTGAATTTAACCCTTGTCAGTCACACCTCCAGATTGTGACGTTGGGGGTGTAATCAACCCCACTCACTTTGGAGGGTGATAAATAATTGATAAATTGAAAAAAAATACTACAATGCACTTTCAACCCTTGTGTGTAAGACCATACCGATTATTTTCAAGTCGTGTAATTTTCAATTTAAAAAAATCGCTTTTCGTTGTATATGCTCCCAGGAGGGACATGATCCTTTTATTTTCTATACGAGGTTCGCTTGAAGTCCATGTGCACCTTGTGAAAAAAGCCTGCGTAGCAAATTCCAAAATTTCGATTCGTCCTGGCATTTGTAATTCCGTGCTGAATGCTTCCGGAAATGGGAGCGTCGGTGTATCGAAAAGTGTATTCAAATTCAAAATGCAAATAGAAGTGGGTTGATTTTTGTCGGGGCTGGACGGAAGACCGACTCTACGCGATTAGAACGTATGAGACGAAAAAAAAAAGAAAAGGGGAAGAAATATCGGCTTTTTGTCGGTCGATACGCGAGTGCAGCGATTCGAGTGCACCTGCACCGTGCGCGACAAAGGTGCAACAGATAGAAGGGCGGAGGGCACGAGAGAGAAAGAGGGGGGGGAGAGAGAGAGAGAGAGAGAGAGAGAGAGAGAGAGAGAGAGAGAGAGAGAGAGAGAGAGAGAGAGAGAGAGGCGCATTACGAGGCATTGTAAGGTATCATAGACAAAAGCAGGCTACCATTTCTTTTCGTCGTGTCAAGAGGAAGCGTGCACGGGCCTATTGTGTTGCGCCTCCTCATCGCAAAACACTTGTGTGTCTCTCCTCGTGTGGTCACAATCCACCCCGGCAACAATAGAGCGTTTCTCGCTTCCACGATTGTCGCATGCGGGATATTCTAACCCGTTCGAGTTACACTCGTTTGACTAGTCTCTCCCGTGCCTCCAGATACGAGAGAGTGGCCGAGAGAGCGAGAGGGAGAATCGGCGGATCCCGCGAAAAATCGGCCAAGAAATCGACAGAACGATCGTGTGGGTGCGACATAATAGATTGAACGACTTATCCTCCTATCGCAATGATAAATAACAGGTTTCGACGGAATTCTCGTTTTTAGAGGTAGTAATAGTTCTTTTTTACTACTAATTTTGTGATTCGGTCGAGTCGCATTGCCGAGATTTGCAGTAATTAGAAAAGGGCAGAATTACTTTTAATTAGTTAAAAAACAAAACTTTTAATTATAATTAATCGTACTTGGTGCGCTGATGTGGATGAATTAATTCGATTCATAATCGTCTTTTCAGCCTGAAATTAAGCTGGTAGGAATCAGTTCCTCCGTCAATTTTGGAAATTCTGAAAAAGTTGAAACTTTCGTGAACTTTTGGTATAAGAAAATCAACGCTTACAGAATTTTTCTGGTTTTCTCCAAGGAAAACGTTTGAAAGTGAGATTCGTATTTTTGAAAGGATAGTGGCGCGAGATGCCGTTGGGGTATTTATAAGAAAGTCGTTCGGTAAAGGCTCAATGTGAAATAATTTTATTAGCTTTCATGGTTATTCGATTGAATTTTTTATTTGTTTTATCTGCTAGTGTGATTACGAGTACAGTTAAGCCGTATAGGAAACGCGTGTTTCAAATGTATCGAAAGTGTCTTTGTTTTAATAATATTAGTACATTATTCTTAACAAAATAAGACCTTAGAAATCAACGAACGACTAGTATCAATGTTTTAATTTGTAATGCAGTGTTAAATTATTCATTCGTATTGATATGTGGATTAATGTATTATATTTTTGATATAATATTTTCATTAATTTATAAAGTATATTATGAATGACATCAGTATGGCAAGTCGATTTTCATATAATGTATTGTGACGTTGAATAAGTTCTCGCTGTTTTCCAACAGATAGCGTTACCAAAACTGGGTGCGTGTAGTTTAAGATAATAATGCATCTCTACAGAAGTACTACAAGCATTTTTGAAATTCACTGTATGTCATTTCGCCGAAGTGTACACAATTTTTTTTTTTCATAGTGTTAAACATGTCAAATTTCGTGCCAAAAAAGAGTATTTGCGGGGAATATTACTGCACGACTTTATTTTAAAAGAATCTGCAGCTGAGGCACACAGAATTCTTGTTCAGACTTACGGCGAACATGCTCTGTCGGAAACAACATGCATAGATTGGTTTATACGCTTCAAAAATAATGATTTTGGTGTGTTGAATTGGAGGCATTACTTCACGAAGACTCATGTCAGACGCTAGCTGAACTTCCAGACTCATTAGGAGTTGATCACACAACAGATTCGAAACGTTTGAAAGCATCAGGTATGAATTTTAAGGGGTTACCCCCACTTGCGATTTTGAAAAAAATCGATTTTTTTTTATTGAATTTTTTTGAAGTATAAGTATCCGGGCCCACACTTCTGTATGGGCCCGGAATAGATGACTCTATGTAAGTTTACAAAAAAAAATATTTTCTTCGTGTAAACTGAAATTGAAACTTTAAACGCGTTTTTCTCAAAATGGCATTTCTGAAGTCGGTGACCAAGATTACTCGAACACTAATGAACCGATCTTCTTGAAATTTTGCAGGCTTATTTAATACATAAAAATGTAGTCTTTAATCGTTCGATTTTTTTTTTCGAAAAAAAATGGCCGTTTTATAGCCAAAAAACGGCCGTTTTTTTTCGTTAAAATCGAACCATTAACTTTGACTATCCGCCATTTTGTGAAAAATGAATATTTTTTAAAATCCTTCGATTAAAGACTAGTTCATACTTATATTTGACTAAATCCATCCGCATTTTTTTTTTCAGATGATCCACTTCGCCGCAATGTTGGTCACCGCAAACCGTGTATATAAAAACATTATTTCATTGACGGCCATTTGCCACTAAACAATGTAATATTTTTCAATAAAAAAATTACTGAAAGTTCTTCAAGATGTGTTCTTTAAGATGGTATATTGATCGATTAAAAAAGTTTTGTAGTTTTCTTTAAAAAAATTCACGAAAAAGGCCTTTTTTTGCGCTACAAGTGGGGGAAGCTTTAAAACAAAGCATTCATTTTCACAAAATAACGAGAACTTGTTCAACATCCCAATATTATATTTTCATTGTAATATTCCAATTTATTATTTGGGTGTTAATGTATTAGCTCGCAGCTGATTCATCCGGTATAATAGTAGTATTGTAATTTGACAGCTGTCACCCACAGCACTAAAAAAACCCATCGAACATTGGTAAAATAAAATAGGATCCCCTGTAAAATACCGTTGTCCAATTACCAACAGATTAATTCGCAAACTTCTCAACAGCAACTAAGTTTTAATTCACGATTACAATTACACGCGTGTCCACCAAACAATATCCAACATCAACGCGTATACACGCACTTGATCTTCATCACAGCTACTCGATATAAAATTCTCCTACCTATAAAATCGTTTTTTAGTCGAAGCTACGCGCCGTACCTTGAAATTTCGTGACAGTAAACTCCACTAGAACAATTCGTACCTTATACGTGGATTATTTCGATTTTTCGAAAGCTGTCATTGAATTCAGTGGTCTTTTTGTTTAGTCGCGACAATTAGTCCGGAACTGCTTGGCATCGAAGATTATTTTTTTATTTTCACGTCTTTTCGTCATTCTCCCTGCTGCTCCGAAGTATATGAACGACGGCAAAGTACTATACGTACAGAGTTTAGGTATGGTATACATCAAACCGCGGATGACCTAATTCTTCGATTTGTCACGCCTTCTTATTCCGTGCCTAGCTTTCACTGCGATAGATCAGAGTAGAGGGCGGACGCGGGTAAACGCCGAGAGGAAAAGAGAGCTATTCGAATAACGACTATATATTTATATACATATATAGGTACTGGAAGGTGCCGAGGGTATGTGCGATCTCTTGCACAGACTTCGAACTTTTTGTCGCCCAAGCTGCGTGAGTCAATGGTTTGCAAAAAAACCCGATCACTACTGACGACATTCCACATTCAGAAAAAACGTCGAGATGTTGGTGGAAATGTGGACAGCATTTACTCGCCTTACCTCTGCATTCGTGCTTAAAGAAATGGGTTAGAAATTGAACAACCGATAATAATAATATCAACCGTACAAAAAGTTCTCGGCCTTTTTTTCATGAAACTAATGAATCATGTACTTGAAATCAAGGTACATTTTAATCGAGAAAGTAATTTCCGTTTGCTTCCACACATTTCCCCCAACTGTCGGACAGATTGCAAATTCCTTGGCGGTAAAAATATGGGTTGAGGCGTTACCGCCATTTGTAGCGCAAAAAAGGCCTTTTTCATGAATTTTTTTAAAGAAAACTACAAAACTTTTTTAATCGATCAATATACCATCTTTAAGAACACATCTTGAAGAACTTTCAGTAATTTTTTTATTGAAAAATATTACATTGTTTAGTGGCAAATGGCCGTCAATGAAATAATGTTTTTATATACACGGTTTGCGGTGACCAACATTGCGGCGAAGTGGATCATCTGAAAAAAAAATGCGGATGGATTTAGGCAAATATAAGTATAAACTAGTCTTTAATCGAAGGATTTTAAAAAATATTCATTTTTCACAAAATGGCGGACAGTCAAAGTTAATGGTTCGATTTTAACGAAAAAAACCGCCGTTTTTTGGCTACAAAACGGCCATTTTTTTTTTCGAAAAAAAAATCGAACGATTAAAGACTACATTTTTATGTATTAAATAAGCCTGCAAAATTTCAAAAAGATCGGTTCATTAGTGTTCGAGTAATCTTGGTCACCGACTTCAGAAATGCCATTTTGAGAAAAACGCGTTTAAAGTTTCAATTTTAGTTTACACGAAGAAAATATTTTTTTTTTGTAATCTTACATAGTTTTGTAAACTTACTATTCCGAGCCCATACAGAAGTATGGGCCCGGATACTTATACTTCAAAAAAATGCAATAAAAAAAAATCGATTTTTTCAAAATCGCAAGTGGGGGTAACCCCTTAAGGTACCGAAACCCCCTCTCTGATCGAGCTGAAATTTTGCACAAACCTTCCTTTTAATATTTTTGGTGACTCGCAAGAGTTTTCGAGATATGGAATTTTAAAGTTTTTTTCTAAGGGTAAGGTTCCGAACCCCCTCCCCCTGCCCCCGATCGAGCGGAAATTTTGCTCAAACCTTCCTTTTAATATTTTAAGACAATCCCTTAAGGTATTTTTGGCAACTCGCAATAGTTTTCGAGATATTGCATTTTAAAGTTTTTTTAAGGGGCCAGTCCACTTTGGAGCCACGAAAAATGATATGAATATAAAAGTTGTTGGGCTTGATAAATAAAGTCTTGAAATACATAAAAAAAAATGAATTCATTTTTGTTTATTTTTAAGTACAAGAACTATAGTTTAACGTAACGCCTCAAAAATGGGTGGGCTAGGTAGCTCCATCGCAACTCGGCAACGGCTTGTCTGAAACTTCGTGTCAACCGATTCTGAAGAAATTTAGTATAAATCTTTCCAACCTTATTGTCTAAAACATGACCCTAAATGTTTTTTGAAAATTAAAAAAAGTCTTTTTCTATTGCAATATGTAGCCATTTTTTTCCGGTACATTCAATCTTTTTGTTTCAAAGCGTACCGTTTCATCGATTTCCAACGTTTCTCACTTTTTCTTGGTTCACATTCTGCGTATGAGTGTTAATGAAAGAAAATTCTTCGTTGGTGTTTTTTCAGATTAATCCCGCCGACGCTACGTGTCACGCGTCTGACAACATCCGCCGCAACCCGTTTACGAGACCGTTCTATACCTCCGCCAATTTGAAAGATTAATAAAATAAAAAAATACCATGTAACGACTAAAAGTAGTAATAAAACTAAGTCTAAAAAATGCAGAAGAAATCTTCACTAAAAAAAAACTCATGAAAATCAGCAATTTTTCCACGGCTGAAGGTATCCTTATACCTCCCCCGCTTACAATCGACAAAAACTTTTTGCAATTGACTACCAAAACGCGGATCCAACTATTTAGGGGAGCGTAGGAATTTTTCGTGGCGAGGAGAATTTTCGAGCCTGCAGAAGGGAAGGACGTACGGTAGGAAAAGAAAAGTGACGGCAAAATTAAAAAATCTGAAGAAAACGGTCCATCAGAATACATGTAGCGACTGAAGCTGTTTAACTCCAGCTCGAGTGCCGATTAATTTTATTACGCACAATTTGTACACTCTCAATCCAGTCTATTTGCTTGTGTGTAGCAAAAGAATGAAAAAAGGAGAAAAAACAAACAAGTACAACAATATTTCTCTATGCGCGAGTTGCAAGGGTGTTTGCGAAGATTACCATGCCCGTGATATAATTCTTCGTCATTTTTTTTTTGTTTTCTCACCTGTGAGGTTTTTGTACAATCCTGCGAGAGATATACGCACTGAGATCTTGGCTCGATCTTTCGATGCAGCGCGCCTGGTGTGGGCCGTAGATCTTCTCCGCGCGAAGGGCGTGAATATGCGCGAGAAAGGAGAGGATCGATCGGATATGTACAGGGTGGTCCGAAAAGTGACGTCCAAAAGGAAAATCCCTCGTATCAATACCCATTCGAATCACCTCCGTGTATGTTCTACGATCTTTGTTAGTTTTCGAGAAAACAGCATTGCATTTTCTTTTCCCTTCCCTGTAGTTTTTATTTTTTTCTCTTTCGTGCATGCACTTTCCTCTGAGAAGCTTTCCTAAGCTCTTGGGAGTCATTTAGACTAGTATAAAAAACATTTTTATCATCTAAACTTTAGTGACTGATCCTCTCAAACATATTTTTCAATATTTAGATCAAAATCTAAGGCATTTACGTTAATGTTCCGTTGGTTTTTTGTTCATTGTTTTTCGTTTATTGCTTCCAGTCCGGAGGCCTGAAATTCTGGCGTTTTTTCAGGCTTGACCATAAACAACAAACAAAAAAATGTCCTATTAATTTTTTACATTATTTTTCATTTTTTTCTGCTGATGTTTCGCGAACTTAAAAATAAAATCGTGAAAAAAATAACTCAAAACATTATGGGTCTCTAAATATAGCCGTGAAATAGGGGTTGAGGTGGTTGACATGATTCCAAAGCTCGCAATCATCTGAAACAGAAAGGAAACCAATTTTCTTGATCAATACGAATGCCATTGTGGCAGGTACCAAGAGAATTTCTTTTAAATGGCCATTGTTTGAAAAATAGTCAATTCTTTGGGCCATTTTTTTCGAAGATAAATTTTTCAAACTAGCAATGATAATAATTTCGCAATGCCCGAGGTTAGTGACGATCGAGGGATATATCCGGGAGGTCCATACCAAATTTGAAGTCAGTCGGTTGAATAGAATTTGAGATCTACGTCAATCACGTTGGAAAACGTAGTTTCGAGACAAACGGGTTTAAAGTTATGAGTACAGTTTTATACAACCGCAACTATGTAAGTGGTATATTGAGATGTGATGCTTACGATATATTAATCGGGAATTCCTGCTTTGAAGTGTGTGCCTTCCTCGATGTCGAAATAATGATTTGCCGAAGCTCGTTTTTCCCTGCGAGCGGTTCTGGCTTCCTTAGAAGCTTCTGAAGTTCGTAGCTCGGACCGGTTGATCCTATTCCTATCTCGTTTGTTGGCGTGAATATTGGGAATTTATAAATTTCCTTTTGCGGACATATTCTTACGAACCTATATTTTAAGAAAATGCAGAAAATCGATTTCTCCAAATGTCTGGACTAGAATACGACCTTAACATAACAATGACACAAGTTTAAAAAATTGCGAGGAAAGTGCTGGGATGTTGAATAAGTTCTCGCTGTTTTTTCGTGAAAATGAACGCTTTATTTAAAAAAAATCATTTCTAATGCTTTCAAACGTTTCGAAACTGTTGTGTGATCAAATCCTAATGATCCTAAATGAACTATTGAATATTTTTACTTGGAAATTTGGTCAGATCATGTAAGAAGTTCACTTTAACGGGTTACCCCCACTTGTAGCGCAAAAAGGCCTTTTTCATGAATTTTTTTAAAGAAAACTACAAAACTTTTTCAATCGATCAATATACCATCTTAAAGAACACATCTTGAAGAACATTCAGTAATTTTTTTATTGAAAAATATTACATTGTTTAGTGGCAAATGGCCGTCAATGAAATAATGTTTTTATATACACGGTTTGCGGTGACCAACATTGCGGCGAAGTGAATCATCTGAAAAAAAATGCGGATGGATTTAGTCAAATATAAGTATAAACTAGTCTTTAATCGAAGGATTTTAAAAAATATTCATTCTTCACAAAATGGCGGACAGTCAAATTTAATGGTTCGATTTTAACGAAAAAAACGGCCGTTTTTTGGCTATAAAACGGCCATTTTTTTCGAAAAAAAAATCGAACGATTAAAGACTACATTTTTATGTATTAAATAAGCCTGCAAAATTTCAAGAAGATCGGTTCATTAGTGTTCGAGTAATCTTGGTTACCGACTTCAGAAATGCCATTTTGAGAAAAACGCGTTTAAAGTTTCAATTTCAGTTTACACGAAGAAAATGTTTTTTTTGTAAACTTACATAGAGTCATCTATTCCGGGCCCATACTTCTGTATGGGCCCGGATACTTATACTTCAAAAAAATGCAATAAAAAAGTCGATTTTTTCAAAATCGCAAGTGGGGGTAACCCTTTAAAAGACCATGTAGGTTGTTTAGCAAAATTAAAAACTAACCCTTACTTGCCACACTTCTGTAGAATACACATCAATGTATTTTCGCGTAAGAAAAAAAGTGGGTGGGGTGTTTCGAACCCCACAGTGGCAAGTAAGGGTAAACACTATGAAATCAAAAGTTGCTTACATTTCGACAAAATGACACACTGAATTTTAAGCTTCCTTATAGTAGTTCTTTGCAGATGCGTTACCGTCTTAAACTTCACGCACACAGTTCTGGTAACGCAATCTGTTGGAAAAAGCGAGAACTTTTTCAACGTCCGAATACATACACAAAAGAAAAAAGTAAAGAAAAGCTTTTTTTCCCGAAATCTAAAAAAGTTCGGTGTGGATTGGGGTGGCACAAATTTGAGCTCTATTTTTTCCCTTTTTCTCACCATCCAATTATCTTCTTGAAGGAAGAGAAAAAAATTGTCGCCGAAACTGCGAGCAGTCAAAAAATATTGAGAGGTCGCAAAAGCCTCCCCAAAATTCAAATTTTCATTAAAAAATTGATTTTTTTTCGTGAACTTCTCATCCATGAATTTGACGCTTTATAATTTTTAAATTAACCTCGCGAAAGTTCTAGTCCGCCAATGAATGTTTAGTGGTCGCTCAAGGTTTGCAAAATTTACAATTTCCGCTAAAACATAAATCTCGCCGGCACTATAATTCCTTGTAGCCACAAACAAAATAAACAGCGAAGTGTGATATTTTCTGAATAATTAATTATAATAATTTGTAACAAACATCAATTAGACGATATGTGTTATTGTGCATTATTATGTATTCTTGTATTATGGCGTCGCTCGTCACAGAGTACAGTTGCGATTGGTCCGCAGTTTGACGAACGCGACCAACTGTGGGACGCATTACTATGCGCGTAAAACATCTGCCATTTCAGTTTTACGAATAAAACAGCCTATAATTTTGTTTACGGACAAGAGCTTCAAACAATTATTTTACGAGAACGAAGATTATAATTCTTGGACTAGAAATGTGAGATAAATTTGAAAAATCTGTTTCTAAAGAAAAAAGGATTAACAGTTTTGAAGATTTTACAAAGCGTCAAATTTAAGAGCGAGAAGAGTAAAAAAATTGGCGAATACTGAAAATTTTGAAGCTCTTGAACGACCATTTAATATTCATTGGGCGGCTAGAGCCTTCGCAAGGTTAATTTAAAAATTAAAAACCCAAAAATTCATGGGTGAGAAATGGACGAAAAAAAATCGATTTTTTAATGAAAATTTGAATTTTTGGCAGGCTTGAGCGGCCTCTAAATATTTTTTGACCGCTCGCAACTTTCGCCATCATTTTTTTTTCTTCAAAGAAAATAATTGTATGGTGAGAAAAAGGAAAAAAAATAGAGCCTGAATTTGTGCCACCCTATGGAACATACATGGGGGTGGTTCGGATAGGGGTTGATACGAGGCATCCAGATTTTCTTTTTTGACGTCACTTTTCGGGCCACCCTGTATATTCATATGTATATGGGGGAAGGGTTTTTTTCGAAGACATTTGATTTCGAGTACCGTCCTCGGGATCCCCAGACGTGCCGATAGCCAACATTACGTCGATACAAAGGATCCAAAAGGTCCTTTTCCCATATATATATATATATATATATATATAGAATGAGAGGCCGAATCGCGACGAGCGGTCGTCGGATTAAGATGGCAATAAATCTGTCGCTGTGCGGTCGTTAGACTACAACGCCCATATATATTCACCCTGGGCATCTTTTTCCTCTCGTTACACATTGCGCCGAGATATCTTCTTCTTCTTCTTGCTGGGAAATAACTTCATCATTGGGAATCGGGACGCGCGACAGGCCGCCGAGAATTTACGTCGAGGCGCGCCAAGGCGAAACTTTCTTTGTGTAGTATATTTTGCGTGATGCGAGCGCGTAATAGGGATACGAAGGATGAGAAATAAGGCAAAAAAGGGAGCCTGAGTTTCGATCAAAATAAAATGTAGAGGAGAGGATGGGAGTGCGAACGGTAAATCAGCGAGCTGTCCCGCGTCGCAACGCGGTACACGGTAAGCGCGTTACCGTGACGTACAACTTGTACGCAATGTTGAGAGTTCGTTTACGCGTGTATATGGGCTGTTCCAGATCGATCGGAAAGATTCCGGCCCTTGTGAGCACGGAATTCGTTCCGTCCTTTATATTTTTTAGGCGGGGGTGCAGATGCCGATATTTTTTTGGCTTGGTTGCGGAGTTTGAGCTTGGTATTGCGGAGGTTCGGGCTCGACGCATTCGGGACGAGAAATAGTGGAAAGTTGGCTTTTTGGTACGGCAGCTTGGGGAAAATCGCGAATTTTGGAAAAAGAGGAATTTTCGGGAATTTTCTTCTGGGGGAACGTGTGAAGGTTTTCAATTTTTTTGGAACATTAAGGGGGGAGATGCTTTTAGACGAGGAAAAAAATTGCTGATTTTCATGATTTTTTTAGCATTTTTTAGACTTAGGGTAGGTTTTATTACTACTTTTGGTTGTTAAATGGTATGGTTTTTTTTATTAATGTTTAAAAATGGCGGAAGTATGGCACGGACTTCTGAAGGGGTTGCGGCGGATGTTGTCAGACGGCGTGACATGTAACGTCGGCGGGATTAATCTGAAAAAAAATCGACGAACATTTTGCTTTCACTAACACTCAGACGCAGAATATGAACCAAGAAAAAGTAAGAAATGTTGAAAATCGATGAAATGGTACGCTTTGAAACAAAAATATTGAAATTTTCGAAAAAAATGGCTATATAATAAATGTATACGATAAAAAATAAAAAATACCTTTATTTTTATTTTTAAGAACATTTAGGGCCATGTTTTAGATAATACGGTTAGAAAGATTTGCACCAAATTTCATCAGAATTGGTCGTTTAGTTTTTTAGCTGTACGTCACGTCAGTTTTGAAAATGCAGTTTAGAAGACCGTGCCGTATCCCCGCCATTTTTGAAGATTAATAACAAAATACCAGGTAGCAGCCAAAAGTAATAATAAAACGCACCCTAAGTCTTGAAAATGGTGAAGAAATCTTACCTTAAGGGGGGATTGTCTTTTTTTTCGCAAAATTTACCGCTTTTTGGGAATTTTTTTGTGAAGAAAGTATACAACGGAAAACTTGTGAAACTTGGCATATAGTTTTATTGATCTGTTTACTACATACAAACAAATTTTTAAACAATTTCATCAAAAAATCCGCCTCCCACCCCCCTCGACGCGCGATGGTCCTTTTTTGATGGTGTGCACGATTACGGCCTTCACGTTCATCCTGCAACAAAAACCCAAAAAGCATTTTACTTTAGACACATATAGCTATCGTTCGATGAAGGGAAAAAAAATTGACGATTTGGTGACGTTTTGAACTTGAAGTATCGATTTTTCGAAAAAAATTAATCGATTTTTTGTTATAAATAAAAAACTATTAAACGTGTTGCTTTTTTGCTTCATCAAACGATAAAAGGATGTTAGCTGAGCATTCTGTCCAAATTTGAAGGCAATCGGTTGAATAGTTTTTGAGAAATCGTGCACACCATCAAAAAAGGACCATCGCGCGTCGAGGGGGGTGGGAGGCGGATTTTTTGATGAAATTGTTTAAAAATTTTTTTGTATGTAGTAAACAGATCAATAAAACTATATGCCAAGTTTCACAAGTTTTCCGTTGTATACTTTCTTCACAAAAAAATTCCCAAAAAGCGGTAAATTTTGCGAAAAAAAAGACAATCCCCCCTTAAAAAATAAATCATGACAATCTCAAAAAACCAACGAAGATTTATCTTTCATTAACACTCATACGCAGCATATGGACCAAGAAAAAGTGAGAAATCTTAAAAATCGATTAAATGATACGCTTTGAAACAAGAAGATTGAATTTTCTGAAATAATAGCTACGTTTTGCAATGAAAAAATACTTTTTTTTTTCAAATTTTTTGGATCTATACCAAATTTGATCAGAATCGGTCGAATAGTTTTTTACCTGTTCGTAATAAAAACATACCATGTAACAGTCAAAAGTAGTAATAAAAAATACACCCTAAGTCTAAAAAATGGTGGAGAAATCTTTCATTAAAAAAACCATGACGGCGGGATTAATCTAAAAAAAAACCAACGCGATTTTTTCTTTCATTAACACTCATACGCAGAATATGAACCGAGAAAAAGTGAGAAATGTTGAAAATCGATGAAATGGTACGCTTTGAAACAAAAGATTTTCCAAAAAAATAGCTACATTTTTGCAATAAAAATACTTTCTTTTAAAATTTTCAAAAACATTCGGGGTTATGTTTTAGACAATAAGAGTAAAATGATTTTTACCAAATTTCTTCAAAATCGGTAGATTAGATTTTTAGCTATACGTCACGCCAGTTTCGAAAATGCAGTTTAGATTTTCTTTATTAGTTTAGATTTAGAATTTCTTATTAATTTTTAAAGATTAATAAGAAATAAAAAAATACAATGTAACAGCCAAAATTAGTAATAAAACATACCCTAAGTTTCGAAAATATTCAAGAAATATTTTCTTAAAAAAAAAATCATGAAAATCGGCAAATTTTTTGCGCCTCTAAAGTTATCTCCCGCCTTAACGAAGCTGTCAAAATTGTTTCCGTTAATTTTTTCTCACACGGAACTCAGTTGTTCAACGGCAATATTCAAAAACCAAACCCGCAATTTTTCAAATAACAATTTTGTACTATCAATTCTTCAATTTTCATTTTTTTCTGTTCTTTCGACGAAACGCTCGACCGAGAAATTTTTATAAAATTCCATCACGAATTGGCGACGCAAAGTTCGAGAAACGTCCAACTGGAATATGAATCGAAGATCCACGATGTCCGGATTACGTGCATTTTTTCTTCGTTGCAAAGCTCGATACGGTGTCCCTCCGCGTATCTCTCTCAATCTTCGTGTCACTCGCGGGGCACCGCGCGCGAGCTCAACTTTTGATACTGGCGATAGTTCAGCTCTGATTCACGGTGCCGCGCGGCACTGTTAAAACTCACCTCGCCGCACCGTTTCATAAATTCGTGACTGTCCGTATACGCAAACGTACCTGCGAACGCGAAACTCGGTGCGATTCGCGCACTTCGCACAGACAATGTAAGTACTTTCTCTTAATTTAGTGGTGCATAGGCTCGTGCAATGGCCAACGGGGGAGCATTGACCCGACTGAATTTGGAACGATTCCTCCACGGACACAATTACGGCCGTGTACTTTCATAAATTTTATTTTCAGGAATTTCACGAATTTTTTTTTGCGCAATGTACATGCGCTAATTATTAATAATATTCGGAGAGTAAAAAATAATATTGCATGGGCGATAATGTTGGGTTTAGCAGTCGTGACTTTCTTTACTGAACTGTACCAAAAAATACTAAAAAATGACTATAGGAAAAAAATATTGAAAAAAATGCAAGAAAAGTGACTTGGATCGACTAAATCCGTCATTGGGGGATGCCGAAGCATTATTGAAAGAACAGAATATGAGGTTATTTTAGAAATGATTTATTTCATCGTTACTTTCACGAAATAAATAATTAGATTATTTTGAGAATAATTTATTCCATCGAAGTGACGATGAAATAAATTATTTTAAAAGTAACCGGTAATGCATTATGATTACAATACTAATGCATTTTTTTTCCAGAAAAATGGAACATTAGGTTGTTTTTAAGAATTATTGGTTTCATCGAAGTACCGAATACGCTTGCAAAAATATTTGAGTGTTTCATTTCAATATTTCAATAGCCACCTGGATAAATTATTGCACTGACCCGAATGGCTTTTTGATATTTTATTAGCACGGATACATGTTCATTCAAAGCAGTTCATTTACGACAGATTTCCTTTTGGCCTTTCCTTTCCCGTTGAAAGTTTTCGCTTCGCATTAAAAAAATCTAATTTTTAAATTCCTAAACTAATGCAATTAGTTTCTTTTTAAAATTTCATAATTATCGCAATTAATGTATCTTTAGAATTGCATAATTAATGCAATTAATGTACTTTTAAATCCGCGATTAATGCAATTAATGTACTTTTTAAATCCATAATTATTGCACCACAGTGTAAAATCTGCAAAAACTGTTTCTACCAATTGAGCTATGGAAACAATATTGCAATATGAAAATAAGCCTTTTGACAACGAGTTCAGAGGTGTTAAACCATGATTGAAAAAAAACGTCGTACATGTTGAAAAAAGCGCGCAAAAACGTGGCAAAGTGATGGGCGATGCAGGAAAAGATGAGAAAAATGCGGAGGAAGGAAGCTGCGGTTACGCTTTACTGTCGTAGATTACCGAGATCCTGCGGATCGAACTGCATATCGAGAGATTATAGTAACTTGACGGGAAAATGCCAACGAAATAAAATTAACGAGGGCAAAAAACGAGCAATACTTCTATATGCGTATCTTCGGATAATCCTGGGTAAAATTACCTGTGGTATAAATGAATGTCAGGTGGAATTGTGTATCGACGATGATTTATGTGTGTGTGTGTGTGTGTGTGTGTGTATGTGTGTGTGTGTGTGTGTGTGTGTGTGTGTGTGTGTGTGTGTGTGTGTGCGCGTGTGCGTGCGTGCGTGCGTGCGTGCGTGCGTGTGTGTGTGTGTGTGTGTGTGTGTGTGTGTGTGTGTGTGTGTGTGTGTGTGTGTGTGTATAGGGCAGGATAACCTTGATAGTAACACTTTTAAAAAGAGGTCCTTAAGGGGAGAAATACACCTAGGAGCCGGAAAAAAGGTCATTTTTGTGAATTTTTTCAAGGAAAACTGTTTGAAATTTCGGATTGATTAATTATCTAAAAGTATATACATTCAAAAATATGTTTAATTTTCTTTATTTAAAAGTATCAAAAATATACAAGGATATTGTATGATCCTTGGAGCGTCGTAAAAAAATCTGCATATACGGTACCCACTGGCGTTTCTTCAAAAATCATCTGAAAAAAAAAAAACCAAAAAGATTATTGAATTAGATACTATAATCTAGTACTTGTCATAGCCGATTTTGAAAATATCGATTTATGACAAAATGGCGGACGTTTGAACATAAATAGTGACTTTTGGGCCAAAAATTAGTTATTATTTTGCCTATAAAACAAAAACTAAGTAACGTGAAAAAAATCCTATGACAAGTACTAGATAATGGTGTATAGAATAACCACAAAAAACCTCAAGGCAATCGGTTCATTGGTGTTCGAGAAATTTTGGGTACCGATTTGAAAAACGTGGTTTAGAGAAAAACGCATTTGAAAATTTGGGAATGAATAAATTATGAAATTTGTCAACTTACATGGAATCATCGATACCAGCCCAGTTCATAGCTTCTAAATCCTCGACCTCGACCATCGAGGTGTATATCTCTCCTTAATATTGTACACTAGCTTCAGTTAAAAAAAATGCAATACTGAAAGAAATATAATATCTCTCATGGATTTTAAAAATCTAAAAACAGCGTACATTTTTAACCTTCTTTAAATAGTGTTACCATCCTAGTCGCACTGCCATTGAAGACAAGTTTGCAGATGAAAGAAGCTCGTGAAAGACCAAAAGAATAATATTTGAAAAAGTGCATCGATCCCCGCAGCGTCTCGTCGCAAAAATAGCAAAAATATTTCAACGAACCAAAAAATGTCTCGTTGATCCTGGAAGTAAAAAGGAAAGATGTTAATCCGAGAAGAGTTTGTGATAGGATCTATCGTATAATTCGTAGAAAAATCGTAGAATAAAATAGAATGCAAGAAGCTCGTAACAGTTCCAAAGAATATTTGTAACAGTACATCGATCCCCGCAGCGTCTCGTCGCAAAAACAACAACAAAAATTAAAATGAACCAAAAAATGTCTCGTTGATCGTGGAAATAAAAAAGAAAAGTGTTAATCGTTTCCCGAACGAATAATATTTGCAGAAGTGAATCGATGCCTGCAACACCCGGTCGCAAAATTAACCAAACAATCAAAATTAACCAAAAAACAATTCTCTCCGATGATGAAACTAAAAAAGAAAAGTGTCAATCCGACAAAAGTTAGTGAAAAATCACCCCCGATTCCCGCAGCGTCTCATCGCAAAAAATAACAACAAAACATTTTCGTGATCGTGGAATCAAAAAATCAAAATTAACCAAAAAAAAAATCCCTCCGTTAATGAAACTAAAAACGAAAAATGTCACTCCGAGAAAAGTTTGTCCAAAAGTACTCCGATCCCGGCAGCTTCCCCGTCGCAAAAATAACTGAAAACAAAAATGACCCAAATAACGTCTCGGTGATCGTAAAAATAAAAGAGAAACTCCAAAACCGAAAAATCTCCGATAAAATAATAACGAGAGGCCACAAGCCCTAGACCACAAGCGTACTCTGTGTACTCCTAACGAGTACCTCATATTATTCGCGTCTATCGTGTACCGGTACGCGAGAACGTAAATTTCATTATCTCGATACTGGCCGGTGTCGATTTATCTGGTTTTGATCTTCGAACAGATCGGCGCGGGGTCGTTGGCTCTGTGTAGTAAAACTAAATCCGGTTTAACGATAGAGTCTGGCAATAATAACGCGACTTGTAGTGCGAGGAGTTCGATTACACTGGTACAAGGCAGCTCGGGTAAACTCCAAATCCTACGTACGCACATACACACACACACACCATTTGATCGCACTTTGATGCATCGAGAGACCGTCCGCGAAAAAGATCGACCGCTGTCTTTATGTGTGCGTAATTGCGAGGATATTTCCTCCCTCTCTCTCCCTCCCTCCCTCCCTACCCCCCTCTCTCTCTCTTTCCCTCTCTATCTTTATAACACATTTCCGGCTGCTCGGTAGGTACCAGAGAGTCTGCACGTGACTCAAAGCGATATCCTCCTCATTTTACTTCTTCACAGCTACCTGTCCCAATTTAATCTATATCTCGAAAATAAAAAAGAGTTTGGTGTGGTGGGAAGGGTAAGGCGCGCATTGAAGCTGGATCGATCGCGATGATTACTCGTGACCAAGGGAGGCTGGGATATTTTCAACCGCAAGTTTGCTCTCTTTCTCTCTCCAGCTCTTTTCTTCTCTCTCTCTCTCTCTCTCTCTCTCTCTCTCTCTCTCTCTCTCTCTCTCTCTCTCTCTCTCTCCCTCTCCCTCTCTCCCCCCTCTCCCTCTCTCCCCTCTCCCTCTCTCCCCTCTCCCTCTCCCTCCCCTCTCCCTCTCCCTCCCTCTCTCCTTCTCTCTCCCCCCTCACTCTCTCTCTCTCTCTCACTCTCTCTCTCTCTCTCTCTCTCTCTCTCTCTCTCTCTCTCTCTCTCTCTCTCTCTCTCTCTCTCTCTCTCTCTCTTCTCTCTCTCTCTCTCTCTCTCTCTCTCTCTCTCTCTCCCCTCTCTCTCTCTCGCTCTCTCTCTCTCCCCTCTCTCTTGCTCTCTCTCTCCTGATCTCACAGTCTTTCTCCTCAGTCTCATTCATCCTTTCTCCTTCAGCCTCCTTTCTTCAGCTTTTGCACGTGTAAATAACGAAGAATCGTCGAATGCTAATAGCGAATCCGATGATCTGTCTCTCGCGTGAAAACGCGCGGCCGATATACATTTGTATATATAATGCAAATGTAGAGAGAGAGAGGGAGAGAGAGAGAGAGAGAGAGAGAGAGAGAGAGAGAGAGAAATATCTATATACGTGTTCTCATCCGGGAGCTGGTAGACCGTAATGCGTGATAATCGGGCAGAAAATTTCACACGTCAAATTATATGGTGTTCGAAAACCGCCGCTGCACTCAGACACACACACATATTTGTACGTATTGCATTATATATATATATATATATATATATATATATATATATATATAGTATGTAGCTTAGATTCGTTCGAAGTGAAGATTAGCCTCTGTTTGTCTTCTTTTTTGCGCGATTGCCCCATTGCCATTATTTCAAAGTGCGTTGTATATACAAATGGCCAGAATGGACGCCGAGATCGATTTATTGTTCGATCAAATACGCCGGGGTGTTTTTTCTCCCCGCAGATCTTTCTCGCAAACGCATACAGTGTCCGTATAAATCTTACGTATAAAGTGGCTCGCATTCTCACTGCTTAAGATCTGTGGCTCTTGCATGTGTGCCTGCGTGTATAGCTGCATCGATGGGTATAGCAAAATAGACCGTTGTCGGAAAGAAAACGCATGTGTAGCTTTTGGCGCAACGACTTCAGCGTTCTGACGAATAAATGGATTTTTTTACAATTGAAGATTAATTCGGTCAAACGAAAGGATCGCTAAAAACTGCCGATAAGTTTGAGGGTAAAATCATTATGAAATTTTGTTCAAAAGCTTGATTATCATTGAGGTTTATTTCATTTTTTTTATAAAAAAATGAAGAAATATGAAAGTAAAAAATCTTAATAATTATTTTTAGTTTGTTTGTTTTTGTTTAATTTTTTAAATAAAATATAAACCTTATTAAAAAATAAATAATCGTCAATAAAATTTAAAAAACCTGAATAATTATTATTAGAGTTTAAGATTTTTTTACTCTTATTTTTTTTAATTAAAAAAAAGTGAACCCTCTACAGCAAGAAAGACTTCACTAAAAGAAACATTAAAAATAATTATAAAGGTTTGAAAAAATATATGAAAAAGGGAAAAAGCGCTTAAGTATGGAGATTGTTTTATTTTTATTTGTTTTTTTTTTTTAATTTTATCTGTTTTTATCTTTTCACGACAAAAGAAAAAAACCTCAATAATAGTGATGAGTATTTTATAAAATTTTCATAAAAAATCAATTTAAGTCGCTTATTAATTACGTAAAGTAAACATTTTTCAAAAACCTTAATATTTTTTTTATAAAAAATAAACCTTAATAAAAAATATTAAAGTCTTTCAAATATTTTTGTTTACTTCGCTTATTTACTTGTAGTAGTAGTATTTATTCCGTGTATGCCCTTCCCTTCCCCGTAACGCCTTTCCCTTCTCCTTTACAATAGTATTTTTACAGCAGTTTTCTTATGTCCATTCTAAGTTTCTAGTTTTTCAAATTGTCGTGTTGTATTGCACAGTTCCTTTACCGGTTTCCTTTATAGTTGTGCTGCAATTTTTTCCTCTGATTCCACCCCTCTACTATTCCCTACCTTGCTTATTTACTTATTCATTATTGAGCTTTTTATAAAAATTTACTTTACATAAATAATACCTGACTCAAATTACTTTTTTATGGAAAAAATTGAAACCTTATTAACTATAATTGAATTATTTTCCATTTTCCATGAAAAGATAAAACCAAATCTAATAAGTAAAAACAAATAAAAATACCAATACCTTGATAACATTATTATTGAGGTATTTTTTCATCTTTCATATATTTGTTCGAACCTTACTAATTATTATTAAGGTTTTTTTGTCGTGAGCTCGTGTCTGCCAGTAAGCCGAAATTTATTCGTCCGCACCAAGTAGTAGGGTGTCATTTGTCAAAACGAATGAGACAGAGCGAGAATCAGTTCGTATTTGAACGCATTACGCGAAACTATTTTAATCGAAGATGTCGCGGAGAACACGGAAGGAGGGAATATTATAAATATGTATGAGGCTCGCGTGTTGTGTGCCTCATGAATGAACTGGAAGGATGCGCTTTGGAGGTGTTCAGCTGGGATTCGATATACCTATGCACATACATCCACACACGCACACCTAGCGCATACATTCACATACAGGGTGTCCTGTTATGAATGGACAATCCTGCAACTTTCGGTTTAGTAAAAGTGATAACCTTTTTTGAACCCGGTTAAAATAAAAACACTCTCGTTTATTTGTTTTATCTAGAAAAGTCTTCCTCTAACTTTTAATGTTAAGGAAACTACGAAAAAAGATCTTATGCAGAATTTGCATACAAACCAATTCGAACATCTGACTTTGATAGCCTGCGGTGTAAACAAAATGTGCTACGCACATCGCGCCGATTACTTTAAAAAGTTGCTTCCAAGGAACATCACTTGGGTGTCCTTTTCCGATTTTGTTGAAATTTTTTTACGTGGAAGAGTATCAAAAACTAAGAGACACGTATTTTTTTGTATCGGCAGACAAACGATTTCAAGGGGTGAAAGGCACCCTAAAAAATGGGGATGTTTTTCCTTTTTCGTCGATAACGTTTTAATGGTACGAGATATAAAAAAATTTCAAATTGTAACAATGTTTATTTTTTTGTGTTCTACACATTGGGGATGAGAACGATAACGTTATCGACGAAAAACGAAAAACACCCCTATTTTCGAGGGTGCGTTTCACCTCTCAAAACCGTTCTTCCACCGATAAAAACACGTGTCTCTTAGTTTTTGATACTCTTCCACATAAAAAAGTTTTAAGGGCTTACCCCCACTTGCGATGTTGAAAACATCGATTTTTTTTAATTGCATTTTTTTGAAGTATAAGTATCCGGGCCCATACTTCTGTATGGGCCCGGTATAGATGACTCTATGTAAGTTTAGAAAAAAAATATTTTCTTCGTGTAAACTGAAATTGAAACTTTAAACGCGTTTTTCTCAAAATGGCATTTCTGAAGTCGGTGACCAAGATTACTCGAACACTAATGAACGGATCTTCTTGAAATTTTGCAGGCTTATTTAATACATAAAAATGTAGTCTTTGATCGTTCGATTTTTTTTTTTCGAAAAAAAATGGCCGTTTTATAGCCAAAAAAACGGCCGTTTTTTTCGTTAAAATCGAACCATTAACTTTGACTGTCCGCCATTTTGTGAAAAATGAATATTTTTTAAAATCCTTCGATTAAAGACTAGTTTATACTTATATTTGACTAAGTCCATCCGCATTTTTTTTCTCAGATGATCCACTTCGCCGCAATGTTGGTCACCGCAAACCGTGTATATAAAAACATTATTTCATTGACGGCCATTTGCCACTAAACAATGTAATATTTTTCAATAAAAAAATTACTGAAAGTTCTTCAAGATGTGTTCTTTAAGATGGTATATTGATCGATTAAAAAAGTTTTGTAGTTTTCTTTAAAAAAATTCATGAAAAAGGCCTTTTTTTGCGCTACAAGTGGGGGTAACGCCTTAACCAAATCGGAGGAGGACACCAAAGTGATGTTACTTGTTAGTTATTGTCGATTCATATCATTTGTAGAAATGGCATGCGAAAAACCAAAAGCAGATGATTTTTTTTACTAACAAAAAGCCCAAAATCTCGAAAACCGTGGGACTTTTACTAAACTGAAATTCCACCATACAGTAGTACTTGATCTGACCTATCGACAGTTGCAGGATTATCTATCCAAAACAGGACACCCTGTATATGAGGGTAAATTATATTTCGGAGCCACAATGTCCACGTAACGTTGTTTACCAGCACATCCAGGGATTTTGAGGACGGTCCTCACATTTACGTCAAAAGAATCGTTGATGTGCAGTCCTCGAAGTGTTCGAGCCGCCTTCACTCACACCCCCACACACACATTTACGAATATGTGTATGCGCGACAGGTAAAACAGACAACACGCACAAAGATTACAGACATTTGCATACGCTGAAGACCCAGCGGGGACATTACGCATCCATCCCCCACCCTTTGCATCTGCAAGGCGCATATACGCGTCTCATGCATCACGAGAGTGATGTACCGCTACACACGTTGCCTTGCCCACGGCGCACTTATACACGGACCCTCGTTCTCCTCCACTCCTCTCCCGAGATGCAAATTGCATAATCTTCGTTAACGGGTCTGCTGCAAAGCCGGAGAGGAGTGCGACAAACTCCCGGAGAGAACGTATGCTATATATATATATATATATATATATATATATATATATATATATATATATATATATATATATATCTAAGCGCGTGGAATTCGCTGCATTTTCATTTTATTTTCCAAGCAGCGTTCAATATTCAATGATCGCGAGCAATCAGCGTGTAACACAGAAGATATCGTTCCGATAGTTATATTCGCTCATTAGAAAGTCTTATGTCACTGCCAATTAAGGCTCTCGTCGCGCGCTTTCCTCTTTGTCAATTTTTCCCCTCGCCGACTCTTCTTCGTGACTTATCTCGGCGAACGGAATTCACCTGAGGGCCTTCCTGATTGCGAGCTTCGCGGAAAAGAAAATGACACCGAAGTGCACCACTTGTGCAGTCTTTTTTGCCTCGCTTTCCTGTGGTTTATCTCGGTTTTTTGACGGCTGGTGATTTTTACTTTGGGATACTTTTGCTCTTTGATGATCGTGGTTGCATAACTGATGTTTTCTTCTTCAATTCTTTGAAAAATTGATTTATCTTGATCAGGTGGGTGTGATATCTTTATGGATTAAACATTTATTCGAAATCTTTATTGATTAAAAATTGATTTAAAATCCTTATTTGTTCTAAAATTGATTGAATATATTTATTGATTTAACGTTGATTCAAAATCTTTATAAAAAAATGATGAGATTGATTGAAAGATTAATTTAAAGATGAAAAGGATTTCCATTACGTTGTGTTATCAAATTGATTAAAAATCTTTATTGATTGAAAATTTATTCAAAATCAGTATTGAACAAAAATTAATTTCAAATCTTTATTAAATTGATTTCCAATTTTTATCCAATTGATTCTAAATCTTTATCAAACTAATTTTAAATCTTTATCAAATTGATTGAAATTCTTCGTCAAATTTATTTTTCAACTTTGTCAAATTGATTCGTAATGTTTTTGAAAAAATTGATAAAATTTATTGAGATTGATTCAACGTTGAAGAAGCTTTTTATTGAGTTGTGTTTCATTTGCCGTGTCGCAAAAAGCTCAAGAGAGCGATCTCTTAATTAAGACGAATTCCCCGACCACCCACGGTCCCCCACTACACAATCATTTCGGGGTTTACCTGGAAGAGAGGGCGGGAAAGGCAGAGAGTGACGGATCGAGAGAAAGGAATAGAGAGCGAGAGAGAGAGAGAGAGAGAGAGAGAGAGAGAGAGAGAGAGAGAGAGACCGAAGTGTCACGGGCCACCGATCTTGACGCCGTTTATCCCCGAGGCCTCCACCTTCCAGAACGCGGCAGGTTCAGAGTGAGTCGCGATTTTTCGCTGGCTTATTTCATTGCCGATTTATCGAAGCGCGACCCCTGCGGGAGACAGGTGCAAACCCAATGCGTATTGACGCGATCGTTCTCACAATCTTTCCTTAATTTGCTCCGACTAGGCCTCCCAATAATAGAAACCGTTAGAAGCAACATCCCTTTTTTTCGAAGGATGAAAAATGATTGCTGAATACTAAAAACTAACACAATTTAATTTTGAAATTTTTTTTTTTTTTTCAATTTTGCTCTTAGAGGCCCTTGCGAATTTTTACGATTGCCATTTTGATATTACTCGATAATTATCAATCCACTATCTTCTGCATTGGGTTCGCACGAGGGCACAGGGAAACTGCGGAAAACCAGTGCCGATGCGGGTTCATTTCCACTGAGTTTGAGTGTCATCATCGGACAGTAAAATTGGCTCCTGCTCGGCAGTCAACACGCACACTCGTACGCTCCTAAGCGGTCACCCATCCGAGTATTGGCCGAGGCCAATGCTGCTGGAAATGGGAACTCCCCGGTTTCCCACACTGTAATGATAGCTTTGGGAAACGTTTGGTAATCTCGACTCCGTTAGGTCTGCTAATCTCATTTGTTTTTTTTTCCGATATCGAGACGTTATTGGCGAAGATGGAGTGAGTCGTCGCCCACGACGATGGATGCTGGAGGCCTTCGTGAAATTAAAGACGGACGAGACGAGACACCGAGAATAAAAATTATCTGGCTCGCGGGAACGGAAGAATATCTGAATATCTCTCTCTCTCTCTCTCTCTCTCTCTCTCTCTCTCTCTCACACTCTTTTTTTCTCCCTATTGGTAGACGAGGTTTTGCGGCATATCGACTTGTCCTATGTCCCGCGACCACTCAATGAGCCGAGTCCATTTTTTTCTCACGGATCCTCAACTGCATCGTCTTCGGTTCAATTTGATTTCTACTCTCTGTCTCTCTCTCTCTCTCTCTGTCTCTCTGTCTCTCTCTGTCTCTCTCTCTCTCTCTCTCTCTCTCTCTCTCTCTCTCTCTCTCTCTCTCTCTCTCCCCCCTCTCTCTCGAACTTGTTCAATTGGCATATTTCTCTGTATCCATTTTTCACATTGTCTCCGTATTTTTACAAGACTCACACAGACACATCGTGGGAGAGTCGTAACAACACGAGTCTCGCAGCTCGTCCAACCTCGCGAGGAGAGAGAAAAACCATTTTCTGCCCTGCGGGGGTAATACGTAGCATTTCTCTTTGAAGATCTCGAGAGATGAACACTCCTCGTCAACCGAGCTTGGACGCGCAGGAGCGAATGAAAATTTAATTTACACAATAATCGACCGGGAATGTCATTCGTTCTGATTCTCGCGGTTCTTGTGGACTATTAACGGAGCGGCAAATTTTCTAGCTGTTTGGAATATACTAGACCGATAATTTGAGAAAATCTCAGCGATTTTTTGTTCGAACAGTTGTAGAATTGGAACTATTTTTTTCAGTGCAAATAAATGAAAATAAAAAATAATGATTTTTCACAATATATATACTTGGATATGTTCTACGTTATGAAATAATTGTTACTATTTTTTGGCTTATCGAACTATTTTTTTCACTTAAAAAAAGTAAAAACGTTGATTTTTCATATTTTTTTAGAATTTTATTATTGCAGAAAAGTAATAAAATTGTTTCAGTCGAAATGTAAATAATGATTTATTTAGGTACAAATCGACTCGAACTATTTTTTTTACTTTTATAATGTTTTTTAGAGAATTATCCAATGGACAATGTTCCGTCGATCACGAATATCACGGAGTGTTTGCCAAAAGCTTATAATTACTTCGTGTAAACGCGAAATTTCTGTTTTCATACACTTGTGATGGAGTTCATAAAAAATTAAAGATTTTTGGGGAAATCAACGGCGCATTTGTTTTTTAGGGTGAAAATATACTCAACCAGACTTCTAAAAAAAAAGCATTAAAAATTCATTCCTTCCGGCATTTCGGTAGAAAATGAGCGCTTTCACTGAACTGCTCGTCATTTCCCTTCCGTTTCGACTTGAATCTCCAATCTTTAATTTTTGGGGAAATCAACGGCGCATTTGTTTTTTAGGGTGAAAATATACTCAAATAGACTTCCAAGAAATATTAAACATTCATTTCTTCCGGCATTT